>CM064883.1:95827410-96427410 GCA_003313485.2 Penstemon barbatus
ATGGGTTGTAATTAAATGGGCCTGATTGGTGCCCTTGCTTGCGCAAACAAATGTAATAGAATAGGGCCATTTAAATTTGTAAGCTAGGCTTAGATTAGGCTTGGAGCCGAGAAGACCTCATGAAGACTTGGAGATCCACATGGAGGCCCATAACCTTGGAGGACATGGAGGCCCAAAATTCATTACATGGAGGCCCAATCAAGCTGGATATTACAAGAAGGCCCATGATGTATGGGTTAGAAAAATTGTAATAGTTAGGACATTTAATTTCCACCCTAGACTGACCAATTGGTCCATCATGTGGCTCGTGATGGATCGCATAGGATGGGCAATCGATCATGAATGTTTACTTTTTCGTAATTATTCTTTGATGTATGAGATGCATGCTTAGGATAGAAAAACGTAAACAAGATAAAGCATAATCTGATGAGACCTCGCACAAGGAAAACTTAAAACCTCCAATTGAATTTAAAATTCAATTAGAATATTAAATCGAATAACGGGCGCATATGAATGGTGTCTATGGTCCGAGCCTATCCAATTACTAGGTCTTAGGCATATTCTACAAATATATCTCGATGTCTCACGAGTCGTGGGTCGAGCTATAGGAAGATGATATGTCTATTGCCTCGATGCACGAGTTTAGTGCCAAGGGAGGGGATAGCAAGGTTCTAGGCGCTGTCTCACGAGTTGTGGGGCGTCTAGGATTGAACTATTTCTCTTCACGAGTATTGGACATGATTTAACGCGAGTAAGTATGGATGTCTCACGAGTCGTGGGTCCATAATGAAAACCGAGGCTGAATGAACTCAAGGGTTAGCTGGGATGGTTAACCGGCGACGTAATCGCCCACCAAGTGGATCAATTAGTATGGCCAACGAGTCGTGGGTACTGAGCGATTGCATTTGGGCCTTGAGCCCATTAGGAAATTTTTATTTCCCGAACCTTATGTGGGGGCATAAGTATTCGACAAAAATAGTGGGAGTAATTTACAAATGAAAACCATGTTTGTAAATTATGCATTGATATTAATCTGCCGCGTATTTATCGTCTTGTTTATGATAGTTTTTCATAAATGATGTATCCTTGAATATTACCATCATACTTGAATCAAATAAATTGACTGAACCCAAATGATTTTTGAATGACTTCAAAACTTGAGAAATTATTCTCGAGTCCAAGCAAGGACTGATCTCCTTACAAAGATTTCATTGTGTTTCCTTTCGAAGTTACACTTCGACTGGAATGGTGATAGGTTTCACCAGGCTGCCTTTGTCGAAGTTACTCTTCAAATAAGAAAGGTGATAAGTTTCATCAGAGGGTTGAGGATGGTTCTCAAACCCAAATTTTCTTGAAGGCAAACATGAAATCTCCCATAAATGGGAAGTAACATCTTGTTAAAAGGCCTCAAAAGGCACGAGAGATGGAAGAAGAGGAATGAATCCTCTCTGAAGGGAAATAACCTTGGAGGTTTTTCTGTAAGGAAGATAAGTTGAAAAGTCAATCAAAATTGTTCTTCCATGGATTAAGATCAAGGGAAAGATGGAATTGAACCTGTTCATCCCATAAGGGATGATTAAATTTTATTGAACTTAACCTTATGGTTAAAGTAATGCATAAGGGTGTTGGATGCCCGATGAAGCACTCATTGATGCATTCAATGCATCTAAAGCCATGAATTATTTAGATCATTAGAATTTGTTTATACCATCCTTTGTCTTAAGGGATGTGATAGTTCCATAATGGTTGGAACTGATTGCGCTATAAGATTTATACGCAAAAGGTGTACATAAGCAAATGAGTATGGATACTCATATAAACGACTAAATATAATATGCATAGTCAATAAAATATAAATAATCAAGATTTCACACACATGAGTCGTTGTAGAAACCGAAAGGCGATACACGAATACTAAAACATATTTCCGAATTAAAAGATTCAAAGACTAAGCTCGACTGGGTCGAGCTTGACTGGGATGCTACACATAGTAACCGACTTTCGAATCTTACTTAATGGAAATTAGATTTAGTAGTTGGTTGCTAGGCAACCAAGAGGCATAAACAATTGAAATGGATTTAATCCATTTAAAAGTGTGTAGAAACACTAAAGAATTAGTGGGAGATAAGGCGTCTCTAGTACCCTCGTGGGTAAAAGTACGTTGTGATGTACAATTCCAAATTACTTTTGGAATAAAATAAAGAGAGCCTAATCAATGAAAGCATGTAAGAGATTTGGATCGATTCAAAATCAAACATGCATTGGCACTACGCCATTGATTATTTATTGGAGAATTGGATTCTCGAAATGTAAGACTCGCTCAAAACATTGTCAGTTGTTGAGCATTCTGGACATGTAAATGTCCATTAAGAAATCTTACATGAAATTCCTTATCCAATCAAATTAAAAAAAACTTGATCGAGAAAATCGAAGATACTGGGGTAAGTATCTCTGAAGCCAGTTCCAAAACATATCACGTGATATGAGTTTTGGTATTGTACCTTCATATGCATTCATGCGCGTATGGGGTCTCTCGCTTATGTGAATAAGCTAGTGGGATATAAGCTGGACGTAAAGTCCATCTTGTGCAAACTCGTGGGGGTATCCGGAAAACTCAATAGGATACGAGTTCTACGATCCTACAAGATAAACTACGTTTGTCTCGAGGAACGCTCACTTCTTGGAGAATGATTTCTTGGTTGACAAGAAGGAAAATAACGTAGAACTGGATGAGGTCACTGAAGCTGAAAAGACCGAAAATGTCGATCAAGCTGACCCATCACCACAGGCAGTGGGAGAACAATAGCATGAAAGTACATCAGAGAGTACACCGATACTTCGTAGGTCAGAAAGACAACGTAGAACCCGAGAGGTACTATGGTCTGCTGCGTGAGACTAGACAGTCTCTAAACCGACCCAAGGACTTACGAAGAGGCTATGCTAGGCATAGACTCGGGAAAGTGGCGTGAAGCCATGGAATTCGAATTGGACTCCATGCACTCGAACAAGGTCTGGGCCTTGGTAGATCCACCAGTGGGAGTAGCTCCCGTGGGTTGCAAGTGGATCTATAAGCGAAAGCTTGGAGTGAACGGAGGGGTAATAACCTACAAGGCGCGATTAGTGGCAAACGGATACACTCAAAGACCTGGAATTGACTTTGAGGAGACCTTATCGCCCGTTGCAATGCCTAAATCCATTTGAATCTTGCTGGCCATAGCTGCGTGGTATAACTACGAGATATGGCAGATGGATGTAAAGACTACCTTTCTCAATGGGGACATTGACAAGGAGATCTACATGGAGCAACCAAAAGGATATGCATCCAAAGGAGATGAGCACAAGGTGTGCAAACTCCAGAGGTCCATTTATGGGCTGAAGCAAGCTTCCCGAAGTTGGAACATCCGTTTCGATGAAACAATCCAAACTTTTGGATTCATCAAAAACGTGTTCGAACCTTGCGTGTACAAGAAGATCAGTGGGAGTACAGTTGAATTTTTGGTGCTTTACGTTGATGACATTCTTCTCATTGGAATGTGAAAGTGTTGTCCGAAACTAAAGCATGGTTATCTACACAATTCTCAATGAAGGATTTGGGAGAAGCATCCTTTGTACTAGGTACAAGGATCTACTGAAATAGATCAAAAGGACTGCTGGGCCTCTCCCAATCCCAGTACATAGATAAAATCTTGAAAAGATTTAATATGGAAGAATCCAAGAGAGGATTGCTTCCAATGAGACATGGGATTGCACTCTCTAAGTCTATGGCCCCAAAGACGCCTGAAGAGAGAAGCAATATGTCTCGAATACCATATGCATCCGCGATAGGAAGCATAATGTATGGTATGTTATGTACTAGACCAGACGTAGCGTACGCTTTAAGCGTTACAAGTCACTACCAGTCTGATCCAGGTGAGCAGCACTGGATAGCCGTAAAGGCAATTCTGAAGTACCTGAGAAGGACTAAGGAATTGTTCTTGATATACGGTGGAGGAGAATTGAAATTGGAAGGCTATACTGATTCTAGCTTCCAATGTGATGTAGACGACTTCAAGTCGACATCTGGATACGTGTTCTGCCTCAATAGTGGTGCGGTAAGCTGGAAGAGCTCCAAGCAAGACACTACCGCAGTTTCAACCACCGAGACAGAATACATTGCCGCGAATGAAGCGGCAAAGGAAGGTGTTTGGATGAAAAACTTCATCCAGGAATTGGATGTGATACCTAGCATTGTCGAGCCATTACTATCTTCTGTGATAATAATGGAGCTATCTCGCAAGCGAAGGAGTCGAGATCTCATCAGAATCCAAGCACGAACTAAGACGATACCATTTGATATGTTATATCATTGGTAGAGGAGACATAAAGATGGAACGTGTCACCTCAAGGGATAATACGACGGACCCGCTGTCTAAGCCATTGCCTCAAAGGCATCCGAAAACATCTGTCTAAGATGGGAATCAGAAGTATGAAAAGTTGGCTTTAGTACAAGTGGGAGATTGATAGAATAGTGTCCTGCAAGCCAACTATTTTGGCTGCATTTAATTGAAAGGACCATTCAATTGAATTAATAAATGCATTTTATTATATGGTCATCTTTATCTTATGTAATAATTATCTACGCATAAGGATAGAAGTCCTTAGATCACAGGGCTATGGGACAACCCGTGGACTGATCTCCAAGGCCGTGATCTAGAACATATTCAAGAGTCGTAGAATCCAATCGAGATAGGACATCGTTGGATTCGGTTAGACTCTCACTATTGTGTATACTCCGATGAACTGGAGAACGCTGGGGTCCACGAGCGTGACTGGGATAGTCGATACACATAAGTGGGTGGCTTGCTGGGATGGCAAGCGCACTGAATAACCCAATTAGGAAATAACTCACCATGGAAGCGGCAGTCGCATATCGGGGTTGAAGTTATTCCAATTTACAATAGTATACGAGGAACGATCCCTAACTACTTGAGATGATAGGGTTTATCTGGTGCGAGAACGTCTATGCTTTGATTTGAGTCCCGACTGACTGGAGATCGCCAGAAAGTCTCTGTGGACTCATATTGGGTATAGAGGAACTCGTATGCAGATTCATATCATCAACAAAGGATCCATTGACCCGACTTGATAGGTTGGGAAATTCTCCTATGGAATTCTGTGAGAAATTAATTCTGGTAAAATCCTCGGCCGAGGTATCTGACAGCTTTATGTAAGTAGCTCATAAATGTTAAGTCAAAGAGAATTATTTCGAGACCAGAATGCATAAGGTCAAGACAAAAGAAAAGGGAAACCGATGAAAGACCATACCCTTAAGTCTCGACTGGGAGATTGATCGATGGAGAGATTATGTCGTATATGGTAATTGTAAATGATAAAAGGTTCACTGAATTAATTCACCAGTGATTGGGCTCCATGGGCTTGTGGCTGGACATCGACCGTGGAGTGTGGGAGAATTCCCAAATTGGCAGGGGTGCTAATTTTGGAATGATCAATCGACAGAGTGTTCGATTGATCTAGAGTAAGTCTTACTCGAATAATTAAATAATATTTAATTATAACCCACGGCCAATTATGTGGTGAACCTACGGGGGCATACACAATACACATGAAGCGAAAGCGAGGAAATAAGAACGACCGAGTCGACTGGGTAAATAATCGACTGGGTCGACTGGGTAAATAATCGACTGGGTCGATTATTATGGATGGGTCGACTGGGTCGACCCAATTGGAACAAAATGGGATCCAATTGGAATTGGATCAGGATCATAAATTAAATTGGAATTTAATTTGTGGATTAATTAATTAAGTTGGATTTAATTAATTAAAAGGGATTTTAATTAAATGGACTTAGAGTCTGATTTAATTAAATGGGAGATTAAGTTAATTAATTGGGCTATTTAATTGAGAGATTAAATAAAGCCTGGTCAAATTAATTAACTGGGCCATGAATTAATTAGAAGACTTGGTCTTCTAATTAAAGAGGGCCATGGCCCATGTAGGAGAGAAGAGCCCTAGTCCTAATAGGACTAGGTTAGAGAGATAACTATAAGTAGCCTTCTTGTAGTTATTTTTCACACAACTCCATAAGCAAAAATTGAGCAAGAGCAAAAATTCTCTCTCCCTCTCCCACACTGCAATCGACCGAACCCTGTTATTCTTTTGGAAGAATTATCGTTTTCGATTCTTGTTCCAAAATCGTTCCTATATCCTAGATCATAATATATCTTGTGTTCTAGCTGATCAAGATTTATTATTTTTGTGTAATTGTGGTGTATCAACCCGTAGAGGCGCAACACGTGGGGCGCTGCTGCAGAGCTTGGATCGATTTGGCTGAGGAGAAATTCAGAGTTCGTTTTTGCTAGCTAAGGATTTGCAAGGAGATAGGTATAACTACAACTGTTTATACTATCTTTTTACTTATGTTCATATATATACACCTAGAGTAGTATCCTGGCAAGATTCCGTAAGAGGTCCTAAAATTTTTATATTCCGCTGTGCCTAGGGCTGTTTATCTTACCGAATCCCAACACTTATGATAACAACAATGGAGTAAGTATATCTTAAGCAGGCAGTTGAGAAGATTTTGAAGGCGTTATTTATTAATCAAAGAGGTAAGTATTATATGCCACTAATTCTTATGTCGTTTATATATATATATATATATATATATATATATACATATATATATATATATATACATATATATATATATATATATATATATATATATATAAAGTTTTTTTATCATAAGTAAAAAAAATCAAAACATTTAAGGACTTGAAACCTTCTTCCTGATGCATAGAATACCTTATTACAAACATGAACATAACATGTAAAGTAAAATACATTTAAAATCATTCCAATTTCTCAAACAAACTGCCTAAGATTTTGTTTATATTTAATGTTTCAACGATCAATTCTTTTGACCCTATACTCCGACATGGGTTCTATGCAATTCGATTATATTTTTTCTTTGTATTTTAATGTGAAGCATTCTGATTATTATTATTTTTCTTAAAACTTGTCTCTTTGTATTAAAATTTAAGTAGTATTTTTATTTAATACTTGCGGGTGAGCAAAGCAAAAATTGGCACCAAATAATCAAATCTTCGATTACCATATTGTAATTCAACAAATTCAAGTTGGAAAATTTCACTAATATACTGTCGATACCAAAAAATAAAACTCGCATAAATATGACAAAATTTGTACTTTAATTTTTCATTCGTTTTGCAGGTTTATCTTAACATTGATGGTGTGCAAATATTCCTATGTAGCTTAGATGTCTAGAGGGTATTTGTAAAGAATATAACTTCGTCCTCTATCATTTTTAATTGTTAATATTTAACATTATATAAATATTGTTATTCTCATTATATATATATATATATATTTGGTACAATCATTTTATATATTTAATCATGTCGTACAATAGATATTTTTAACATATTAAACAAGGTACTTAACATATACTCCTATATTTTTTAATACCCGTGCATAGCACGGGACGTATATCAATCCAATAACTAACAATAGTGCTCATATAAATCAGAATAAAAACTTTTACTACCGAGAATAGAACCATAACCTCTAAATTCCGCGCATTTTCAATAGAATACAATTGTTACTTGAAGTCGTAATAAGATTTGTTCATAGCCACAAATGTGACCAATAAATATCGATGCCTCTGTAAATGAACAGCATTAACTTCAGTTCTGTTCTTCAACACCTAAAAATCTTCAATTGAAAGCAGAGTTCACAAGCATAATCTCAGTATAATAAAATAAAATAAAATAATAAGAAAGAAAAAGAAGGTGCCTCCATAAAAAATCATATATAGTTTCCGACTCTGTCTCGAACAAACCCATAGTTCTACACTCCACTCTCTACAAATAACCCCGATTCACTCTCACTTTTTCACTTCATCAGGTTTTCTGGCGGCACAGCTATGGTGTTGAAGTCATTCGTTGAAGTCCACCCGGACTCGCATTTCCCTATTCAGAACCTCCCTTATGGTGTATTCAAGCCCGAACCCGATTCCGAGCCTAGACCCGGGGTTGCAATTGGGGACTATGTTTTGGACCTGTCCCAAATTGCCTCCGCCGGTCTTTTTGACGGCCCGTTTCTCAAAAGCTCCGATTGCTTCAATCAGGTAATCCATCTTTTATTTTAGGAACCTTGTTTGTAGTTTGAAGAATAGAAAGAATATTATTGATTTTTAATTTTAAGTTGGGTTGTACTTTTGCAGTATAATTGAAGGTTAGATTGTGTTTTGAATTGGAGAGAAGAATAGGGTTGTGAAATTTAAGTTCACACTCAATCCGTGACATAGTAACTAGATTTTGGGATAGGCAAATGGTGTGGGTGGATTAGCTAAACTATCGAATGTATAACTATACTTCATGCTCAAGGGATGAAGCTCTCTCTTTGAATGATATTCAATGTAGCAAAGCATAATTGGAAAACATATGAATGTAATTCTTAAAAATCCTGACTATATTTTACAGGCTAATCTTAATAAGTTTGTGGGATTGGGACGGACGGCTTGGAAAGAAGCTCGTACAACATTACAAAAGCTATTGTCAGGTAATCTAATCTCGCCTTGCCCTCTTTATACATGGCATGGATATACACACTTTCGATCTTCTTGATTTATAAAATTTGTTTAAATGATTTCACAACCATTTTTTTTTTTTCCTGTGCACTGGGTAACAGGCCAGGCATTTTATATGTTTATGTGATAAAAGCATTTCATTCTTTTTTTTTTTTGGTAAATAAATGGGAAATTAATGGCTGAGATGGAGGGGCAACCACCCTCGGGAACTCCTGATATTTCTCCCTCTAGCCTCATTCCTTTTCCTCTGAGCCTCAAAAGCATTTTTCATTTTGATTTTGTAATGGTGCAGCTGAGGAACCAACCTTACGTGATAATGCAAGTCTAAGGCAGAAAGCCCTTGTGCCTATGGTATGGCATACATACATTCTTACTTGTCCATATTTGATAAATTTGATGTCTAGCTGTATTAATCCAATGGTGATGTGGCAGGACAAGGTCCAAATGCTTCTTCCAGTTGCAATAGGGGACTACACGGACTTCTTTGCATCAAAGCATCATGCAAAGAATTGTGGACTTATGTTTCGAGGCCCAGAAAATGCAATTAACCCTAATTGGTATTCATGTTAAAATGTCTTGTAAAGCTAAAGCATCTGTGTCTATTTCTCACTTTTGGTAATTGAACTTTCCCAGGTTTCACATTCCTATCGCATACCATGGGCGTGCATCATCTATTGTCATCTCTGGCACTGATATCATTAGGCCAAGGTTATCCTTTCTCACTTACTTGATGTCATCATGGGCGTTTCACATTTCGTAACAAGATAAGGACTAAAAGAGCAAATTTTGTCTAATGAAACAAGGATTCAAAATTTTCAATAGTATTTACGATCTTATCAATTGCCAAAACGATGATGACAAGTAACATCCATTTTGCATTCCCAGTGCTGGGAGACATATCCGCATCTTATATAGTTGGCAATTTGGCATATAACTATAGCACACAGGAGCATCATAATAAGAAATTATCAAAACATGACACGATTGGTTACATGAATTTGAACTCTTATAATAAAAATGTTAAAATAACAAATAATCTATGTTGAGTGGACAGCCTTTAGAAGACGATATTACCAAAATGATCAATATTGTTCTTCTACTTGACAAGGTTGCGAATGAAGTTGAGTTGCATGTGTCATTGTTGCAGAGACTCTAAATACCTTGGTGCTTTTCTCACTGCCATGACTACATTTTCGACTTTCCACTTGACAGTTATAGTTGGTGTAAATAATTTTTTTTAATCAATACACTTGACAGTTAGGCCTCTATTTATGAGTGTTATACAGTGATTTTGTGTAAGAATTACTACTTGAAATCTTGAATTGGTTTCTGGTTTTTCCTTTGCTTTTCAAAATGAGGAATTTATAGCATGACTTATGTGTGATGTTTTGTCCAGAGGACAAGGCCATCCAGCTGGCAATTCTCAGCCATATTTTGGACCTTCTCGCAAGTTGGACTTTGAGCTGGAAATGGTAAGATTTTTACCATATTAAGAAATATTTATATATATTTTTTGTTCAAATCATATACTCGAGGACTTCGGTTTTTGTTGTCTTACTATTTTTTGAAATATACTGTGTGGAACTAATCAGTGTTCTTTTCAAAATTGTTAAAATCATTTTAGGCTGCTGTAGTCGGTCCTGGAAATGAATTAGGGAAGCCTGTGGATGTTAATGAAGCTGCAGATCATATATTTGGACTTGTCTTGATGAATGACTGGAGTGGTAAGGATAAACCCCTCTCCAAATATACAGCTTCATCCATTTTTATTTTTTTGATGCCATAATGATGAGAAGCTGATTTTGACAGCAAGAGATATTCAAGCATGGGAATATGTGCCCCTTGGTCCTTTTCTAGGCAAGAGTTTTGGTAAGAAAACCTCGAATTACTGATTGTGAATGCGAGTGAAAATGAAATAAGTGCAATACTGTTGATAATCTCATTTCCAAAGTGATAATATTGTCCTTGCTTGTTCTTTTGTTTTTGGGCCAATTGCAGGCACAACCGTTTCTCCTTGGATTGTGACCTTAGATGCTCTAGAACCATTTGCTTCAGATGCTCCAGAACAGGCACTTTGTCTACTTATAATTCTCGACTGCAATATATGCTACTTAACTTGGTTTTTCCTTGAGTATAATAAAAGCCATATAATTTTAATTGCAGAGTCCGCCACCCTTACCGTATCTTGCTGAGAAGGAATCCAAAAACTATGATATATCTTTGCAGGTAATTCATTCCTCTACTTATAAGTGATTTGTAAAAAAAAAAAAGGAATTTTTTTTTTTTTTTTTTAATTTCAATGTGGACTAAGAACACAACTTCTCCACCTCCAAAATTTCCCTATAGCGCGGAAAAAGAAATAGGATGCGTAATGTTATTTTTTATATATCATTTGACGATATGAGAGAAGTGTTCTTGTATTTACGGTACCCCCTGAGTATTTCTTTATAAAACTGAACTACTGAAGAACATGACTCCCCGGTATAGGTTTCGATTATACCTACTGGACAAGAAGATGCAAGCATTGTCACAAAAAGCAACTTCAAGAACTTGTATGCATTTATCCACCTTAATTATATTCTTTCACTTGATGGATGATAAACAAATTTACGGTGCCAATACCCGTTTGTTTTTTTTGCTATAGATATTGGACAATCACTCAGCAACTTGCTCACCATACTATCAACGGTTGCAACTTAAGGCCCGGTGACCTTCTTGGGACTGGAACTATTAGTGGTCCCGTGAGTTTATTATACCAAAGCCTGTTTGCTTCTTTTCTTGCATAAATTAATCGATTAAACGGTATTTGATCCATCATCTACAGGAACCAGAATCTTATGGATGCTTGCTAGAGTTAACATGGAATGGAAAAAACCCGTTGTCTTTAGGTAGTAGTACTACTCGTACGTTTCTTGAAGATGGAGATGAAGTCATTTTCACTGGCAGTTGCAAGGTTTATCATCTACTTAATGAAAATACATATTTTTGCTTGTTATTCTATTGATACTGATTAGTTTGATTTAATTTGTAGGGAGATGGCTATAATGTTGGTTTTGGGAAGTGCACTGGGAAGATTGTTCCATCACGTCCTTGAGGACATATTCTACTTCCTGGGTTGATGAAATTCGCGTCCATCCTTAACTCCATCTTAGAATTGAGAATAACTCGATCGCGAATAACTTGGTTCTGCCAAAATTGTTGTAAATTACTGAATAACGAAGCCAACTTTTATAAATTATCTGCATCGATTCGGGCCTGAATTATATAATTGGTGATTTTTCTTAGGGCGATTTACACAAAGACCTTCGAGGTTAAGTCATATTACAAGGAATCCCCTGGCGTTTTAAAAAATACAAAGAGACCATTTGTGGTTCAACAAGTCTTACAAGGACACCCTCTACAACTTGTAAAAATGTTTTAAAAACACCATTTAAGGGATGTTCTTATAATTTTTAAAACTACAGAAAATTTTATGTGATTACGATAAACCTCAGGGGGTTTGATTGTAAATCACCTTTTTTCTTAACAACAATACTATATCTACGTTACTAATTTGCACACATCCATGTACATGAAAATACAATAAAAATGATGTCAATAAGAACTATATTGACTTTAAATCAAAAATTAATTTATTAATACAATAATATCAGAGTCTACACAACAGATATATTAATTGATTGAACCTTGCCTCGCTATACAATTTAGATAGAAAATACAAAGAGAGGTCGGATCAAACCTCGAAAGAAATAAAAAAGAAAAAACGAAAGTGACCGTGGAGCGTGATCTGGGAGGCTTTCCGAAAGGAGTTGAAGCACGAAAAATTGGATGTGGAGGAGGTTAGTGGAGTGAACAAAAAGACATGGGAGAATTTGGTACCAAAAATCACAAGATTGGAGGATGAATTCGCAAATATAATGCAAGTTAAGATTGACGAAGATCTAGCTAAAAGTATGTGATTCATATTTTGATAGATAAAACAAGATGGTTATTATGAGTTAGTTAATATTTTATTAACATGATGCATGTTTGATTGTAGTCATTGACAGTGACGATGAAACAAAGCTTGGTGGATCAAAATTACGTTCGACTTGGGTGAAAAGGAGAAGACTAATGAGAAATTTGTTAGAAATTGGAGAGCATAAACACTAGAATATTCAAACTCACTCACAAGAATAGTGGAGGAAAATATGACTGTTTATTGATTTTCTTAACTTGATTTATTGCAAATGGAAAGAATACATGAGTATTTATAGGAAAAATTCTATCACTCATCTAGTCTAGTACATGTACCAATATACATGCATAAAGTAAATACATGAACTAAAGTTATACATGCATTGATCTAACTCATGAATGGAAGATATCTAGACACTTTAAAATGCATGTACTAATTTTATCCATAAATAAAGTTTATTTCTTCAACAAAATTTTCATCTTCCGCTTCCTCAAACTAGTTTCACACTGAAAAGGAAAAGAAGTTCAATTGACAACGACTATGATAATTTACCAACCGGAACAAATAATAATGAATTCTTTATAATAGATTTAAATCATAGAAAACTTACATAAATTCATCCCCTCTACAACGACTATCATATTCTAATTTCTAAGGGACAATAGAAGATAAAAGTTGTGGGGTGGTTTCTTCATCCTCAGGAAGGCATAATCTTCCTAGTCCAGTTATCTGAAATCTGACATAACCGGCCCTGGTGTGAACATTCTGGCAGCCTCACCGCTAATTATGCAAATGATCAAAAGCTAACAACATTTTGCATCAATGTCTTGACCGCACCTCAGCGGCATAGTGACACTGTTTAAAGATGGCTTGATCTCCGACAATGACTACAACTCAAGCAAACCTCTTCCTATAAAAGTAGGGAAATTCTTACCTAGATCGGGTTTGGCCGAATCCAAACTATTTACATGGTAAGTGTAATACACTTGCTAAGAGATTGAATGTAACTTCCAGGAAAGTGACCAATCACAAAGCAAGTACAATACACTTGCTTGGTGGTTGGATGTGTTTGACCAATCAGTTTAATCTATTTTAATTTTTGACTTTTCAAATGGACAAATTATATTAAAAATTCACTTTTGCAAATCTTCAGTGCCAAGCCGGCCCGCTCACTTTGATTTATTTATTTGTAAAATTGAAAAGACCAGAGCCCACTAATGTTTGGGCTACGGGTCTAGGAAATGGGTTCGGGTCCCTCAAATAGCGGGCAGTGCTTATAAGTTATAAAATAATCAACCGTAAAACCCGCCAAGTTAACTTTAGAAACGTCAGTCTCACTCCAATTTCCAACTTTACCCATTTCCTCTACTTTCCAGTGTCGGCAGGGCAGGTAAAAATGAAGTCCTCCCGCAGGTTTCGACACTTTTCCACCACCACCACCACCACCACTAAGACAGTTCCTTACACTTTCCGGAATGACCACTCTGCCCTCGAGTCCGACTCCAAAATTACCGAAATCCCCATCCAGTCTGGCACTGAGGTCGAACAATCATCCTCAAAACCCATTCCCATCACTGTTCACCTCCGGCCCTCGGAATCGACGGCTGCTGTTAAGATACAGGCTCGTTATCGATCACACTTGATCCGGCCCCTCGTCAGAAAGATATCGGCCGTCAATTCTGAAGCCAATTACTGGCAGAGAATCATCCAACGTCAGGCATAATTCCAATTTAATTTTTCACTCTTATTATTCGGTGCTTTTCTTTCGAGTTTTAAACTTTTGTGTAAATTTTTGAAAGCCACATAGTAGGAATTCATGATTGTAACTTGTCCACCAATCAACTGTTGGAAGTTAACTCGTCTAATAGTGAGTGACAAAATAGTATAAAATGGAAGTAGATACTGATAATTTGGTGGTTTGTTGCTATTAGCTATAATTTGGTCGAGCTAATGCCAATTTATCCCTTATGAATTGCATAATATTCAACTTACATCCTTCAGTTAAAGAGTGGACATGGAAAGTGTCTTTGAAACATTTTTCATAACTAGGGGTAAAATGTCACATATAAGAGGAGTGAATAGGAAATTAACTCCCAGTGTTATTCTAAATAGGTAATTTAACTCCATGTGATAAATAAAAGGGCAAAATACCTCCCCGCGATATCCTAAATAGGCAATTTAACTCCATGTGATAAGAAAAAGTGCAAAATGCATCTGATAAATAAAAGGGCAAAATACCTCCCTTTGATATCCTAAATAAGCAATTTAACTCCCTGTGATAAGAAAAAGGGCAAAATGCTTCCCAATGTTTTTATAAAAGAAGCACATTGACTCCCTCTCATATCACAGGGAGGTAAATTACTCATTATTTCATTTCACAGAGAGGTAAATTACCTATTTTTATATCACAAGGTGGTAAATTTCTCATTATTCATTTTATAAGGAGTTAAATTGCCTATTTTTATTTCACAGGGGGTTAACTTGCAAAAAAACCCCATATAAGAGGGATAGTTTTCTCAATTCCTATTTTTTTTAAATTTAAATGTCAGGGGTTAGTGTGAAATTTTTATAAGATTACAAGGGGGTAAAATGTTTTTTTTTTCAAATCACGAGGTAAATTGAACATTATGCAAACTTTAAGAAAGAAGCATAAATAGCTAATGAAATCATTTTTCTGCTTGGCCATAGACATAAGACACAAGTATCTATTACTAGACTAAATTTATAATACTATCTTTCTAAATAGTATATCTCAATTGTGTATGATATGATAGGAGACCGTTGATGCTGTACGTACTAATGAACGGGAGCGAATCATGATAAATGAGGCATTGATGGGTTTGCTACTGAAGCTTGACTCGGTGCCTGGTATTGATCCCAATGTAAGGGAGTTGAGGAGGCATGTGAGTCGTAGAATTGTTGGATTGCAAGAGATACTAGATGCAATTTCAGATGCTAGAAGCGAAAATTGGGATGGTTATTTGAAAGATTGGGATGACATCGTAGCCGGGATTGAAAAGGAAGCTTGCAAGGATAAAGGTGGTGGGCATGACATGGAGAAGTTTTGTGCTGAACATTTGGGATTCCAGTGTCTACAGCGGTTCCTTCGCGATCAATGATCTTTTGTAACATTACTATATTATATACATACACACATGTATGTGTTTTTTAAAAACAAAATAAATTTATTATATGCTTACACTAATCATTTGCTTGCTTAGTGTCTTCTTATATTTAAGCACTCTTTTTTCCTTTTACAACCTTAAAAGCTTTTAATTCACCATTGTACATATGTGATGTATGAAAAGATTTATACGGAACTTAGTACCTTGTATTTTGGAGAGATTTATATATAATAAGAGGTGGTTAAATTTCATTAGCCAATGGAGTTTGTTAATTTGTTGATAAATGATGTTGGTTGGTTATCTGCTGCTTCCATAATTTGTCCAGTAGTTAATTGATTTGCTTTCATATGATGAAATTTTGTGATATTAACTTTGTCAATTCAAATGGATTGATATATAAGCTATGAGATGTACACTGGAAAATCAAATCAAATTATTGATTGGATTAAAGTTCGTTTTGGTAAAAGTTGTCTGGATTCGGTTCTTTGTACATATCAATCCAACAGTTTGTTGTTTTCAGCTCAAGCTCGATATACCAGAAGACTTTGCGACTGAAGGCTTCATCAATCATCAGTGATGCGATAACAACAAACTCAATATAATAATAAAAGAAGAAGAAATCTGATCTACGAATTTTGGAATTTTCTCAGAGTGGATCAACACAAAAGTGTTTCGTATGCTCTGGCTTTATTTAGAAAATCACGCAGTCATCAAGCAAAGCGTGTCAGCCTCAGCCATTTGGCCCTATTATCAGATATCTTGAAATTCTGTTATTCAACTTATCCTTTGCTGCATATTGAAGTGAATCTCTTCATTTCAGTGATTCTGGTCTAATCCAACTCGAATTCGACCCATAAAACTTTCTTCTAGAATTCCATTTCCAAGTTGAAAAGACCGTTCATAAACAACCTAGCATGTTTACGATTATCATGGGGAGGAAAACGCAATTTACTAAACATATATGTAACGTATAGTAGTCCATTTAGACTTTAGATTATATTCAAAATTGATTGGATTGTTATTAGTTTAAATGAGTTTTAATTGAGTTTAGCACGGTGAAATTTATTTCTTGTTCAAATTAGGTTGTGTTGTATTCAAACTATATGACAAATTTAATATATTTGTTTTAAATTGTGCGTTATTCAAAATAAAGATGATTACTTTCAAGACATATTTTATTTATTTTTCTTATTGTTAAATAAGTTTGGTCAGGTTAAAATTTAGCATGAAGAAGAATTTTCCATAAAATAAAGTCTGTGTAGTTAGGGCTGAAAGTCAAACAAAGCTACTCGATACTCGACTCGAGCTCGTTCGATAAAAGCTCGTTTGAGCTCGGTTCGTCACAATAATCAAACAAGCTTGAACATCTTTTTTCGTTCGATAACTTTTGAAGCTCGGCTCGAGCTTGACTCGATAAGTTAAAAATTGAAAAAATACATGTAAAATATCAAGCTACTCGATACTCGGCTCGAGCTCATTTGATAAAAGCTCGTTTGAGCTCGGCTTGATTGGAAATCAAACCAAGCTCAAATACAAAATTTCAAACTCGATGAAAATCAAACCAAGCTTGAACAATGTGTCGTTTGATACTACTCGGCTCGATTACAGCCCTATGTGTAGTGCACTATTAATATAAAAACAAATGTACAATTTTTAAAATGGTAGGTTGGATATGATGGAAATTTATAAATTATAATGGGTACTATTTTGCACGTAGAGTAAGACCAGCTTAAGAAAGGAACACTGGAACAGCTAGCTATACGGTTTGAATATACATAAAAATAGATCACGAGATAAAGGTAGACTACTTGAGAGTGTATATAAATTGATAGGAAAAATTGTAAAACTGGCTCAGTAATTATTGTTCGTTTATAAAAAAATCCTGTAACTTTTCGGACTTACAAAAAAAAATTCTATAACTATAATTTTATACTAAGAAAATGGTCCAAAAATCCGAGTTCACGTTCCAAGCAACAAGACTGAAAAATGAGTTATTCGGATAGAATTAGCTACCCGTGTCATTGGCATGCCTAGATCGACAATATGTGGCTGCAGGAGCATGAGTGGCTCAATCTAATTAGGTTTGTTTAGGTTTAGTCCACATCTCGAACGTAGATTCGAGCGGGAGAAGCAAATGAAGTTTGAAGGTCGACTAATTTTGATAATTAAGTTTGGACTGTTATGAATGGCTATTGATAATTTTGATCAAGTTTTATAGGATGTAATATCATATACATGGAACGAGATACGGTAAATCAAGACCACTTAAATATACATTTGTCAAATAATAAGTGCATATGATGTGACATAAAAAAATGAAACATGCCAACTTCGCAACCAACAAATTTTCCATATTAACATTTTTTTTTATATATAATTTTTCTATATTAGCTTTCACATGTCTGAAAATATCACATAATTGCTATGATCTTACAACTCTTTTTTAAAGCCCATCTATTATTTAGTGCTACTCGGCTGAAATGAGTGCAATATAAGTTGTCCCACATCGCTAAAAGCCTTGCTCAAATCCATAACAAAAGCACCCACAGCTGCATATTCTTCAAGTGCTCTTTTATCTACATCATATTCTAGTAATTCTTGCAGAGGCATCCACATAAATGTGCATATCACAAATACAAATATCAACGGGCCAATAATCACTTGCGGCAGTTGCCATTTTGCATCAACTTTATTCTTCACTACACTCTCTACAATCAAAAGAGTTCCATGAATGAAGAAGAACAATGTTGTACTCCATCTAGGCCTCACACGGCCTAAATAATAAAACAAAATCTCATGCATTAAAGCCGACGCGAGAAAACTGCCCATCAGGGCCAGAGCCGCAGCACATTTTTGCCCCACGGCCTGGTTTACGTGATAAAAGGTGGGTCGAAATACAGCCGCACGTAGTGTAGTAGAGGTCACTCGGTTCCACCTATGGCCCCAAAAGTCTTGCAATGAAGTCGAGAGGTATGGGTCGTTAAAAGCTAGTTCAAACTCGGTTTGAAACAAGATCTGACCAATGATGGCAACCACACCTAACATAACGTCCAATCCTATGTAAATAAAAATGCATATTAAGAATAAGACGATGTCTCCTGGAATTATGTCCTTAAACGAACCCAAACCGATTAAGAAAAGTAAAATTAACCCCTTTTTAGCAAAATGTAAAGGGGACCTTAAGCCAACCACATTCTTCTTCAAATTGTCTTTATTACGAGTTTTCTTCGGAGGATTTTCTTGTTTTATTGAGGAAGATTCTGGGTTTGTGCACTGTTGGGGAATGACAGGGAAACAAGTAATGAAAACGAAATGAAACATCGATAGTGATGGATCGGACAATGGGCCATTGTCGAAACTTAAGAGTAGAAGCTTGAATGTGGCTAACCAAGTGATGAAGAAACCGGTTGGGATGCCTAAATTGACCGAGTTTAGATTGAGAGGAAGAATAAACATAACACAGGAAGGAACAAGAACAACCTGATTGTACCTTTAGGTACTACTTTTGCAACGCCATAGCAATAGCACACTGATAAAAAGACTGAAGTCCAAACCATAATGAAATTACTAATCTCTGATTCCATTATCACTCTGTAGAATTTTGGTTTAGTTTACCCTAATAGAAAGAGAGAAATATATGTTGTCCTAAATTAAATATAGTAGTAGATGTACACTGGAAAATCAAATCAAATTATTGATTGGATTAAGTTCGTTTTGGTAAAAGTTGTCTGGATTCGGTTCTTTGTACATATCAATCCAACATTTTGTTGTTTTCAGCTCAAGCTCAATATACCAGAAGACTTTGCGACTGAAGGCTTCATCAATCATCAGTGATGCGATAACAACAAACTCAATATAATAATAAAAGAAGAAGAAATCTGATCTAAGAATTTTGGAATTTAGACTTAAAGTCATTTCTCAGAGTGGATCAACACGAAAGTGTTTCGTATGCTCTGGCTTTATTTAGAAAATCACGCAGTCATCAAGCAAAGCGTGTCAGCCTCAGCCATGCCATTTGGCCCTATTATCAGATATCTTGAAATTCTGTTATTCAACTTATCCTTTGCTGCTTATTGAAGTGAATCTCTTCATTTCAGTGATTCTGGTCTAATCCAACTCGAATCCGACCCATTAAACTTTCTTCTAAAATTCCATTTCAAAGTTGAAAAGACCGTTCTTAAACAACCTAACATGTTTACGATTATCATGGGGAGGAAAACGCAATTTACTAAACATGTAACGTATTATTTAATGAAGTAGTGTATAAGAAATTCAAAACTGGAATTCTTTTAAATAATAAAGCAGATCACATGAGCCAACATTTTCTTACAAGTGCAACATATAAATCAAAATTAGCCTACCGAATATATATAACTTCATGGTCATTATCTAGGTAGAAACAGAACAACTGCATTTGCAATGTGACAAACACTTTTTGCAATCAGCCACCCGTGGATATTCTCCGTTGCAATCACATTTCTTGATACATTTGGACCGTGTGGTGCCGCCCCACAGACACCGTGCCATACATTGCATGATAGGAACACATGCCGGACACCCGGTCTTCATTCGATTCACGATACAGTTACTGCACTCGGAGCCATCAGAAGGGCATCCTAAAGAAGGCAAAGTCATGTAGAATAGTAACAGCAAAAGCAAACACAGTGTCCTCATTTTTACAAACCAACTATATTTTTTTGTTCCTCTTAATTTGTGATGTGAATTTTTTGTACAATATGCAGCCTCTATATATATACACTTCTTGTATACATTACAATTTCCCTTGTTTTTTCTAAGTTTGGAATTGAATTGAATTTTTGAAAATATTAAGTTGCCATTTAATGACATGATATTTAATGCATGCCTGAATTTGGAATTGTGTGTGTCTTGCTGCTCAAATATTTATATCTTCTTGGTTTTGTGTATTGAGATAAACCATATCCTCAGCATTTGGTGAATTTAATTATGACCATTGTCAGCATCATTAGCTTCATTAATGTATGCATTACAATTAAAAATCTATTATATTCAACTAAATTACGTTTATGTCTACATACCATGAATTAAAATTTTCATATATTTCAACTTAAACACAAAAATGAGTCTATGTTTGAATCAACACTACTAAAAAAAACAAAAATTTCAACCGACAGTCCAACCGAAAATGGGTAAAAATCGGTTGGAAACTTGAATTTCCAACCGATTTTGCAACCGAAGACATCGGTTGGAAAAACCTCCGTTGGAATTGAGTTTGCAACCGAAATTCCATCCGAATATTTTTCCAACCGAATTTCCAACTGACTTCACACTCGGTTGGAATATTTCTCCAACCGACAACTTTCGGTTGGAATATATTTCCAACCGATAACTTTCGGTTGGTATCTTTCCAACCGACAATACTCGGTTGGAATACTTCCAACCGAAAATAACCAACCGATTATTTGTGGTTGGAAAATATTTTTCAACCGAAAATATTTTCAGTTGGAATTTCTTTTTTTTTTTTTTGGGAATTTATAAATATAATCCAATAAATAAATTTCAATTCTAATAAACACAATTCAAAATTCATAATCCATACACATTTTCATAAACACAATCCAAAACCAATTTTCATAAACACAATCCAAAATCAATTTTCACAATCCATACACATTCCAATTTTCATAAACAAAATAAAAAAACATAATTCATAATCCAAAAACTATACAACTAAAACTAAAGTGAAATAATCTACAATCCATACACTAAATTACAGGATAAGTTTCGATGGAATGAGGAGGATGATTCCACTTTAGTGTAAAACTAAACTTAAACAACATGATACCTTAAATGCATTAAAGAGAAAATCTCTTGTTTCCATTGAGAGCTTTTTTCAAGTAATGGCGATCTCTTTACACCTATTCATTATGATTGCGCCGATTTCTTTAGTGCACTCTCCTTGATGGTCATGAAACCTATATAAATCAAAAAATAACTTCTTAGTGAAATAAATAAACAAAATTATTTACAAATTAACACCACTTCCACCATATTGGACTAACAAGTTAATTTACACATATATATTTAGTACTAACTTAATTTCTCTTTTTATATGTCAATACATGATATGGTTCATTAACTAATAATGACATTGGTAAGTAAACGTAGAGATGATATTGCAACCGAACAACCTTCGGTTGCAATTTAGATCCAGAACTGCAAATGAAGTTGAGTTCAGTTGCAATTTTTGGGTGAAAGTGCAACCGGTTTTATATTCGGTTGCAAATTATGTGTAGAAATTGTAATTTCAACCCCGATTCCAACTGAAATTATTTCGGTTGCAAAAATTCAGATGCAATTTTAAGTTTTTTTAGTAGTGCAACTGAAACAAAACATTAAAAAAAAAAATCTGCTTTAACATGTTTTTTAAAATGGGGATGAACCATAGCATAGTGGGCTTAGGTCCCAGGACCTAAAGATTTGGGTTTAATCCTCATAAATGTAGGTTTTTCTTCTAATTTTATTATTAGCCTTAATGTTAGTTATTTGTTGTGTTTTGGCTTATTTGAATTGATTATGATGTAACAGTGATATATTCTTGGATAGATTATGATTTAATGATTGTACTAGCTTATTCCCGTGCTATGCACAAACTTACAAAATTTATTTTAATTTACATCAAAATTAATTATAATATGTTGTGATCACTACAATTTTCATGCATGTGAAAATTACAATTTGAAACTTTTTTATCGTGCTAGAAATATTTGTAAAAGTATAATTTAATTAAAATGGATGTTTCATATATATATATATATATATATATATATATATATATATATATATATATGCATACAACTCTGGTTGCTGGTTGGGCGGGCTCGATGGCTTTGTATGAATTAGCAGTTTTTGATCCCTCTTACTTTGTTCTTGATCCAATGTGGAGACAGTGCATGTTCGTTATACCCTTCATGACATGTTTAGGAATAACCAATTCATGGGGAGGTTGGAGTATCACAGGAGGGGCTGTAACGAATGCGAGGATTTGGAGTTACGAAGGTGTAGCCGGAGCACATACTATGTTTTCGGCCTTATGCTTTTTGGCAGCTATCTGGCATTGGGTCTATTGGGATTTAGAAATATTTTCTGATGAACGTATAGGAAAACCTTCTTTGGATTTACCCAAGATCTTTATATATATATATATATATATATATATATATATATATATATATATATATATATATATATTCATGAGTTATGTACTATGGATGATTAAGAATGCATAAGTTAACTCATCAATATCATAATATAATTGATTAAAGTATCTCTCATATATAGTGTAAATACAATTACCACCGTTTAAGTTTTGGAAATAACTCAAACTACTGATTCATTACATTACTTTCTGACGGCACATATTGATGTCATAAGAAAAAAAATTGTTCGAGAAATATCCTTATATTTTAAATTTATTTTTTCTCACTACACCTCAAAGTTAGTGTATTTACACGCCCACGCTCCAAATTTAAAAAATAATTACTCAAACGACCCCAAAGGTATTGAATTTGACTATGAATATCATTACAACCTTAAAAATAAATGTAATGAGAAAATAAGAAGTTAAATTTAAGTTTCTCTAAATATAATATAGCTTAAAAGTAATAAACAATTTCGTATCATTTTATAATCATTTTAATTTGACATTTCTGATTTACGCGTTACACCTCAAATCTTGCTTCATTCAAATGCAGTACTTAAACTTACTATATATATATATATATATATATATATATATATATATTTCATGATAGGGAATTTACTTTATTGTCTAAAGATTAAAGAAAATGAATTAAATTGCTAATCAACCATCAATTTTAAGAACTCTTACCAATGAGATTTTTGTTTGAAAAAGCTCTAGATAGAAGCACAAATTACATTCATATTTTATAAATATTATTAGAACTATTTTTTTAACATTAAACTATTATATCTTATAAAATATTGTATTAATTTTTTAAAGTACTTTACCAAAACTTTTAGCCATTTACTTGACACACTTTAAGGTATTTAATTTAATATTTCTTTAATTATTTTATTATATTCTGGCTATTTATTTGGCACAATATTATCTTAGCTATTTATTTGGCATAATTTTAGGGAATGATTAGTCTTTTAGATTGGAAAGTTTTCGGGTGAATATTTTTTTTAATTAAATAATGGCCATTTATTTTGGAAGTGAAATTTTACCAATTTTAAAGTAGTAGAAGATGATCAAAACTCTTACCAATCAAATTTTTGTTTGAAAAAATTCTAAATATAGAAGTATAAATTATATTTTTTAAATATTATTTGGACTATTTTTTCACATTAAATTATGATATCTTATCAAATATTGTATTAATTTTTTAAAGCAATTTACCCTTAGCTAGTTGCTTGTCACCCTTTAAGGTATTTAATTTAATATTTTAATTGAAAAGTTTTGTTATATTTTGGCTATTTGTTTGGCACAATATTCTCTTAGCTATTTATTTGACACAATTTAAGGGAAATGATTAGACTTTTAAATTGGAAAATTTTAGAGTGAATTTTTTTTTCTTCTCATTTTTATTAAGTAAGAGCCATTTAGTTTAGAAGTAAATTTTTACCATTTTTAAAGTAGTAGAACATGAAAACTCTTACCAATCAGATTTTGGTTTGAAAATGCTCTAAGTATAGAAGTTTAAATACATTTATATTTTATAAATATTATTTGGGCTATTTTTTAAAGTAATTTATTTTCTATAAAATATTTAATATTTAAGTAAAATTATAATGAGAAAAAATAACTTTTACTTTTTAGCAATTTTTTTTTTTTTAACTTCATGATTAAAAAGAATACATAACTATTTTGAAATAACAAAAAAACTAAGGAAAATTTTATTATTCGTAAAATCAAGTAATTAAATTTATCATATTTACAAGTCAATCTTCTTATAATTTTTCATTTTTGAAAAATAAGTTGAATTGTAAGAATTATAAAAATAAATTTTTTAACTCAAGATAAGTACATACATGCCAGATTATTAAATATAAATCTGCTCTAATCACCAAAGGGTAATTTTGTTAATTAATGTTAACATAGAAGGATCTTGACCTCTATACTATTTGATAAAAAGAGAAGTTATGTCGCACTCACAAAGTGACGATTTTGATACTTATTTACTTCATTTATCACATAATAATTTAAATTGAGAGGAGTTTTAAGTCTAGTTCTTTTTCGTGAGTTTTTTTGTTTTTTTAAATAATTTGCTTATATATCATAAACAAACAAAAAAACCTTATAATTGGTCAAATTCGAGTTTTTCATTAAAGATATATACTCGGATGATGATTTGCTAGTTGTATATAATAAGTTATTTCTGTTTAAAATAATTAAATATTCTGCATAAAACATAAATAGTATTGATACTAAATGTCACAAATTAATATGAGTATATTATTCAAAAAAGTTGAAATATATATAAATATTATTAATCTCTATCAATTAATATATCTTTCCCTTACATTCACACCTCCACACCAATGCCTCGCCAATTTCAACGAGAATTCTGTTGCATGGTGTGCAACCCCCACATTTACCGACGCAGCTCGGCGGTGCAGAACCTTGTAAAACCCTTCTTGTTCCTGGAGACGAAGTAGTAGTAGTACTGTCTGCTTCGATTGTTGCACCAAAAATAAGAAAAATGGAGAATATCACCAAGGACATGATCATAAACATGTTAGACTTCATTTTGATGATTGTACGTGTTCTTGATTTCTTTTCTTGTGTTTTAATTTATTTTGTAAAATGAATGTGTTTATATAGACTCTTTGAAAATTCATCGTGCATGATAGGCTCCATAGATTATGGGATTCTGGTAGGTAATTAGAAATTTCAATGAATGAGAACTGATTTTATGTAAGATAAATAGAGTATGTTAATTTTCTTGGGATACTTAAAAAATAATATTTTAACATTCGATTTTTTTTCAATTAATAAACATATATTTCCAAAATTAAAGATCTACTTAGCTTTCAATAATTAACGCCAAAAGCCTAAAAAATAGGCTGGAATTGCTGCATAAATATGATACTAGATTATTCCCATGCTATGCACAAATCTAAATAATTAATTGCAATTACCTCAAAATAATTTACAATGTATTTTGATCATTCTATTTTCATGTTTGAATACATATTTACAACACTAAAAATATCAGTAAAGATATCATTTAATCAAAACGAATGTTTCATATATTTTTCCCAAGTATTAATTGATTGTACATGTATTAGCCGTGTTTGTCTTGCATTTTTTAAGAGTAGTCTAATAAATTGATATTCGTGATAATATGTTGATTATAGTAATGATGTTTGTTTAAGTTTTATTAAACCAGTTTAAAAAAACAAAATTTAGAGGTTTCTATCCTTACATTAGATCACCGGTGGTATTGGAATTAAGTAGACTGAAAATCAAATAAGCTACTAAATATCAACTCAGTATGTTTAACAATCAAATAAAATTTAAGCACAACACAAAATTCAAATCAACTTTAAACAATATAATTGTTCTACACTACACAACTCGTTTACATCTCTCACAAAGAGTTGTGAAATTTCAGTTTCTTCTCTTTCACAATTTTCAGAGGTACGGGCAGGATAAATCGCTCGGGCTAACGAGCCGATGATTTATGACAAACTCTATGAACGCCAAAAACTCCGTACATGCTTTAACCTCTGCTTTGGCCCTCAAAAATGGCGGGAAAAACAGCCAACTGCTGGTCAAAACCACATAGGCCAGCACTAATGGGCCGGATACAATTCCAGGCACCCTAAATCTCCCATTCAATAAATGCTTCAACACGATTTCCACCGACAAAGAAAACCCATGTAACAAAAAGAAGCACGAAGCCTGTCCATTGGGCCTCACCCTTCCAAAATTATAAAAAATCAGCTCATGCATCAGGCCCGAGACCAAGAAAGTAACCAAAATTGCAGGGATCGGAGCCCATTTCCTCGACACGAATCGGGCCGAATAAGCCCGAACGGGCTTGTACACCGTAGGATGTAAAATGTTTGAAACGGATAAATTCCATCTTCTTCCCCAGAAATCTTGCAAGGACGTAGCCCGATAAGGATCCTTAAACTGCGGCTCGAGCTCGGCCCGAAACAATGCTTTAGCCAGTAAAGCAAAGATCCCAAGTAACAATTCCAAACTGGCATAAATATGTAAACAATAACATAGCAATATGATCTTGGGATTCATAAACTTTTTGTAATCGTACACACAAAAAAGAACAGCTAAAACAATTGCATCTCTTACATAAATCAGTGGGGATGTTTTCTTTTTCTCGGTTTCTGCTGATTCTTGAGATTCCTTATCGAATTTTCCAAGTTTAATTGGAAAACAAGACAAGGGGATGAAAAGGTGAAGTGGGATTGGGGGATTCGAGTATAAAGGGCCTTTGTTGAAGGCAAAAAGTATGAGCTTGAAATTTGCAAGCCAAGAAATGAAGAAAGTAGTGGTGGCACCGAAATTAATGGAGGTGAGATTTTGGGGAAGAACAAAAAAGAGACAAATGATTGGAAAAATCAAAAGGGGTCTGGCGATAGTTGATGGGAAAAGTTTGCCGATTGTGTGACAGTAACACAAGGATGCAAAAACTGTAGTCCATACTAGAATTAAATTGTTGATTTCTCCTTCCATTTTCTTTCTTCTTCTCTCTTTGAAATGGCTCTTTTGTTTCTTGATTACTATTTACTTATTTAAATTTTGAGGTGTTAAGACTCTTTTAATTAACTGATTAAAAATAGAATAGAAGCAGTTAAAATCATACGTAATGCTGTCAGTTGAAAAAGCAAATTTGAGTTGAGCTGAACAAACACATGAAATTTAATTTATTGTTCTTATCATGGTGTTAGGTGGAAGCTACATAACATGCACCAGATTCAAATTCGTAGTGATTGTGTAGTAGACTAGTAGTCCACTAACTTTAGATTATATTCAAATTTGATTCGGGAAAATGCAAGATACTCCTCTGTGTTATTATAAATCTGAAAGAAACTACCATGTGAAATTTTTATTGTGTCAAACTTTTTTGTATTTTCAAAAATCCTGCAAAAAAACACCCAATTTGTAAAAAATAGATCGTTTTGGATCGACGTATTTCAATAAATCGTTTTAAAAATACTTCAAGAAATCGTTTTAATTGAAATATGTCGATCGAAAACGATCTATTTTTTACAAATTGAATGTTTTTTGCATGGTTTTTGAAAACACAAAAAAATTTGACGCAATAAAAATTTTACAGGATAGTTTCTTGCAGGTTTAACATAATACAGGGGAATATTTTGCATTGACCCCTTTTGATTATTATTAGTTTAAATGAGTTTTAATTGAGATTAGCACGGTCAAATTTATTTCTTGTTCAAACTAGGTTGTGTTGTATTCAAACTATATGACAAATTTATTATATTTGTTTTAAATCGTGCGTCATTCAAATAAAAATAATTACTTCCAACTTCCAAGATATAAAAATGAGTTTGGTCAAATTAAAGTTTAACATGAACAAGCATTTTTCATAAAGTCTATTTGTGGTGCACGATTAATAAAAAAAAAATGTATAATTTTTAAAATGGTAGGTTGGATCTGATAGAAATTTATAAATTATAATGGGTACTATTTTGCACGTAGAGTAAGACCAGCTTAAGAAAGGAACACCGGAACAGCTATACGGTTTGAAAATACATAAAAGTAGATCACGAGATAAAGGTTGACTACTTGGAGAGTGTATATAAATTGATAGGAAAAATGGTAAATTGGTTTTGTAACTATTTTTCGTTTATGAAAAAGTCCTGTAAGATTCACAAAAAAAAGTTCCTATAATTAATATATTTTGTCAATATAGTCCTATTTTGATTCAATTAATTAATATATTTTGTCAATATAGTCCTATTTTGATTCAAATTGCCAATGTTTCTGCCAAGTGTCCACCAAGTGTCCACCCTTGTTGACGGTCAGAAAAATTGCGAAATTGGTCCATAAATATTGCTTGCTAGCAAAAAAGTCCTATTACTTTTCGAACTGGCAAAAATATCCTATAACTAATATATTTTGACAATTACTGTAGCTAAGTTAATTTGGCAATTTAATCCATTTATCCAAATTGTGATTTTTTTCCACTATGTCCGTCAAATCACCCACCAATTTAACACGAAAAAATTAACCCATATATGACGAACACTAATTTAAAATTAATTTAGACTCACGGTAATATTGAAAAATATTCAAATAGCACCAAAATTTACAAACAAAACATGATTAAATTACTAGAACCAATCTACACTAATAAAATGAATTCCTATAAGGTACATTATCACACCATATTGCCCAATTTTTTTTCAACAAGGCACATACAGAACAATAATCAATATTCAACAACAAAGTATCTTTTTTTCTCAGAAAAAAAAAAACATAAAATAATAATTTGCCAAATTATCAAATAACGATGACAAAAGGAATTGTAATTAAGCTCAAAATTTTGCCCAAAAGTAGTTACATGTAATCTCAAAATTACATTAAAACTTAATCTGGAGATGAAGATGGAGATTATGTTAGAACTTAACTCCATGTAATATTAGACACATGACTTAATTGTCAAAATATATTAGTTACTACTGGATTTTTTTGTCAGTTTGGAAAGTTACAGGACTCTGTCACTAGCAAACAACAGTTATGGGATCAATTTTGTAATTTTTTCACGTCAGCGAGGGACAGGTGACTTGGCGGACACATTGGCAATTCGGGCCAAAATAGGACTATAATGCCAAAATATATTAGCTACATGATTTTTTTGTCAGTCCGAAAAATTAGAGGACTTATTTTCCCAAATTGTTAAGAGTCTTAAGACATGTATTTTTTACTTTTTAATAATTCCATTACCGAGCTTCAGAAAAGGTATAACGAAAACAAAGATAGAGAGTTCTCCATTGTGAAAACAGAAAACACAATACAAAGAAATGAAACATGCGGTGTTGTGCCATGAGTATAGTTTTTTCTGTTTCAACAAAACAAAGATCCATTGCAACTTTGCAACCAACAAATTTTTCCATATTAATTTTTTTTTTTTTTTTGATAATTTTTATATATTAGCTTTCACCTGTCTGAAAATATCACATAATTGCTATGATCTTACAACTCTTTTTTAAAGCCCATCTATTATTTAGTGCTACTCGGCTGAAATGAGTGCAATATAAGTTGTCCCATATCGCTAAAAGCCTTGCTCAAATCCATAACAAAAACACCCACAGCTGCATATTCTTCAAGTGCTCTTTTATCTACATCATACTCCAGTAATTCTTGCAGAGGCATCCACATAAATGTGCATATCACAAATACAAATATCAACGGGCCAATAATCACCTGCCGCAGTTGCCATTTTGCATCAACTTTACTCTTCACTACACTCTCTACAATCAAAAGAGTTCCATGAATGAAGAAGAACAATGTTGTACTCCATCTAGGCCTCACGCGGCCTAAATAATAGAACAAAATCTCATGCATTAAAGCCGACACGAGAAAACTGCCCATCAGGGCCAGAGCAGCAGCACATTTCTGCCCCACGGCCTGGTTTACGTGATAAAAGGTGGGTCGAAATACAGCCGCACGTAGTGTAGTAGAGGTCACTCGGTTCCACCTATGGCCCCAAAAGTCTTGCAATGAAGTCGAGAGGTATGGGTCGTTAAAAGCTAGTTCAAACTCGGTTTGAAACAAGATCTGACCAATGATGGCAACCACACCTAACATAACGTCCAATCCTATGTAAATAAAAATGCATATTAAGAATAAGACGATGTCTCCTGGAATTATGTCCTTAAACGAACCTAAACCGATTAAGAAAAGCAAGATTAGCCCCTTTTTAGCAAAATGTAAAGGGGACCTTAGGCCAACCACATTCTTCTTCAAATTGTCTTTATTACGAGTCCTCTTTGGAGGATTTTCTTGTTTTATTGAGGAAGATTCTGGGTTTGTGCACTGTTGGGGAATGACAGGGAAACAAGTGATGAAAACAAAATGAAACATCGATAGAGATGGATCGGACAATGGGCCATTGTCGAAAACTAAGAGTAGAAGCTTGAATGTGGCTAACCAAGTGATGAAGAAACCGGTTGGGATGCCTAAATTGACCGAGTTTAGATTGAGAGGAAGAATGAAGAACAAACATAACACAGGAAGGAACAAGAATAACCTGATTGTACCTTTAGGTACTACTTTTGCAACGCCATAGCAATAGCACACTGATAAAAAGACTGAAGACCAAACCATAATGAAATTACTAATCTCTGATTCCATTATCACTCTGTAGAATTTTGATTTAGTTAACCCTAATAGAAAGAGAGAAATATATGTTGTCATAAATTAAATATAGTAGTAAAGCAAGTCACGCAAATGGAAAGGTCAAATTTGTTCGGCTAAATTTGAGTCTTATTTAGGGAAAAAAGCAGCATAATAAGGAAAAGTTGAGCTAACACGCATTTTGCACCATTTGGAGGTGAGGTTCTTGTGATGATGTAGCATATTATGCACCATTGCAAAAGGGATATCTAGTAATTTACACTTTCTTTTTAATAATTAACTTATAATTTACATTACAAATGGCAAAATGGGGAGAAAACAGGTCAACCCTAACACAGACTTAATGTCAATCCAATTCAAATCTAAAGTTACCGTGTTTGGTTGTCGAATTAAATTTCATAAGGATCAAACTTTGAGTTTGTAGAGTCAACAAACAATCAAGTAATACAAATATAACATTTATAAGATAGACCCAAACCCAAACTCAACCCCTTTCGGCTCAAACAGTGACAACTGGTTTTAAACACTTTATTTTCTTAGCCAAACTTGTCCGTACCCGAGTCCAACCTCATAATTTACACCTAACAAGAAACAACAATTGACAAAAATTCATTCTTCTAAAATCAAAAGTATCATTATACTCAGTATTCTACAAACAAACATTTCAGAGAAAGTACAAAATCTCTGCTTCAAACAAACCTAGAATGGAGGTGTCACTGCTGCTGTTCATATATCTGCATGTAAGTCTCAGAAAGTGCGACCATCTGTGGTAGAGTTTCTGATACGTGAAGATCCTGCATTTCATACCTGGGGAGGCAGTAGATAGGTCAAAAATGAGAAATGCTGATAGTTTCAATCAGAATGGAAACTCAAAAGGAATAGATATATATTACCATAATTCTTCCGACTTCCGCTGCACAAACACTCTATAGGATCCTTCGCCAGGCTTGCCATCATGAACAATATTGGCAATTAAATCGTACTTAGACCGCAACTTTTCGTTTTTGTTGGGCGCAGGAAGAGGAATGTAATCCTTTAGTTCCAGATTCTTCACAGGAAAATTAACTAAGACAAACAAAAGATTTCACAAGAATAAGTAAACACAATAAAGAAATGACGCAAAATCACGAGCAATAAATATGCAAGAACAATAAGTTTTTATAGTCATAGTAAAGGAAGCAAAACTATAGACTCTGTTTCAATTGGTTCTTGTTCTGGTTCCTCACATTTTCACCCCATGAATGTTCTTGTTTTTACCATTTTCCACTAATATTTCCAGAAAAAGAAAATCCTAAAGAGAAGATCATTTCATCTCCTAATTTAAGATCATTTTACTATAAGAATAATACTTTGCGACTTAGTATTAGGTCATATTTTTAGACAGAAGATAGACAAAATGCGACTTGTTAGCCAACAAAGAATTAAGAATCCACGTATGAACGAAGTTGGTAAAAAAATATGATCTCTACAATGATTTTATACATTAGTTATTTGAAGTAGCTTCATTTCATAAATACTCACCAAGGGTAGGATTCTTCTCCACAAAGAAGTTGTTCTTAGTAAACCGACGCATGTGAAGGATAAGATATTGGGGCAACTTCGTAACACGGTATCTCATCCTTGCTGTACGAGGCCGCACAACTTCAGTCACAGACTCGCCATCAAACTTCTTCAGTATGTTGAAAAGTGGAACCTAGATATATTTATCGGATAGAATAATTAGTGCAACTTTTTAGGTGATTTTGTCAAGGAAAACATACAATCTATTAATAAAATCACATAACTCAAGGATGATTCCACAAAATATAAGTTCTGAATTTGACATGAAAAAGAATTCAAGTACTTATATTTATAGTAAGCTAGACTACAGAACACCAGCTTATTCCCACAAACTAAATCACGACAACCCAACATACCACGTGATTTGCTGAAGATGTCAAAGTAGATAAGGTAGAGAACCTAATCTTCTATGGTTTGTAAGGAAATACAAGGAGAAGATACTGTGTAGTAGATAATTTGAAATTCATAAGATAGTAAATATAAATAACTGGGATATTCTCTCAAATTTATGCATTGTGCAACGAACCACTTCAAATAATTACTCATGCAGCTAAATAATTAAAATCTAACAAAGTCTAACCTGTGGAATAATATTTTTCTCCATTATGTCCTTAAAGAGTGGAGGAGGTGGCAAGTCCAACCCAAGCATTAAGAAAGGCATTTTGCTCCTCTCCATGTTTAAATTATCCTCTTCAGTTCCACCATCATCCAGGATATCCCCATTTGTTTTCTTCTCTGCAATAGGCCTACCATGTATCTCTTTCATAACCTCCAGTTCGCCCTATAAGAAACATTAATGGATCAAATGATTAGGGGATGTTTGGGGAAATATAATATAGGAGTATTTATGAAAAAACACAAAAACTAGTGGAGAAAAATAAAACCTGAAAGCACTGGTAAATAATGCTGCGGCCTTTTTTTGAACTTTTAAGATCTCCATGAAGTGTATTAAGAAGCCAAGACATAAACTCAACTGGATCCGACTGTGCACCAATTCGGAAACGTTTCTTACTAGCTTTCATAACTGCCTGCAGAAATTCATGTGGACTCACCTGCAAATCACAAATTGCGTAAGAATATGAAGGTTCTCGCTCTCACTTAATTTGGGATACAGAATTCAAACCTGTCCTTTGAAGTTTCTTGCATGCCAAATTTTTCGTGTGAGCTCTCCAAATCGTTGAACAAGTTGGGATTTGTTGTGGTGATAGTTCTCAGGGATAAGAAAGAAGTTCCTCAAGGGAGTAACACGCATCAGAGATTGAATGGTAACATTAACAAAGTCCGTGTCCTTGATATTATTTAAACCCACCTATAAAACATTTGAAATGGAAATGGACAAGGATAAGACTTGATGATAAGGATTAGATTTTTGCTTTTCTGGATACATCACGAAGACCAGTAAGATTAAATAAATTGACAGATACAAAGAAACAGGTATTACCATTCCAGGGAGATAATCAGACCCATCAAGTGCTCTTGACCATTGCCGATTTCTGTCAAGCTGCTCAACTTGCTCTCTTGTGAACCTGTAATAGTTAAAAGAATAATCAAATTATGAATTCGACCACACAAGAAGTCACATATAGAAAAGAAAAAAAAAGAACATAATATTTCATTAGGAAACCATCACCCTTCATTCAGATGTATACTTATCCTCTTAATAACATGAAAGGCAAGCAAATGGAGCAATAGAAGTGATCCATGACTCAAATATAAGCAAAGCAAGTGAAAAAGAATGTTAGAAAAATAAAGAGTGCAATAAACATGCCTTGGATAAAGGACATGCCGAATATCATCCAGTGAAGGGTCAACAACTTCATATCCATCAGGAAGACAATAAACCTTTTCAGTTCGAAGATTGATGTAGACATGGTGTCCTGCCTCAAGACTATGGGTATACGCATGAGATTTCTGTCCCCTTCCCTGGAAATACTTCCCACAAACTAAACATGCATAAACATTCAAGTTTGAAAGGGATACTGAGCAAAATTTCTCGAAGTCGAAATCTAAAACCTGCAAAATACAAATTTGAATTAAAAAATAGATCCAGTATCATCTGACAACTAACTACATTAGTTCTTTTATAATTCATTTATTAAAGTGAAATATGAAACAATTCTTGTGTTAACTAACCAATAAATAAGTCTGAGCATGGCACAACAACAGAGCATAGTTATTCTAGTTCTGATCCTTGAAAAACTGATACACCGTCATAGTAGTCCAAAGCAAGAAAACGCCATTGTGTCCCCGCACTATAGCGTGCTATGTTTTCTGCCTTGTAAAGGGCAGAAAATAAAAACGTTGTTCTTTTTATGAAAACGTGTTTCAGGCTTCCAGCAGTCCAGCCCAACCCCTTTAATCTTTTTCAACCTTTTAAGCCTAATTTTTTTTACACAAGTCAAAAGTAAAAAACACAAAAGCGGCCAGTTAAAGCAAAATTTACTTGTTTTTTGGGGTTTTGCTATTGTTAAAATTAGTAAAGATTTCTACAACTTCCAGTTTATTTGCTTGTTTTTTTCGAGTTTTTGCTATTGTTTTTGGGTATTTAGGACTTATGTTGGAATTAATGAACTAAGATGTTATGGTTTTATTGTTTTTATATATCTTAGACTCTTAGTTTAATTTTAATTATCGTGCAGAAAGACATATAAAATGTGCTTCACTTTCAATAAAGCTCGCGCTATGCACTATAGCCCCAGAGGCCTTTGTGCATTCCCGTGCCTTACACCTCTGACTACTATGTACACCGTAATTCTTAATATTTTCAAGATACAACTCATGTTGCGTCACTTGAGAATAAAAGGTTTAGGTAGTGATTGGCACATTTTTCTGCATTTCTTGAAAACATAGATCCAGTTTGATAACCACCAATGTAGCTACGATTTATATACGTCGCACTTCCAACTTTAATTTGAACTAACATAATTCCAGGCAAGACGTTCAAGGACATCATAAGAGTATTGCTATGTCTCTTAGTTCATCAAGAATTTTATGATTGACTTTACATGATGAGATACCACATTTCAATTCAATATTGTGAAGTATACAAGAAAGTACTGCAGAAACTGTTTTCGCAAATGAGCTAGTATATGCTTCAATTTAATTTAACCACAATCATATCTCAGAAAATAGTTCATGGAGAATCTTGTCTAGCTGAACTCTGGCTTATCTGTTCTCATCCCATTCCTTAATTTAGACTGACGAGGAAATAAATAGTAAATCATTTCAAGGGCATTAAGTAAATAAACAGAATCAAGAACAAACTTACTGCACTATACAAATTTGTCACAAAAACGTAAGAGTAGGAACCATTTCTTCATAATCCTCTTTTTAGTGAAGAGATTTTTTTTTCTTTGCTATCAAGTTTATTCCATTTCACTCTTTTATAAATAGGCAGCAGATAGACAATGTCTTCAAAACCAGAGGAAAACTCAGACTATATGTAACATGAGACACAAAAGCTGACATTCCTAATAAATAGCATCCCATTTCAGAAACAAATATGCGCCAAGATTTATACATGATGTTTTTACCACACAGAACCTTTAAAAACAGATCAATTGGTAATTGGGGAAACAAAGTATAGATATACACACACACGAGCGGGCACACAGACATACACATATGTATGTGTGTGAGTCTACATATATATGAGAAAAGTGAAAATGAACAATAAAAAAAGAATAGAAGCAATAACAAAGTGGTAAGTACAAGTCATACATAATCATAAAAAGATAAGTTACCTGTCTATTAACGGTATCAAGATAGGGGCAATCTCTTCTTACTTCTACAGTGCGATTATGCTTTCCTTTACCACTTTGATTGTCTTCATCCTCTTCATCATCCTCACCCTCATAATAATCGTGCCCATTTAGCTCAGCTCTTCCAACGTTGCTTACAAGTCTACCTCCATCCCCTCCTCTCCTATCATCATCTTCCTCCTCATCGTCATCATCATAAGAAGCAAGGGGAAGGAGCGGATTTTCAAATGCAGGAAGAGGCGATGAATGCTCAACTAGCTTCTGCCTCTTTGCAGCCCCCTCTTCATTCACCGCATTCTCAGATTCTTCTCTTTTCGATTTCATCTTATACTCTCTTCACAAATCACAAGAACAGTTCATCTCCACATTATTTTCCTACAATTAACATATTAAACAAATAATATCAAATAAAAGGATCCGAAAACGGAGCAACTTATGTACAAGTAGCAGGACAATCTTAAATGGAAACACAACAAATATTTATACGAGAACTACTCACGTGTTATTCCTGAGGAAAGCAGTGCAGATGTTGAGAGATGAAAATGACGACCCTTCTAGGGTTTTTCTAGTTAATTAAATTGAATTTTCCCAATTGGTGATTGTAAGTCTAAACATTTCATTTTCTTGTATCTGGGTTATTATGGTCTTTATGAACCTTGGAGGAAGGCCAACTTATGGGCCGTCCGATAGCGAACGATCTTATTGGCCATATCTGAGAATCATAAGACCGGACCCAATTATAATAACTGAAAGCCTAGCCCAATATGAAATGCGAGCAATATTTCTGATCTAGAGCTGTCAATGGGGGCGGATTTCAATCCGGATCCCTTCGAATTCGATCCGATTTATTACAATATTTGTCCGATTAGAGATTCGATGGACTTGATCCGAAATTCGAAACTCATGGAGCGAATATGAATTTAAGTCGATCCGATTCGTTAAATATCCGTATCCAACAACAAATAAAAAGAAACATATATAAACAAAATGATTTATAAAAATAAGTATCATTAATAATATTTTAACGTTAATTTAAAAAGATAGTAATTTATAATTCTTTTATAAATTTATTTAAACCAACTACAAATATGAATATAGTAAAGAAACTTTAAAAATGTGAGCTAAAATTAAATAAAATTGAAAAGATAATAAACTTGTTTTAGGAAAAAAAATATTAATTTAACTTTTTAAATACAAATTTATTGGATCCGAAAAATATCCGATATCGGGCCAAATCCGATCAAGATCCATTGGATTCAAAAAATCTAGATTCGAGCACAATCCGAGCAAGATCCGAATCCGTCAGGATTCATTCCGATATTATGTTTTGTACCCTAGTCTGAACCAAACAAAACCCTAGTCTAATTTCGTTTAAGATTTCCTTTTGTACTTGTACGTAAATGTCGAGTATGAGTTGAACAATTACAATTTTTATTTCTAAACTGATATTATGTTTTTTATAGCTTTATCTAATTTTAAACAAATTAAAGTTGGGATGTAGAGAAAGAAAGTCTGGTAAGAATTTTCACTTCCACGTCGCCAGCGTATTCTAGAACGTAAGTACGACAACATTTTATTCGATTTATCACGTTATGAGTTGAGTTTGTCAATTTGAATTGAAACAACAAAATTTACTGGTTTATCTATTTACTAAAATTAAATTTGATTTCATTTTTTAAACAACGAGTTTTGTTGAAATGAACACAATTCTGTTAAATATTGTTCCTACATAGGTTTGTTGTAAAATAAAATCTAAAATAATATGATTTGTTTGCAAGAACCAACATTGCACACAAGTGCATGGCTTTATTATAGAGTTAATGTGAATTTATCCCCTATAAAATAAAATATGTTCAATATATCTCCTATAATTTGAAAAAGAGAATTTTACCAGATATGAAAATTTTAAAGAATCAATTTATATAAGGGGGTAAATTGTCAATCATAATAGAGGGGATAAATAATTGTCAGATTGCTTTAGATTTGATTTAATAGCAATCCTTTGATTTACTCCCTGCAATTTATATGTGTGTAAAAAAATACGTAAAAGAATTTGTAATACTTGTGTAAAAAAATGGTCAATTTTATTTCATTAATCATAATTTTAAATATTTTAAAATAAAAAAAATATGAATATATATATGTATTTCTATTCATATTTTATAATATTAGCCGTCTACTTCAACACTTTCTTCAAACCAATATGGAAAAAAAAAAACTATTAATTCCTTCCTTGTAGATTAAGTTATTATTCCATATTGGTTAGATGGTCATTTTTTAATGGATGTAATTTTAATTTTAGATACTTAACTTTAATTTATTATTGTGTGATATTTATTAGTTTTAAAAACATAACCTTAATTTGTTTTAATTTAGAATATTATAATTTAATAAACTAAACTTTAATAGGTTTTAATTTGGCACAAAAAACATAAACACATGAAAAATAATTTTTAATATTACTAATTGTTATTATTAAGTGAGAGTGGATAAAGTTTTGAAATTAAATTAAATGTTTTGAATTTTTGGTTCGACTGGAGATGACATACTAGGCAAGACAGGCAGGGGGGAGGCAAGTAGAAGGCAGTCAGGCAGTCAGGCAAGAGGGGGGAGTCGCTTGCTTCGGCTGAAGATGCCCTTAGTGAAGAACGTGGGAGAGAGGTAAGCAAAAAGGATTAGTAGGTCTTTTTGGTCATTTCCAATATGTCTAAAAAAATTATAAGTAATTAATTCGTAAACTGTTCGTACCATTACACATGTTCAAATCTGATTGGTTATTGATGTTCTATAGATACAACTCGGTTGACCCAAAAAACCCGCAAAGTCTTATACATCTTACACTTGCAACATAAACTATTTAAAAAACATACACGCATCTAATTATTTCCCAAACGACTCTCCCCAAATCAAAACAAATAATATTATGAAATTGAGGTTATTTCACAAACTCCCCACTACTTTATCAAACTATTCTCTCAAATACCAAACAAATAGACCCTTACATTTTAGATACAATATTCTTTTTTAATTTATTTAAGTACGGTATATTATTATAAATAGACATGTTTAACCCGGATAGTTGGGCTAAGTAGTAGTGACTTAGACCTTCATAGGCGAGACTTAAGTTCGAATCCTACTAAAGTCATCACACTTGGAGTTCCTAAACACAGATAAAAAAAATAGACATGTTTCACAAGTCCTTTGCACATAAATTCAATCTTATTTTTTATCTACATTAAAAGACGCAGTCCTCATACAAAAGCAAACGTACTTCGACGAAATTTAAGCAGCAACAAAATTAAAAACCTAGACGAACAATATTAATGTTTTGGTAATAAATACCAACAGATGTTCTACGTGTGAGGTGATGAAAAATGTACATCCTAAAGTACTTTTTCATGAAAGATACCAGATTTTACGCAATCTTGTTATTCATAAAGAAATTAAATTTTAATAAACTTTATTTGATGTTTTATACTAAATAAGATTAATTTATTTATATGCCTCCTAACAATACCTAGTTTTTTTTATGAGTGAATCGCATTTCGTCCTCTTTATGGTATAATATTTGCAATTTCGTCTCTCATAAGTTTTTTGTAACATATACATCCCTCTTATTAATGTATTATTTCACTTGTGATTATCCAGCAATTATACGGTGGAGATGACCTCACGAGTTTCGTCCTCCTTATGATACAATATTTGCAGTTTTGTCCCTCATAACTTTTATGTAGCAGATACATCATTCTTATCAATGTATTGTTTAACTTGTGATTTTTCGACAATCATACTGTAGTTATGATATTTTTATTATCTGTCAAACAAAATTTGCTTATATGATCAAGTTAATATAAACTCGAAGCCTAATAGTTACATGAGTCGAAATTGAGTTTATAGTTATGCAACCTGATATTATCTTAGTTTAAGTTTATATATAGACAAAATAGTCAATAATATTCGGGTAATATAGGAGTTGTTTGGATGGGTTGATCTCGGTTTGGTATGGAAAAATGGTTTTGGAGGTTTTGGCAAAAACTTTGAAACTCGATTTGGATAATGTTTTCAACGGAATATGATTGAAAATTATTATTAAATAATAGTTACTTAGGGGGTGTTTAGCTTTCCTAAATGGAAAAGCAATTGTTTTTGCTTAAAGTAATTAAAAAGTGCTTTAAAAAAAAAAAAGCATGGAGTATTTGCAAAATAAGGTAAAAAGCAGCTTAAAGCAACTATGTAGGCGTATGCAATTTATGAAAAACATAATATAGTAAGTCTTTTGTTTTATATAAAATTTATTAGAAGCCCTGCTTTACCCTTAACTTGACATATTCTTTCATTAATTTTGTTTAATTCTTGAAAACGTCTTTTTGTAAGACACAAGCCTTTTAGCACCTAAGATAAAACAAAAACAAGGTTATAATTATATATATAAACCATTTTTAAATCAAATGGATCAAACAAGATTATTATAAATTATAACGAATCAAGCAAAACCACCTAAATATTAGCTAAGCTTTTGTCAAATAAAAATGAAGAAATCAAGATAATTTAAATCATTAACTAAGTTTATATCAAATCAGAATGAATACTTTGGTAAAATAGTAACAAATCAAACTAATCATAAGATATTAGTGAAATCAAAACAAACAAACAATAAAAAATTAAACACACTAGTTGAGCATAAAAGGCTAACTAATTACAAATTACAACTGTAAAATTTTTTATAATTAGTGAACAAACAAAAATAATAAAATCCTAAATAAAATTAAAAATGGCTACAACAATGCACAAATCTAAACTGGAAACTAAAAAAAACATATGAACAACATATTATGAAAAGAAGAAAACACAAAAATAACTTTTCCTTATTGTGTTGTAAAAAATGAATATCACATTTTTTTATAAGATTTGAGATATAATTTTATATTGTAATGATTGAGATTACGAGTTACTATATTATAATGATCGAAAATTGGTTGTAATTACTTAGATATGATTGTGTTTGATGTAACAATGTATTCACCATCTAATACATATATATATATATATATATATATATATATATATATATATATATATATATATATATATATATATATATATATAAAGATGAAATAAATCTTTCCTTATTTTGAATATTCGTTTTCTAAAATTATTTTTGAAACTCAACTCCAGTCCTACAGGGGTTGATTAAACAATCAGCCTAATATAATCTGATTAGATTCTACATTAAAAGAAAAGATGAATGTAGTCTAAATGATTGAAACATTCACAATGAATGTGTGAAAAAATGAGAGTCGATATTATGTAATGTTGTAGTGAGATATAATAAAAAGCAATGTGGTATGATCCACATGATGATCACTTGATGCCAACTTAATGTAGATGAGAATAAATGTAGATGAGAATAATAAAACTATAATTCAAATTAATAAAGAAGAAACAAAATCACTATGTGATGTATGTCATATATAAGAGGAATATAACTGTTGATATTGTATTTAACACATCACGAGTATGTCAAAAATAAGAAGAAAAAAAAATTGGACCAAGTAGATTTGCACCCTTCGTTCAATTTTATTGATTAAATGTTCAAATATTTCAGTATTTCTAATATTGGTTCTCTCAGGGTTTATGTGGATGAGTTTTGGTCTGGTCTCGCAGGTTTCGCGGGACCGAGCCAAAATCCTTTTAAGTAAATTTTCGTCAAACTCATAAAACCATAAAAAACTCACACTCAAACTCATCAACCTATAAAACATTGATTTGACACCTACTAGGCTACTACCTACTTTTTTCTCTAAACCTTAACATCCAAACTTAATCCAAGTGGGGTTTCAACTTATTCAAACCACAAAACAGAACAGCCAAAACCCATCCAAATGTGATCTCAAAAGTTTCAATGAAACCACCCAAACCATTTTTATAAACAAGACCCGTGAAATTGAGCTTAAACCCATCCAAATAGACCCTCAATTCTTCAAAGTTTATTTTATTGATTCTTACTTTTTAATAAAATTCATTATTTCTTCTTCTATTGATCACGGTTGATTAGGCTTTTTTCAATTGTTTTTTGTTAACTTAGAAGTTAAATACTACAATAAATTTAAAATCACATATAACATTAGTCAGACAAGTACAATGTGCACCTTTATAGTGTCAATAAATGCATGGCAAAAAATCAACTTCAGCTAAAGAATAACCAATCACAAAACATGAACTTATAATCGAGTGAATATACTCGTACTCAATGTCTAACACTCCCAAACACAGGCTGATTAAAGAAGAATTTTGTCAAAATTGTCACAAAACAAGCACAACTTTATTACATGACAATCAACAAATAAGTATCTAATGCTATTTCCTTACTGGTTCTATCATCTTCTGAGATCACATAGAAACAATGGATTTAAGAAGAAAAAAAAAGGTACTCAAAACTAAAACGAGATGCAATCTTTGCGTAAAGGAAAATGCTTCTACTATTTGTGCCTTAACTTATGTCTGCTGCCAGTCTTTCTTGATCTCAAATGTATAATTCAGCTCCAAGTAGCATCTGTTATCATCGTCAAGAAACTGCACCAACCAAAAACATAGTTAAAATATGAAATGATATAGTAATACACTAATACTATTAGCTATATGTAAGAAAAGATGATTGAAATACCTGTGTTTTCGCTGAATATGAACCCCTAGCGAAAATTCCAGAAGGGGTCGTTTCTTCAGGCATTTGATGGGTATAAGGCTCCTCCTGAGGACTGAAGGTTCCAATCATTTCTTTCGTGGTGTCCACTGAAAGCAATTTTCGACAAAATGGAACAGGTTAAGTCAATCTCTTTTTTGCAAAATCACTTGTTAGTTGGCTAAACGGCAATTATGTACACAAAAAAATTGAACCTTTAATGCCGGTTTTCCAGACATTGTTCTTGTATTTGAGGCCTGATACAATATTGTTATTGACTTGGAAAGTGAAAAAAAGGCTATAACGGCTTCCTTCTTTCAACGTAAACCATGCTCCTTTCGGATTTCCAGCCTCGGGGATTGGAAGAAAAATATCGTCCCTACCAGGGGATTTAATTGCAAGGCTCATGATTCTCACATCTGGGTCAAGAGTTTCTACAACACAAAAGAAAGAGAGAAAAACATTGCTATTATATATGTTCTCAAAAATGAGTGCAATGACATTATGGGGGCAATAGTGACTTTTCTGAGACCAGTATAATGTATGGGAAAATATGATAAAAGGTACTAATAAAATTTAATGGATATATAAATGGATCTAGACTGCTTTAGGTCTCGTCCATATCCGAAACCTAATAAAAATCAACATATAAAAGATATTGATTTGACACCAATCAACTACTTTTTTCTCAATAAAAATCAATAATTTGACCCCTACTCCCTATTTTTCCCCCCGTACTGTAATATTTAAACTAAATTAATCATACCTCAAATTTTTAATACCCACAGAACATTACTACCATACTCGAAGCTTTGAAATCGCCCAAACCACTCAATCCAAATCGTATTTCAGAGGTATCACTCCAACCACTCAAACTAATTGTTCGAAAACAAAACCAAGTGAAAGCGGACCAACACTGATTGATCTAGACCCAATGATTTGAATTTGCTATTATTTTCATGTCAAAATTGTCAAAGAAAGAATTAGGTGAAACCTCTCACATTTTCTCTTTATCCTCAATTCATTTTCTCTTTTTCTGCATCTTCACAATTATACCAAGATCTATCACAATTTTGAAGCTTACCTTTACATAGGATTGAGCAGCAGATAAAATGAGAGAATGGAAAAGAAATAAAAAATCACAGAGAATGTCACAAAGCACCATAAAATCAAACCTCAATCAATCAATGGAGATTAAAATAAAATAAAATTAAGAAAGCAAAAACTTCAATACCTCCAACAGAGTTAATATCCACACTCCCAAGAAGTTGTTCTTTCCACCTCCTCAAACTCTCATCATCCTAAATATACTCAAAAACAGAGACCAACACAAGATCACCATTTAAAATTTTAAGGGCAACATAAACAACAACAAAAAAACATTAAAGGTTGTTCCTTTTTTTTTTTTTTTTTTATAAATGACATAATAATAAAAAAGACCAACCTTGTCTTTCTCAGACAATTCTTTGAGAGTACATTGAGGACCCAATTGTATCTTAGATTCTGCATCTTCATCATCTTCATCCTCAGTTGCATACAAAGAACCCTCACTCATTTGCCTGCTTACCCTGCCTCCGGTTTCGGACTCTGATTCCGGGTCCGGATTATCCACGGTTTCATCCGGGTTACCCTCCTTTCCATCCCCTTTGTTCTCATCAAATCCCATGTTTTTGGAACTTGAAACAACTCCAATAGCCAAAGACATTAACCAGAAAATGTTAAACACATTCAAGAAAGGAATCTCAAAAGCCACATAAAAAACCAGTGCTTCTCCTTCTCCTCCCACAAGAAATGAAAAGCAGAGAGAATAAAAAAGAAAATATTTTTACGTTAAAATAAAAGAATCCAATAAAGGATAACAAAAAAAAAAACACCCTAGAAAGGATAAGTCACCAAAAAGAACTAATTGAAAAAAGACCCCAAAAATAAAAGGGAAAAATTAAAGATGAGAGAGAGATTTTTTTTCGGGAAATTCAAGTACGAAAAGAATTGGTCTTGTGGTGATCCGGGATTGTGAATAAAGGAGGAATTAATGTGGGAGAGACATTTCTTTTCAATCTGGAAATTATTAAAAAAATGAAAAAGAAGGGGTGGAGAGATCGTGAATGTCACTCAGTTAGTCAGTTGCACCTTTCGCTGTATTTTAAGTTGCGACAGCTTAGGATTTCATGGAATATGAGTACTTATGTTTGACTTTGACCTGGTTTTATTGGTTACTGATTGGGTTGGGTGTAGGTGCACCAACTTGCAGGGATACTAACTTTTTTTCTTTTCCTTTTTTGCCCATTGATAACCGGTGAACATGTTGAGGAGCCCATTTGGCTGTTGCTTTTTTCTTTTACTTTTTTGGATGAATCGCTTAGGAAACTTCGTGTCGGGTGAATTTAATTCATCGGGCGCTCAATCAATGTTACATGGACATTAGAGGACTTTCACTATTTCATATGGCTAAAATTAAGGGTAAACTATATCACCTGGAATTTTTGTGACTATCCTCCGAGATAGCCACCATTCGTCATGTTAAGGGATTTTAGGGATATTTTTTATGCAAAAGTGTCCCTAAAAGTGACCTAACATGACAGACGGTGATTACCCAGAGGGTAGCCACGAATATTCCACATCACCTCCCCTAATTTTAATCAATCGACAATCATGTCCCAAACGTTAGAAATTTTAACAACAATACCCCTTCAATGATCACTTTTCCTTCTAATTTTTGCTACGGAGAAAGGATTCAAATATACATATATATGTATATTAAAGATTAATATCTGTAAAGCTCATAGTTTTATAAATTCTCAGCATGAAAATAAATACGGGTACATAATTATTTAATTGCCTTTTTTTATGTTGATGAAATTTGAATTACTAGAAATATCACATATTTCTTTATTTCCCAATAGGGGATGTTAAAAAGTGGGACGTGAAAGTACACTATAATTCAAGGATTTTAATAGAGCTCGCCAATAAAGTTGTACTTATTTTTATATTTTTAGGTCATCTCCAGTGAGTATGGACTCCCCTTCCCCTCAGACTCTCATTTCCCTCAGACTCCCCTTCCCCTTCAGACTCTCTTTTTATAGTAATCTTCAATGATTCAATCTTTCCATTTTATTATAATTGAATTTTCATAATTCTCCACTCTCACTTAATTTAATGATAATAAATATATAATAATTATACTGATAGTAAATTGAACCCTAACATTAATAATAAATAATTTAACATTGCCATTAATAATAACATTACAAGTAATAAAATAAATTAATATTAAGTTTAAGTTTTAAAAAAAATCTTTTATATAAATATTCTTAATTTAACTAAAAGAAAATTAAAAAAAGAAAAAGAAAAGTATCTTCAGGACAACGACAGAGATGGGTGGGGAGGTCTGGCCACCCACCTCCCTACCCCCTCAGAAGGTGGTTAGGCCATCTCCAACCCGTAGGGCTATTTACAGCCCTGGGGTGTCAATCTCCACCCGGGGAATCTGCACCCCCCTGAGTATCATCTCCAACCGGTAGGGGGTTCTCTTCCAATTAATTAAAAAAAAAGTCTTCCCCACTCTCACCTATATTATCTATAATAATAATAATAATAATAATAATAATAGTAGTAGTACCAATAATAATAATAATAATATTAATAATAATAATTTTAAAAATAAGTAATATTAATTTAAATATGAAAATGCATAAAAATTAATTTTAGAGACAATGATAATAAAATAATAATATTACATTCGGGACAAGAAAAACAACAAGGATTACATTAAAAAAACAACGAAATTGCAACGATGAAGACAACATTGATAATGCGTGGGCCTTTCATCGTGGCTAAGATTTAAATTATTAGAATGTTTTTATAAGTTCTTATAAGTTAGTATCTACTTAATATGTTATTTTATTTATCTATATAAGTTGTTATTTGTATCCACGTATGTGTACAAGTATTTGGAGTAATTTAATGCAAAATTGTATTTCTATATTTTGTCTCAATTATACATTGAACATTAATGCTATATTAGAGTTTAAATAAAATTAAAATATTTCAAATCAAATTTTAAATGTGGCTAAATAAATTATTGTTTCATAGACAAATATATATAATTTTAAAATTAATAATGGATAAGAATTTTTTTATACTATAATTTTTTTGAATTTTACTTTCATGTTGCAATTTTTATATCTAATAATGTTACATCTTTAATTTAAATTAAATTGTTATTAAACCTACAAAAAAATTTATAATTAAATGTAACATTTATTTTTAGTTAGTTAAAATAAATAAGGTATTGTTAAAAATAGTTAGGTTTGAATAGTTTGTTCTCACAATCTATTATTGATTTTACAAAATCTTGCTACAGATAGTTACGGTTCATATTTATAAAAATTATAGTTTCAATGACTTTTTGCTTTATGAAATAATGTTGGCAGTTCGTTTATGCAATCGAGTCCTTTCAGCAACAGGTTGAAGATCAAATGGATAGAGGGTTAATTTACCAAATTTTTTAGCAATGGGGTTCTGATTGACAATTGATCAAAGTACATAGGGGAGGTCAATGTAATGCAATTACATTATGCTCTGCTGCAATGGCCTACCAAATTAATTAGGAGAGATTTTTTAACAACTGGAGTTTTACTATTTTTTTTTTTTGTGGAATTTAACATGGATTTGTTATTTTGTTTTTGTCACTAGATAAATCATGGGTATAGTTTACTATTTCTAGAGAGAAATGATTTGTTGTTACCTGTAGTCAAAAGTTTCTGTTTTACTGTTTCGGGATTTACCGGAAACGGAGGTGATTCTGTTGCTGACTTTTTTCACATCAAAGAAGAGAGCAAAACGAGAGGAATTGAAGAGCCAATTTCTGATATGCCACCCATATGCCATAACTAGGACTGTCAATTGGACATTGTGAGCCGAACTTTAAATAGTTCAAACTCAAATAACATCGGGCTTCATAGTTATAGGCTCAAGCTCGGCTCATAAATTTTTTAATTGTTTCGGCTCAAACTCAGCTCATGTAACGTTTCGGACTTCGGGTTTATATTGGGCTTATATCGGGTTTATTAATACTAGCAAATGTTACACCATAAATAAAAAAATTATGCACTAATATGAATAAACCACTCTTACTTTATACACACGAGACAAGAATATGTAAATTCCACACTTGTTCTTCATAATATTAAACATTAAATAAAATTTAAAATTAAAGATCAAGTCACAGATGTTATAATATACTCATCAAAATCTATTTTTTTCGACAAGTACCCATATTACATAAAAAGTAATATCTTTTAATGAAAAGTTTTCTGATGATTCATTAAATTGTATTACTGTAACAGATAAAAACTTTTCATCTTCCTAAAAATAGAATTATTGATATGTATTTTTTCTTACTCCAGATAAGTAGAATTTTAGTGTTCCAAGACTTCCAAATTTCCAATCTTGATCACTTTCTTTTATCTTTTTCCTTTTTTTTTTTCCTTTATGTTTTCCATTTGGCTTGTACAATTGTATGTAATTGATTTTGATATTTGATACATAATAATTTTGATATAAATAATTAATAGTAGTATTCGGTCGGGCTTTATTCGGGCTGAGCCTTATTAGGCTCAAACTCGGCTCATAAATTGATCGAGTTTAATATAATGGCTCAAAATCGGCCCGGCTCACAATTATTCGGGTTCGAGTCATATTTAATCGGGCTGAGCCATCGGGCTTCGAGTAGGCCCGGCTCAATTGACAGTCCTAGCCATAACCCATTTTCCCCATTTAAAAAAAAAAAAAGAAAAAATATTAAAAAACCTTAATCTCACCTAATAATAAAATAAACCCCCCTCAAACTTTATAAATTTTTAACAATAACCCCAACCCAACCCAATTTAACAAAAATTAAAACAAACAAAACACACACACAAACACAAATCTGAAAAGAAACAAAACACACACTCACACACACACAAACCCGATCGTGGGAAAAAAAAGGAGAAAAAATCAATTTCAATTTTTCCTCAAATTGAACCAAATGGGAAGTCAACACATTATCGAGGATGATAGAAACATGCGAGAATGGCCATTTGAGGTAATAATTTCGTGTTTTTTCTGCAATTTACGTTTAAATTTGCGCGACCTGTTCTTGGCGTGTGGCGTGTGCAAAGATCCACACGCCAACACGCCATGAACGTTGTTTGGCGTGTGGCTTGAAGACACGCCAACACGCCATGCTTATATTCATGGCGTGTTGGCGTGTCTTCATGACACACGCCAACACGCCAAACAACGTTCATGGCGTGTTGGCGTGTCTTCATGCCACACGCCACACGCCAAAAAACGCGAACTTCAGTTCGATTCGAATTTTTAATTTGATTTTGGGGTGGGTTGATTTTGAAGTTTTTAAAATTTTGGGGTATATTTGTTAAAATTTGATTTAATTAGGAAGAGTTAATTAAATAAGATTAGTTGGTTAATTAGTATTATGGCATTTGAGTAATTGGCATTTTGTGAAATGGTATTTTAGAAATTTCTTTTTTATTTTATGGCATTTTTGAAAATGTTTGGGAATTGAATAGGCAAATGGTTAAAAAAAGAACAAATAACTTAGTAAAGTGTGCCAAATTTGTAAATGGAATGATCCTATTTACTTTCCTTTTCACTGATGGTGATAAATTATGTTATAAGGATATTTTAGTAATTATTATATTTCTTAATCAATAAAATAAATTATAAGGAATTGCATTTATGTTACTTGGTAAAAAGACAATTTTGCCCTTATTTAATTCCTTGACATTTGTGAAGGAGGACTTTTCACATCTCCAAATTTTCCTATAAATAGCTAATCAACCACCATAAGGAGGGCAAGTTTTGATGGAAAAGAGAGAAGAAGATCACAATTATCTGAAAGAATCGTCCCGTGCAAGTCAGTGTTTATAATTTGGAGAAGGATCAAGGAGAGAAGAAATTTCGAAAATGTCCATTGATCATTTTCACCCAACATCAGTCACCTTGTATATATTTTGTGACTTGTGTAATTCGAGCTCCCGAAAACTGTTGTAACGGACTCATTTTCGTTTACTAATGCATAATATTTTAATTATATAGGAGTATTAAAAAAAAAGGGCAAATGAATTAAGTCTGACTGCGTTCTTAGGAAAAGTCAAACAACAAGAAACTAAATTTCCTTTCTCCGTTGGGCTTTTTTTTTTTCTTGATCATTCCGTTGGGTTTTTTTATGGTTATTAGTTATTACTCTATGTGTTGAGTATACTTAAGCTCCATCCTTAACCCTTAATTATCATTAGATTTGATGATTTTTATTTTATTATCTACCATTGTCCATTTATTTTTTTAAAGATAATTTGTACTTTGGGTCCTTGAACTATACCAATTCAACAATTTTTATTATCTTTGTCAAAGTCTGACTTAGCCAAATTCATCCAACCATCAAACAAATATACTGTAGTTGTTTTGTGAAGTAAGAATTTTCCTTAATTCCTTATGACATTGATATGTGTATAGCTTGTAGCAATTATATCCATAATGTTTATTCAAATGAGAGTTAGAGAGTACGAAAATGATGCAATATTAGATGCAATACACTCTTTTGACATTTTCTATACTATATTTGAGATCTTGAGCAAAGTGTACCTTACGGACATGAAAAAAATGTCACTTTATTGTCAAATATGCAACGTGTCAATATATCAACATCTAATTGTAAAATGCAAAAAACATGTATTTTTATGATGCAAAATGCCAAAATTACGCAATTACACTCGTGGGGCTACTCTTATTCTTATTAAGTAAAAGAAAGAAAAATAAGGGGGCTATGTTGGTCATTTTACGAAATCTTCAAATGGGACACTTTTTTCATTTCATAATGGAGGATTATATATTCATAAAAGAGCCAACACATATTGGCTTGGTAAGGAACAGACTCCTTCCCCTCAGAAGGTTGTGAGTTCGATTTTCATCTGTAAGAATCTTTGTAAGCGACATTTAGTCATGTCCTGGCCGGGGTGACGACCGGAGCCGAACCCACCCACACTTTTACGTACCAAAAAAAAAAAATATTCATAAAAGAAAAAAAATAGTGGAGGATTATATATTTGAAAATATTAATGAGAAAGACAGTAAAGACTCATCTGAAGCGAGGGGGAGATAAAAGAAAGAAGAGAAGAAGAAAAACAGAGGGGGAAGAGCCGTTTTTCGATTTTTCATTGGTACGTCACTTTTCAAGAAAAGAAAGCAATATTACGGATGAAGCATAAGCAATAAAGCATGGTATCGGACCAAGAGATAGCCGAAGGCGTAGAGACAGTGCTCCGTCATTCAGACCCTTACGCCGTTACTTCCCTAAACGGCGTCGTGCAGCAGCTCGAAGCTAAGCTTGGACTTGACCTGTCTCACAAAGCGTGCTTCATCAAAGACCAAATTACCTTTCTCCTTCGCTCAAATCCAGTATCAAATAACCTTTTGCCCCTTCATTTCCCAAATACCCTTTTTCCTCATCCACTTCTGCATCCCCATTTTGCCCCTACACGTCCGCCGGGTCCAACAGTGAAAACAATCGAGAATGCAGCTGAGAGTAAGAAAGGAAGGTGTGTTTATCATAGTTTCTTATGTAATTGAATGGAGGTCTTTGGTTTTTCTTCAGTACGAATTTAGTGGAAGGGTTTTGCTTCGGTAATTACTGATACATAATTTAATCTCAATTTCTTTGCTTAATTGATGTTATTAATACAGGGTAAATAATTGGTTTTTAATATGGTTAAGTTCTTAGGGTTTGTTTAGTTTCTAAGGGTTATATTATTAGGTTAAGCCGTTGGCCTCATGGTAGCTTATTGTAGTGTATGCCCGGGAGAATGAGTGGGTAAAGTTCCAATTTTAAGATTAATTTTGATTTTTTTATTTTATTTTGGGTATAATTAGGTTAATTTGGAATTGTTCTTTGATAAAACATTGTATTAATTTAGTTATTGACTGAACAACTTGTTTTTGTCATAATGTTTAGGTAATATAGCCTCTATTGCTCTCCCCTGAATTAATGATCAATATTTAGATGGGAAATCCTTAAATTTCGGAGTTGTAATCTTGATCAGCAGCAATATTAATGTTTAAAACATCCACCGACATTCAAACTATGAAAAAAGTGTGGATCCCACAAATGATGAGTTACCAGTATTTTTTCGTATTACTGTTTGGATGGTGTGTACATATAAATTTAGTTTTTCTTTTCTTCTTTGGTTCAACAAGCAATTTATTTTGTCTTCTATTAGAATGGAGGCGTGTGAACAATGTCAAGATTATATGGTGTAGACACCTAAGTTTCTTATCGAACTTAAATCAGTATATGTAATCTCAGGTCTGTTTTGTTTAAAGTTTCAAATTTTTGTTCCCTCCATACGGGAATGTATTGAAAGTAAACCTTCTCGTAGTCAGTTGGGACGAGTCACAAGATCACCCCTTGATGTTAATGTTATTTATATCTTTTGATTTCAGCACTTCATCTGGAACTAAAAGAAAAGGTGGTCCAGGAGGTCTAAACAAAGTATGTGGTGTTTCACCTGAACTACAAGCCATTGTTGGTGAGCCAGCATTACCGAGGACAGAGGTTTGGATCCCAATATCAAGCAGCTTAAATAGATTTAAGATCACGCCTTTATTTTATTTATCCGATAATAGAATTCCTAACAATTTGTTGACAATCCAGATTGTGAAGCAGCTATGGGCATACATAAAGAAACACAACCTTCAGGATCCAAGTAACAAGAGAAAGATCATATGTGATGATGCTTTGCGGTTGGTATTTGAAGTAGACTGCACTGACATGTTCAAGATGAATAAATTGCTAGCAAAGCACATAATTTCGCTTGATCCAACGAGTAAGTATGATGAATATAAGACCGACATATTGCATTACAGTAAATTTCCCTTATTGTAGCTTCAATTGTTTGCAGAACAATCAAGTCAAGCTAAGAAATTAAAGGTGGAAAATGAATCTGCTATGAAATGTACAGATTCTAGCCCTCCAACTGTGGTAATATCAGATGCACTTGCAAAGTTCTTTGGAACAGGAGAAAGGGAAATGCTCCAATCAAAGGTTTTGGGAGGTGTATGGGAGTATATAATAGCTAACCAGCTGGAGGTTAGTGGTTTATAATCAATATACTAGTTCTTTGGCATGGCCATGACAGCTTGTATTCTTTTTTCTTTTTATTCCCATCTGGTTTTTTTTAGTATCACATATGCATTTGGGTAAGACCTTAGGATTTATAAGTTGCATTGACTTCTCAATTTTTTTAACATAATTGGGTGATAAACCTTTTCAATGGCCACACCGTGAAATTCAACTGATTAGTTGTAAATAAATAAACAATATTTATGAACATACTTATGTTAAGTCAGTAAAGTCCAGTCATTTACTTCCCTTTCTTGTTACTGTTGAAAGTACCAATTGACTCAACCTATAGCAATGATTGTTGACTCTTTTATACCTTTTATATGACGCCACCATTTACTTTACAAAGTTTATGTATTTTTATGGAAGCAGATTTGACTCATTTTCCCTCTACAATTATCCAATGCTGGACTTTGTTACTTTCATATTTAATTTATTTACCTTGCTTGTCTTTTGTAGGACCCTCTGAGTTCTATGGTGATTCATTGTGATGTGAAGCTTCAGGAGCTTTTAGGATGTGAAAGCATTTCTGCATTGGGAATTCAGGAGATGCTAGTGCGCCACCATTTATTTAAGTGATATAAAAGGTAAGTAATAGAAATTCCCTGGATTGTGAATTTTCATAGTATTTGGCATATTATTATGCCATAACACCTCATTTATCACTGTTTATATGGACCTTTCGTTGATAATAAGTTCAATTTTTTTTTACTTGTTTCCCATTTTGACAATCCCATATCATTTTCTAAATCCTACCTAAGTAGGCAATTAATGATTTCATCTAATTAGCTACCAATGACCTGTTCATGCTCAACAATGTCGAAGGTTCAATGATTTTAACAAATTACTACATCATTTTTTGGTTGATTCAAGATACTGATCACCCCAAATAAAATCTCGTCTCATATAAACTTTATAGAGGAACTAAAAAAATTGTTGGGGCCATTGTCGATCTAGGTTATTGGCAAAAGATTTTGCTTAACCTTAAAAGTGAGCATCTTTTTCCAGTCATGGTCTTTATTTGACTTTGTTAAATTCTATGGAACATGCAATCCTTTTGGAAATACTCTACCCAAACTACTTGCACCAAATTTGACAAACCATTTTCTTCTGACTTTTGCAGGCATTTTGAGATTGTAGCTAGTCTGTATTAATGATGACATGACAGACGCCAGATCAAATGTAGTTTTTGTTCTTTTGATTAGTCAAGTGGATATGGACTGACAGTTTAACCAAATGCTAAATACACCAGGAGGCTATGGGCAAGAATTTTTTTGTAAGTATGCCATGGCGCCTTGGTTAAGGTTACTTACTTCTAACCTATGTCCTTGTAATAGATAAAAGAACTTTTAGAATGATTATATAAATGTTATTAGTTGCATAAAGGACATGTTTTTCAGCTCTTTAGCTCGTATACGTTTTACTACTGCTCTATTTTCTGGGTGGAAAGATTATGGGATGTCTAAATTTGTTGTGACCCTTTGTTTGATCTGGAATTTTGCCTCTTATTTTCACATAGTTAACGGCTGTAATAGACGAGTTAAGCTTTTGTGCATCCTGGAATGTTGAAACTCGACTAAATTAATGAATGGACAAAGATTCCTCTGAGTTACCAATTGGTTGCTAGAGCAACTTAAAGTGCGAGACAGTTGTTTGTGTTGATCTTGGTTCTAACAAAATATGCGAACGCCATTGGGGATGAAAAGTGAGCAAGTGTGCAAGAATATGATTTATGTGGACAACCTTTGTCTGAGAAAGAACGCGATTGCTACAACGAAGAGAAGAATTAACAAAATTTTGAAGATCCTTCTTCTCCTGTAACTGAACAGAGCCCAAAGATTAAGCTTCTCCATTGCATTCATCACCCGAGCGATAACCTCCTGTTAGGTGATCAGAATTAGCATCCCTTATTAAATGCTATTCAAAACAATTAATCTGAAGCTAACTGGAGTGAAGAGTGAAAAAGCTCACCAGTCTAAAAGGTTCAATGTGAAGGACTGGCTCCATGAACATCTCCACATTCCTAGACCAAGATTATTGAATAGTAAGAAATGGCATACAAATGACATGTAAAATAGTTCATTCAAGTTTGAAACTTTATTAGTTACTTACTTGATCATCACTTTTCCTTGGTAGACATGGCACAGGTAGAAGCTGATCCCTTTTCCTAGAGGCAAAGGAACATGTTTCCATTCTGAAAAAGGAAGCATACAAATGAGGTTTACAAAAAGAATTAATCCAGGAACATGTAAACATTATTAAGGGAGAAGAGACTGAAACCTAGTTTCCAGGATACACCAACTACCATTCCATCATCCGACGTATTTTGCACTACAAATTCAATGTTCTTCCCCAAGTTTTTCATTAGAGAAGTGAAGAAATCCAACACTTGCTGCAATGGCGAATAAATCAGCCTTTTTCTTGAATTTGCTTTAATAACATAAATTGGAATTTACGCCGTTGATCTTACCTTCTTGCCATGAAAAGGTTGGAAAGTAGAAACGAAATTGGAAATGCACAAGCATTCTTCAGCTATTATATCAGAAAGCTCGTGAACGTTCCTATTTTTCATTGCTTCATATAGCTTGAGGACTGTTTCCAAGGCTGTTTGCTCGTCTTGAGACCCGGGGTCTTTGGCTCTGCAAGCCACCTCCACCACGTGACCTCTTCTCGTGGAGCCATTGTCGTTGAAAGAGGAATGCATGAGATGAAATATTCCCTGCTTGCCATAAAATCTAATTTTTGCTGCAGATATTGATGGAGTGGGATTTGTGAATGTTTTGCAGAATATTGAAGCATAGGGAAGAGTTGTTGAGGTTGTGCCCATTTTCATCCACAAAATCAAATTTTGAATGTTTGGAGAAGGCTAATTGTTAAAAACATTCATAAGAGGAAAAGAATATTTGGGTTTGTGGGGAAAAAGCTACATTCTCTCTACTACAAGCTTAGAATCTTACTCATATTTCAATTTCCAGAATATGAAGTCATGAAGAGTATTTTGTAAACGCCTAAAAATAAATAGAAGACAACATTTAAGTTAAGGTAATCATACATAATAAATCAAACTTAATTTTGGATCTTTTGAAGTTGATTAATGCATAGGTATAATCCAAGATCTTCCTAGTAACAAATGTAAACAAAAGAAGAATATGAAACCAGATTATAATATCATAACAATGTTCTGAAATCATAATAAACTAAAATTAGACGTTTGATTGTCAGTATTATTGAATTTTACATTTGAATACGATATTTGCATATGAAAAGGAACCACACTTATAATTTAAACTTAGAAACTAAAATATTCTCCCTCAAATGCCAATGCCACATTAAATATTTTTCTTAGTGCTTTTTCTTTTCTTTTGATGAATTTCTAGTTTACGTTTGGAAAATGATTATATCACAGCCTAAACTTGACAGCCCATATTTTATGCTTTTGAAATTAATTGTGTTACCTACTACCTTAACAGGTGTATAGTTGAATTAAACTTTTATTTTATTTAAAAAACACTCAATCTTCAAAAATTATAAATTAGACACGTATATTTATAAAAAAAAAAATATACCAAAAATTGTAAATTAGGCACCTATCTTTATAAAAAATTGTACTTAGGTTGGTGAACTTATACGTCTAATGGATTCATTCAAACAATGTATACATATACCACAAATTATCATCTCTAAAAATTGAATTTTGAAAATGAAATAATGTTAATTTTGGAATCAAAACAACATAGCATAAAATTAGTTATATATGGATTATGCCAATTTATCCCTTTGTGATAGGCATAATGCTTAATTTAAGGTTTAGGATTTTAGGATTCATCATTTACAAACAAGATCTATATTTTCTTGATAATTATTTATATGTCATGTAATTAATTTTTTTCATATATATTAAAATATATGAATGACAAAAAGAAAAAAAGTTTTAAGCCACAACCGGCTGTGTATGTGTACTGCCGGTTGTGGGCTGTGAGGCTAGCACTACTTTTTATTTTTTATTAAGCCCAATCCCCAAAAGGGATGTCGTTGTTTGCTCATTGTATAACATTAAATCTTCTATGGGCCTACTAAATGTAGCCCATCACATTATTGGGCTACAATAAAACAAACAGATATAAGCGGCCCTAAAACTTAAAATTAAAATAGAAATACGCCAGTAATATTCGATTACGCCACTGTGGATATTACGAAGTTAGGAAGAAAGTCGAAATCAGAGAAGATCTGAAATATCTACTCACCGGAAAACTATGGCGGATGATCTGGTACTGGACACGGCGATCAGAGACTGGGTGTTGATACCTCTATCAGTGGTGATGGTACTCATAGGAGTCCTCCGTTACTTCGTTTCCAAGCTCATGCGCTCCGATCAAGTTCCCGATGTCAAAATCATCAAAGAAGGGTAATATTAAGCGTATATGTTTATGTATTGTAGAATTTGTCGTGTGAAAAGTTTTTAATTATGATTGAATTCGTGAATTGGTGTTTTGGACTCAGGCAACTGGTAATTAGGGCAAGGAATCTTAGGGCCGCCGCGAATTTCATCCCGGCTAAGTCTTTCCGTGCTCGTAGGTATTATTACAGCAATGAGGTGAGAGTTTATTCTGTTGAGCTTGTATAATAGATTAAATATTCATATTTATGGAGTTACTTAAAAGTTCTGCTTTCAGACTTGACAATTCATTCAAGTAAAGAGTTGTTCATGACTAGAAAAAGTAAGGAATGATGGTTTATCTACTGCTGTCAGTTAAATATGCTGATGGATGTTGAAAATAATTGTTTTCCTATCCCAATTTGGAAAAAGAAGACATTCTAAGCATTTGAAATTTATCATTTTGCTAATTCTATGATCCATGGACTTGAAAAGCATGAAGACCCTGTGTTTCGCCATAAAATAGAACTCGTAGTACAAATTACAATTGTTTTCCAACACAACCCAAATCTTAATATAATTGAGAAGGGGAGGCAAGGTGCCCCTTCCTAAATAAATTCCAGGTGAAGAACATTAAGTAGATAGTAATATTGACCATTATTTCCGGAGGCTATAATCCCTTTGGAAATAAAACTATTGAATTGGTGTAATGTAGAATGCCATGTGAATTCATCATTTTTTTCCCGGAAAATGCTTTTGGATTTAATTTTTAATACATCCTTTTATTATCAAACAAAGATTTTAGGTTATTTATGTTTGACATTACTCCTTTACAAACCTTTTGGGTGATACCTCTTGTAGTTAATGTTTTAAAATCTAACGCTGGAAATTAGCAAGTTATGAAGAAATTTTTTAAGCAGAGACATTTGATTTGGATTTGCAGGAGAATGGGTTGTTACACGTGCCTAAGGGCCAAGGTCAAAATCCACAGGCTCAGATGTTCTCTGATCCAAACATGGCAATGGATATGATGAAAAAAAATCTTTCAATGATCATACCACAGGTACAGATGCTGACTACTTCAATATTTAACATCGTTTATTATTGATGGAGGAAGGAACTGCCATTCTTAATGCGTTTATCTTTTTTATCGAACAGACACTGACTTTTGCGTGGGTCAACTTTTTCTTCTCTGGATTTGTAGCAGGTTTGTCTATTTTCTCGTTTCTACCTGCTGTCGATTATTTGAATATTTTTATCTGTTTACTGCTAACTCACAGGTGATACATTATGTCATATTTTTGTTCGATATGCCATTTAACACGTGGATTGGTCTGTAATTGTTTCTGTTGATTTCCATATCCTAATCAGACTAACTGACATGAATATATGTATCTTGTTTTCCAGCAAAAATACCATTTCCACTCACTCAGAGATTCAGGACAATGTTGCAGAATGGTATAGACTTGAGCACTGTTGATGTCAGCTATGTTAGCAGTCGATCCTGGTATTCTTCATACTCATTCATTGTACCATCAATGAAATTCAGTTGCTTGTACGTAGGATCCTAATCATTAACCTTTTTTTTTTTTTGCAGGTATTTCCTCAATCTTTTTGGGCTAAGGGGTCTATTTAGCCTTATATTGGGAGAAGAAAATGGTTAGTATTTCTAGAACCCGTATTCAATTCCCACATGATTCCATCTAGCTGCTTCGTTTGCCTACTAAAATGTTGTCTGGATGAATGTGTATTTTATGTTGAGGTAAGTACTTTGATAATGATGTGAATCATGTGATATTAACTCGAGGATTTAACTTATGATCAGCAACTGATGATACACAGCGGATGATGCAAATGAGTGGATTTGGAATGGATCCCTCCAAGGTAAGCCGTGATTTGTTTTTGTCTGCATTTATTTTACGCTTTGATGTATATGCAAAGCACTCTTCTTTGAGAAAATAGTATATAGGAAGTGGAAATATTCTTCCTCTCCATACCTCTGAAGTTGATATTTTGATAGCATGTTTTCAACTTTTTACCCATCATATGTTTCAAATTTTACTTTCTCTGGCTCTTTGGGTAAATTAGTCAGCATAACCTAATTTTGATATTTTTGCTTCCATTATTTCTTCATAGAAACCTGTTATTTGCTGCTGTGCTATTGTGTTCAAATATTGAGAATTCAAACACCTAAACCAGCAACTCCCCTCTAACTCTCAAATTATGAGATTTTTTTCCCCACCAATAACAGTAAACATTTGTTCTTCATTGGGACATTGTATTTCCGTAAGATTAACAATTACAAGTCTAGTTTCCAATCTATTTCTTTTAAATACTTTTTATTAAGTCAATATCATTTGCCATAGAGATGTCTATCAAGTCTATTACAGAGGAATTTTGAGTTTGAAAAGCCATCAAACTGGAGATATGTATTGAATTTATCCAAGTTACCCTTAAAGTGTAGGCGTGTAGGTGTGCATGTTAGGACTAGACCAGCTTGGCCAATTTTCAGTTGATGGTTTGTTAATTTATCATATTCACTTAAATGTTACATTTGTTATTTTAATATTGACAATTAAGCTTAATTTGTGGACATATGGAATGGTTTGAAGGAATAAGAAACTATTGCATGCTTAAAATTGACAGCATCTCCTTTGTAGTTTAATTGCACATATAAATTATTGTTTGATGCGTTATTTTTTGCATTACTTGGTCAGAGTTTGGGTGCCGAGAAAGATAATCTAGACATTGTTCAACATGAGTGGGCCTTACCAAAATTTGAGCAGCGAGCAGAAACTGTGTTGAAGAAACTTGTAAGCAGATAAATGAAGATGAATTAGCAGCATCTAATCATGAATTGTTGCAGCCTCCACTGTGCTTGCTCGGTTGGTGCCTATATGCCTAGAAGTTGGTATATATTTATAGTACCGGCTTTCTTCTTGCATGTTCCCTTGGTTGTTGAATTTGACTTATAATTCGATTTTTCCCAGTTTCCTTTTTGAAACTTTACCTACATTTTAGTTCCAAGGATTCATTATATCTAATTTATTGAGAATTATCTCTCAGTAAGGTATAGGAATAGCTGATGTACTCTTCAAGATAAGGACATTTTTGTTGAACTAGTCTTTTTGCATTTTACCCATCATGATTTAATAATGACACTTCTCAAATTGGCCAATCTTTATGGATTTGAATCATAAAGGATTAGGCTCGTCTAAATTTACATACAATATATTGACAAGATATTTTTTGCTAAAATTGTAAACTCTCCATTATATCGAGTTTTGTTGTCCCATTTGCTATTGAGATGTTTTTTTCGAAGGATAAAAATACAAAGTATGTAGTTAATTTTTAATGTGGACTATGAGAAAACTAACACATTGTGGATGCGAAATGAGATTATCCAATGTCAAAACATTCCTTCCTAGTGATTATTGGTCAATGGTTCAGGCATTTGTGTTGTGTTATTAGACTTTAAATTAGCTGAAACTTAAATTTATTACGAAAAATGCAATGTCTAAATGAGGATCATTTTCACTATGTTTTTTTTCATTATGTTTTGAGAGATCAAGATGACAATGATGCATTTGTGTATAAGTTGATAAACCAATAAAGAGAGAGATGAGCTTTTACCACTAGCTAAAAAACTTTTTTTTTTTTTAATTACATTCATCATCAGTCATAAATTATTTTTAATAATTGCCCGGATACTAAGAATTACAAATAATATACAAGTACCAATAACTAATATTAAATTAGAGAAAAATTCACATTAGATAAAGTAGCCTCAGCTTTGCCGGTGACTTCCACTAGACTATGGCCTCATTGACATTACTAGCTAAAAATCGTGGAAGAGTAAATGATGAATTTGACAGTTTGATATATTCAATTTGTACAAGATTTTCTTATATATTGTGTTGTGAGTAATTGAAATATGATTTGAATGTATTTAGTTTGAACTATCATAATATAAGGCCATCTCCAAGGGTAAGGGAAGGGGAGGGAATGTGGGTGGGCGGTGGGTGTTTTGGTGGTGATCTCCAGCTATTGGGGGAGAAGGGTGGGGGCGGTGAGTGTCATTGGCCCAATATTTATTTTTTATTTTTTTAGGGATGAAGAAGAGGGCTTTTGTGCAATTATTCAAGGTTCGTTGAGCAAATAAGTTGAGCATAAATATTTTAAAAAAATTATACATTGGCCCAAACTTTTTGTTAGGTTTATTTTGCTAGAATGTACTCTGATTTAGTAGTTGGGATGAATCACTTGGTCTACGACACACCGCAGAGCTAGGGCTCAATCTTCAGGCCATGTCGCCTCTATCACCGCCAAGCTACACTCTACTTTGGTCGTCGATATTCCACGTCGTTGGCTCCAAAGGAAGAGATGAATTAGACATCAAGTAAAAGGCAACAGAAGATAGACTAATTAACAAATAAGGCCTAATTTTCCATTTCAAAGACAATAATTGTGCATCAATTTATGACAAACGTTTGATACTAGAAACAACCTGATGAAGAAATAGATACAAAATATACGATGACGTGCATGGATCTTTTTCCAACGGATTGAATTTGGGTCCGAAAACACTAATCACAGTAGTTAATGTAAAACAAAAAATATTAGGTCGTCCAGACATAAAATAAGATGGTGTGTTTTTCTTGTCGGAATTGAACTATATTAAAAACTCTGAATTATTGAGCCTTGAACTGTCATTCTTTTATTGTTCACTAGTCTTCAAGAAATCTCCTCCTATATATGATTCCATGAAATAAAAGTGTTAGCCAAATGATTAGTGATTAACAAACAACTTGATATTTGAGCTTGTTTCTTGAGTTTAATCTTAACAGGAATTATTGAGAAGCTCATTATTTGAAGAAAGAGGTCCATTTACGAATAAAGCTTAATTGAGAAGAAAATGCCCAATAAAGATCTTACAAGTCCATCAATGAAGAAAGGCCAAATCGAAGAATAGTTTGAAGACCCACGCACCCTTGGAAGGGCCCAATTTTTTATACAAGAAAATTGAGGTCATGTAAGTATCAAATGTCTCAACCTATTAAGAGCAAGAAAATTCCTAGCCCAAACGTTTTAAATACTCCTGGCCCAAAGTCTTTTAATAAAATGATCATTCATTTAATTAGGCCATAGTAATTTATCAAATCAGCCCATCCACTTTTTGAAATATATTCAAAATGATTGTCACCTATTTTTGGCCGAAAATTGCATATCAATTACTCTTGCTTACATTATTTACTAATCTTTTAAAAGAAGCAAGATCTCTCATTTATTCTAATCAGCCATGTTTAAAAGTCAACCTTGATTTAAATCCTTTCCTAAAACCTCTTGGCCGAATCATTCTTAGTTTAATTGATCTAGTGCAAATCTCACAAATCTTTTTTAAAAGAAAAAATTCTCTTTAACTTGGCATTAGGTCATGGCCTCATTCATTTAAATTTTCTAAATCACATCTTTGTCATATCCTTTCAAATCGGCAGAATATTTTTTATATGTGACAAAAACATCTTTGTTTTGAAGGAAAGATTTATTAAAGAAAATCTTGCCCATTTTACATATTGCTAGCTCACCTATAAATTGAGCTCTCTTGAATCATTTTACACACCAACTTTGAGAGAAAAATAGAGCTTTACTTTGAGAAAATTACTCTTGCTTTTTCATACTTTAATTTGTGAAAATCTTTTGAAAAGCGAAATTCGTTTTTGAATTACACTTGCGAAAATATTTTGTGAAAAACGAAAATCTTTTTAACCCTTGCTCTTGAGAACATTGAGATATTCTGAGAGGTTAAAATAGATACTAGTGAGCATACTTTTGTACATCTTACTCGAGAGGAGTGTTCATTGTACTACTTTAAAATCATCTTGTAATAGTGCGATAGGAAGTGTCCTAGCAAGCACAATTGTTTAGTGCGATAGGTTGTTTACCTAGCAAGCACATATTTGGTGCGATAGAACAAAAGGTTCTAGCAAGCACATGTTAGTGCGATAGGCCGAGGTCTAGCAAGCACATTGTTGGAGCGATAGGAGGTGTCCTAGCAAGCTCGTATCGAGAGAAAGAATTGATCTTGTAATCTCGAGTGGCGAAGGTTCGTCCTACAAGCCACGATATATTAGTGAATTTTACCCAGGGGTGCTGGAAGAGAGGAAGTAGGCCGTTGGGGCGCGAACCTCTATAAATTGTGCTTGCCTTCTCTCCTTTTACTTTTTTGCACTTTACTTCTTTCGTAACTTTAATCTTAAAATCATTGGAACCATCAACTTTTATTTAAAGTTACTGAAACTTTTCACTAATTGTCTTCTGGGAAAAACTCATTGAAAAAGTTATATACCTAATTCACCCCCCTCTTAGGTATCAAAAAGAAAGATTTGTTGTGATTGTCGTCTTCCATGAATTGGAGCCGTGAGCCATGAATCATGATCGCTAAGGGTGTGTGTGGATGAGTTTTGGCCCAGTCTCGCGGGTCTCGCGAGACCGAGCCAAAACCCTTTCAAATGAGTTTTCGCCAAACCCATGAAACCATTAAAAACCTATTCAGAAACTCACACTCAAACTCTTCAAACCTATAAAACATTGACTTGACACCTACCACCTACTTTTTCTCCGAAATCTCACTAAAAAAATATTGATTTGACACCTATCACCTACTTTTTCCCCTAAACCCCAACATCCAAACCCAATCCAAGTGGGGTTTCAACTTATTCAAACCACAAAACCCAAGAGCCAAAACTCATCCAAATGAAGTCTCAAAGGTTTCATCGAAACCACCAAAACCAATTTTTTTAAACCGAGAACCGCGAAACCGAGCCAAAACCCATCCAAATAGACCCTAAATGTCGGAACTGTGACTTAGCAACTTTATTCTTGAATTTTGTGTTTTTTATCTTCCCGGATCATGTTCGAGTCGGATTGAACTGGGTTCGCTCACATTTTAATTTGAGCTAGATTTTCTTGAGAATATAAAATAAATTTGAGCTAGTTTTCGAAACATAAAGTTGATGGAAAATCCTACCGATAAATAGGGGCTTACTAAATTATATGGGCCTAAGTTAAATTCTTCATATTATAAATGTCCTGTTACTGTGGGTGTTACTTTTATGGACCTGTACACACTTGAAAAAAACTCATGGGGCCCTAGGTAAGTAACTCCGAGTAATTTCACCTGACAATAATTAAATCAATTCAAGAAAGACTCCTCGAGTACTTGGTCAAAGTCAAACAAATATTATACCTAAATAATTATATATTCCCCCTGTTCCAATCTTTTTTTATCAATTAGGTACTATGTTTTGTAGAGACAACTTTTTAATCATTTAATTGATAATAAATGAAGTTGATTATTATTTTTATATGGGAAAGAGTAAGTTTGAGTTGTACATATATAGATTATAGGCCACGGCCGCCCACAAGAACCTACCTTTAATTATTATTATAGCTTGTGTATGAATTGAGAAGAAATCAGAAAAACAGATGAAGGGAAGCCATGTTCAAAAGGTTTCCTGCGAAGAGAGCCGCCTTTACGAGGCTGCAGCAATCGGAAAAGTTGCAGATTTAGGAGAATTAATTGTAAATAATCCATTGATTCTTGATAGAGTTTCATATACATGTCCAAATAAAACTCCTTTACACATAGCCACACTTAAAGGTCACCTACCATTTGTTCAAGAAATCCTTAGTCTTAATCCTCAGCTTGCTGAAGAATTAGATTCCCAACAATCATCAGCCCTTCACATAGCTTCAGATAAAGGTCATGTTGAAATTGTTAAAAAACTGTTATTAGCTGCACCGGACATGTGTTTGTCTCGAGACAGTCAAGGTAGGAATCCTCTTCATCTTGCAGCCGTAAAAGGTCGACTTGAGGTCTTGATAGAGCTCGTTCAATCAGTTCCTCTTGCGGCTCGACAAAAGCTTGATCGTGGTTCAAACGTGTTGCATTTATGTGTCGAATACAGTCAGTTGGGAGCTTTGAAGATTTTGGTACCATTATTGAATGAGCTCATCAATGCAAGGGATGATCATGGTGACACAATGTTACATATGGCTGTAAGGGATAAACAAAATGAGGTATATATGATTAAAATAATTTCATAATCAATGCAGTTGTTCATTTAATTTTTCAATCTAGAACATTTGATAAAAATTAGTTATGCAGACTATCCAATATTTGGTGGAGAGAACAAGCATAGACGTTAACGCACAGAATTCCGAGGGACAAACAGCATTTGAGATATTAGAACAAAGTGATCCAATAGGCACAAGAAACTCACAAATCAGGGAAATTCTGACTGCAGGACTACGCAAATCCAACACTCGAACGCGGCAAGAGAAATGGCCATCCAGAAAACGCGATGTCACAATGTTGGTGGCGGTCCTCATAGCAACAATGGCATTCCAAGCCGTAGTTAGCCCTGCAGGCGGCGTCTGGCAAGAGGATATGTTCAATGATTCACAAGGCAATCTTTTGCTCGTCCCACGTAGAGCTGGAGAAGCTGTAATGGCTCATAAACATCCACGAGCGTTTAAGAGTTTTATATGCTCCAATACTATAGCTTTTGTTTCGTCTCTTAGCACTATATTGTTTCTCATCAGCGGGTTGCCTTTTAGGAACAGGCTAGTGATGTGGGCGCTGATGGCGTTTATGTGGTTGACTGTGACATCAACTGCGGTGACATATGCAATATGTATTGTCGTTATAACTCCGAGAAAGGATAGGAAATCGGTTGGTCATGTTATGGATACCTCGATAGCTGTGTGGTGTGGTGTGATGGGTATTCTTCTTGTCATGAGAATAAAAGTGTTGCGGCCTAAGAGATTTACATGTTCGGATTATGAGAATAGTTGTAGACGAGAAAATGTTTGATTAATCTCGTATTTGGTGACATGGGTTTCTTCTGTTTCCGGTTTCATCTTTGAGGCTTGTGTACGTACCTGTAGTTCGTAAAGTTTTGTTTATCTTGCAACATAGGAATACATATTGAAATGAAATGAACTTGGATGATGTGTTCTCTATTAAAATTCAATAACCAAAGATAGCGGAAATGTGTTGGTTTTTTACTTGATAGCAATTTATCTCCAATAGCAATAAAAGTTTACAGCCACATAAATGATAATCAAATGATTTTAACACACATTCCATGTAGTTGAAGATGCAGCAAGTTAAACAAAATACAGAGAGTGACTCAATGTATTAAGTAGCAATAAATCTAACAGAAACTTCAAGCTGGCGCAGATTTTCCTAAGTGTACCTTATAATTTTCCCCCAAGTGTTCAAAACGAAGAATGAATCCTCCTCCTCTCCTCCTAAGTGTACCTTATAAGCTGGCGTTTGGATGATTTCATTGTTGTTCTAAACAAATAAATAAATGAACTATTTGTTGACAATATTAGGGTGAGATGTAGTACTATAGACTTATAAGATTATGAAAATTTCTCTTAACGTATTGAATATTATCAATACTCTCCCACAGTTTTGTTACCTTCTTATAATTGACACATTGCCCCTAAATTATTTGTGAATGCATTGGGTCTGATTTCCAAATTTCAGTAGTGTCTTTGGGCTTCCCGTACTAAAATCTGGGGTCCATAATAACAAAAATAAAAAAAATTAAAATACAACAATTTGAAGATGAGGGGTTTTGATCCTAGTACCAGTTGAACTACATCGCTCAGATACCCTCGCACGTTGATGTTCCTAAGCGACCACATGTGTGGCTTACACTCAAGGCCGATCCTGCATGTATATGCACTATTTAGTCTCCGAATTGCTCAACTATTAGCACACTCTATATATCGATCTTCTTACATAGTTAATGGTGATCTAACCCTCTCTAGTTAGAGATATTGTTAGAGCAACAATTGTTACTGTCAGAGCAAAATGAATACATTTTCAGAAATACCCTCCATCATTAATTGCTTTTTAGTGCTTATGTTTGTTGAGTTTTATAAATCAGTGTATTAATTAAGTGATTTCTATAATTAAATCCTTTTAATCACATCAACTGTATCTTCTCTATGTATGTGTCACACTCACTCACACACACACAGACAAGTAATAGGGAAATTCTTATCCACACCGAGTTTGGCAGAACCCAAAGTAACCACAAGGCAAGTGCAATGCACTTGCTTAGGGATTTGATGTAACTCCCAGGAGAGTGACCAATCACAAAGCAAGTGCAATACACTTACTTGGTGGTTGAATGAGATTGGTCAAGCCAGACTTGGACAAGAATTTTCCCAAGTAATACTCTGCAAAATTTTATTTTTTGGGCCCGTTTGCTAGACTAAAGGGTGATTGGGCCAGAAATGAGGAATTGGGTTGTACTTAATTAGGACCCGATCTTTTACACCAAATTAGATAATTGGTGAATTATAATACAAGTCAGATTTAATTATCTCTTTTCTCTCTCTCTTAAAAGTATATTGTGTATAATTGAGTTTTTAACACTCTGCACCCTGAAAACAGAATTTATTTGATATTTTGCATCATATTGTGTATTTTAATGAGAAAATTTAATTGCAAGAAGGGTAGAATAGTCATTTTAGAATTTTTTTTGGCACTTCGCACAGTAAAAATATAGATTTTGACACTTGCACCCTGAAAATATAGATTTTGAATTATAAATTTAAAAATATAAAGTTATAAAATCTAGTTGTAAATATAAAAAAAATGGATAATTAATTCATGTTTGTTCTCAATTTGGTACTTACGATTTTAAACGGTATGAGAAGTCTAAATTCAAAACCATACCAAAATACTCTGTACGGTTTTCATCCATACCAAGACCTTCAACTTTGAGAAAAAAAATCTAACATTCGGTACAGTACGGAACGATCCAGTACGGTTTTGAAAACCATGTGCATCCTTATTGTCTATACTGATTAAAGAACAAAACTTGATATTACATGCAATTCTACGTAGTTTTGGTTTTTTTTTTTACTATTATGTGAAGGGGCATGCTCACTTAGTATTTTGAAGGGCAAAGTATGAACTAATCATTAAAATACAAATTCCAAATACACAGTGATAATTAAACATTGGAATTTTAAGAAGTGAGTCTAAATATGTTTACTTCAGCTCAACTTCTTTAATGAATTATACACCTATCCAATTGAAAGGTTATCTAATCTCTACAATTCTTAGATTAACCCATAGTTAGGATAATCAAGAATATTTTAATAAAGTGCCATGTAATGTCATTTCAATAATCGGATATATGTAGTTTTCACGTCACACATTATTGACTTTTTTACCAAATAATGCACGAATAAGGTGGTCCCTGATCCCGCCATTCAGCCTTTACAAAATATTCATTCGACAGATCTGCACTATAGCTGGGCAGGGCGGGGCGGGGTGGGGGTCACTGCCCCCAAGAATACTGTTAACTTTTTGGTGACAGTTTATGTAACTCATAATTGTCTTAGATATGCTTATTCAAATAACTCTACATTTTTTATTTTTCTACTGACAGATAATTTCTATACTAATTAGGTTTGATTAATATCCATTCAATCATTAAATAAGTTAAATAAATTTATTTTTTTAATTAACTATTACTCTTTAATCGCAAAAAAAAATTTAATTAAATAAGTATGATCAAAGTCGATTTGAGTAAAAAAATCCCCATATCGTGACTTCTTTAGTTAATTAATTTTCCACAATAATTATTCCGGCCATTTGGGCGTGTCAATACATTAATCATACGTTCAATTGAAAGATTAAATAAATCCAATTAGAGATCCACAAGAGTGGGTCCCAGGCCGTATATTCATGGGATCATATTAATAAGGTTGTTCCCAGGTCATCTTTCATTCTGATGTTGTACGTCCACGTGTCATATTATTACTGGATCACTCTACAAGTTATGTAATGTACTAGAACCAAGTTGCACCCATGGTGGGGACGATCCCACCGTCCAAGCTTTCAATCATCTTTACTTTTAGTCTTTACAGTACATTTATATACATAGACACACACTTTGGGAAGGCATGGGTACTACTTCTACATTGCTGCATTTAGCTCTTGTCTGGTATCTTCCAAAATGATTCCCAATTTCTCAAAACTTGATGATTCATTCAAGAATTGTACTTAACATTGGTCCAAAATATTTATGACATTTTTTTTGTTTTAGGTGAAAATTTGCAAGAAATTATCCGAAAAAATGCTTATAGGGTTGATCATGGTAAGCGGTCCGTGAATTTTTAGGACCAAATTGATCAATAACTGAACTTCGGTCCAATTCGATCCAAATTAATGCTTACCCCTACCCTTAATATGTACATATGCACAAAATAAACAATTCTGAATTAACATCTTTTAATGAACTACTTTGTAAATACTTCATGTTGGATAAAAAGTGAACCAACGTACGTAAATGGATCGGGTATGATTGGATCAAGTTGAAATATGATGTCCTTTTTCCGGTTGATAATGTTATGTATTCTGTTTGATTAGACATTAAGAAGTATGTATTGTAATTATAGGAAACAAAATAAAATTTAAAATACTCTCATTTTGTGTAGAAAAATATAATTAGTTAAGTTTTAGGATGTTTTATTTTTTATTTTTTAGTATCAGATTTTAGACATGACTTAATCACATTTTTGACGTGTCAAATATATTATGTAGGAATCTCTTCCAGAGACGGATCCAGGATTGGAGAGTTGGGGGGGCCAAGTTTAACCATCGGTGAAACTAATTTAAGAAAATCGTTATCGAAGTTGTATACAACGTTCTATCATAAAATTCCTCTACGAAGAATGAGTACCAAATTTCTCGAATTTCTCAACGGCTATTTATTACCAACTTTATTGTTAAAAATAATCTTTCGCTTGTTGCGATAATAACAAAAAGACTTTTTTCTGTGAATTATAATAATAACAAGAAGTCTTAATATGAATCAAATCAAAAGATTACACCATAAATTTTCTTGTACATATAGCTCATAAATGTCGACAACCCTTTATTTTATTCAAATATAAGATGATGTTTAATTAAATTAAGTTGGTGTAATTAGCAATTTAACATGGAAAGTTAAAAAAAAAAAATATATTCATTATTAAAGTTTTGTTGGGCCGATAGATTTGGTGAACGAAGACTTTGGAAATTTGTATTGGGTCAGGGCTCAATAAAATATGTATTATTTTCTTTTAGGAATGAAGTATTATAAATAAATTAACAAATATAATATTTGAACTAAAATAAATTCTCAAAATTCTTGGGGGGGCCAAGGCCCCCCCAAAATGTGGCTGGATCCGTCCATGATCTCTTCCAACATAGTTTGAAACACAAGTTTACCACATTATAAAGACTTGTCTCATCCATTGAATACTTAATTACTTATATAAAAATAAAAAATTAAATTTAAAGTTATACTTTTTGACATGTCATGTAAAAGTAAAACTATAGATGTATGCGTCCCATGTTTGTAGTGATGATAAGAATTAGAAAAAAAAAAAAAAGGTCTTTGAGACAAGTGGGGTAGGAAAAGTGTGATAATACCTAGATTAATTGGGTCGACCAGTTGAGTGTTAAGCCAATTGACACTGTTTAGTGTTTAAATTTATTTGGCTAGTTTTTGACCCATTTTACTCCACTTTTAAGTTTTAACTCACATAAATTTTAGGGTAATTACGGTGGTGGATACCATTTGAGGTAAGACCTAATAACAAAAAGTCCTTTCAGGTTTATTATTTTCTTACCCGTTGTTTCTAAAATGTTTCAATTTTACCATTAGTTGTTATTTATAATGTTTGTAATATCTTATGAAAATTAAAATTTGGATGCTAATTATTATATCTTATATATTATAAAAGTGATAATTATATATTTACTACCAATAAAATTTATATTTATGTTTCAATAAATATTAAAAAAAAAAACTCATTTACATATTTATAAACAATTTAATAACATTTGTATTGTATTATAATCAAATATTTTAATTTAATAAAGTTTATATTGTATTATAAATTTAAAATTTATTGATGCGATAAAATAGAATTGATTTGATTAGTGTAAATATAATTTTAATATAAAATTTTATTATTAATATTTTATTTTATTTGTTATCATAGAAATTAAATTATTCAAAAATATGTAAAAAAAAATTGCATTATTTATTGAAATTTATGGGCAATTATAGTTTAACGATTATTTTGATGGTATATATATGATAATCATTTTTATAATTTATAAGATATAATAACTCGCACCCTAAATTTAAAATTTATAAGATATTATAAATATTAAAAATAACCCCCAAGAGCTGGAACATTTTAGAGGCAATGGATTAATTGTAACTACGTGACAAACACGATGAGTGTTTTTATAATACCCAACATGTAAGAAGATTTTTCGTAATTAAACTTTACCTCAGAAAAATATCGTAATTCATCCTAAATTTTGACCCAGTGACGTTCAAGTTAGACAAACAAAGTAAAGATTGAGCGGAGTTGGGTAGAACTGGATTGGGTCAATCAATGGTTCACGATGTACATTGCCACTTTTGATCTCCAATACTACCCCGGCTTTTTTTATTTTATCTTATTTCTATCATCTTTTTTAGGATGGTCTTATAATATCTAATTTATTTTAATTTTTTATTGATAATATTATTTTTTGACTGTATATTTAGCAGTTTTACTTTAAACTTTTGAAAGTACATAAAAGTATAGCGAGTATATATAAACAGCAAAACTTTTTTGGTCATTCTTTTCCGATAGTCGAAAAATACGGAAATATACAATAAGCGGAAAAACATGTACGAAACGACGAATCACCATATATATATCCATTTTCTTATTAAAGAAGACATAGTACATCGGTGAATCTCTAATCAAAATGTTCAAACTTTTGGAGGCATCATCATTAATTGATCAATGCTTTTCCTATTTAACAGAAAAAGTAGGCGATTTCCTCTGATTCATTTTGATAGGAATAGGAGTATAATTTTTAAAAGTATTTGGACATAATTTTAAAAGAATTTGATAGCATTGAAATTCTCTTTGAAAAATCAAATAAATACTATAATTTTTCAATTTCATGAATAAAATTCTCCCTCAATCTTCACAAACAAATCTCATCTTAAAAAATCTCCTATCTCTAAAAGATTCCATGATTTGACATTTTAGTAACCAATATTTTACTAATTTATTTCTCTAATTTCCATAATCTCTGAAAAATCGACTAAAATTTGTTTTAGAAACGAATTTCTCAAAACCCAAACAAACAACATTACCAAAATAAAAATATTTTAAAAAATTATAATTTATTTATGAAACTTCTCTAAAAAAAAAGCGAAACAAACAAGCCATCCACTATTAGGTAAATAAACATTTTCTTTTGAATTAAATATATTTAGCCGTACTATAAAAATTTATAAAATTATAATAAGGTGAGGACAACAATTATGAAGGATGATGCAGTGGTCATGACTGTAATCCAGCGTGGCGCCCTCTGAGATCCAGTGTCACGAGTGGTACAATCAATACAGCATCCCCATGCAGGGTCCCCCGGAAGTTGTACTTTTACAAATTGGGGTGTTGGCAATTGGTAGAAAAGAATTTCAGAAATTGGAAGAGACGCCACGTCAGCAACTTGATTTTACGGGGTCTTTAAAGGGTTTGTATGGGTCATGGTTTTGACGGAGCCTCTTTCATGAAAGATTATTTGATGCATCGCTGTATAGATGACGTAATGCGACGAATGTGATTATACTGGGTTTCTAAACGATGTTTTATATTTCTTCTTTTATTCTCTTCTAAAGTTAGGAACTAGTTTGCGGTTTTGAATCAACGATTGAACCTTCATTAGACATGGCTCATTCGAATCACAAGCTCGCACTTTGAAATGATCAACTCCAATTTTCACATCTTCAACTTACCTTTTTAGAAGTTAGAGGGTTTACTTATAGGGTGGAACAATAATATGAAAAGTCTTATATATACCCTGCAAAATAACAAAAGTATCCTCTTTCCCCTAGCAAGATTAATTATGGACATCAGTTAAAATATTTTATGAAATGTTATTATTATAATTATTTTTATAACTTCTTAAATTAACAAAATGCAACGGATGAATATTCAAGTTTATCATTTTCAAACGATTAAATATTTTGATTCTAACGACACTAATAATTTATTTTTGATATCAATGTTTCACAAATATTCTTATATAATTGTCAATCTTGGAGAAAAGACATGTCACAATTCTACATAAAGTAAATAATTTTGGTCATAACATAAAAAGAACAATCAGTTTAGTCCCACATTGATATTTTCTGATCATAACATAAAAAGAACATTCATTTAAGTCCCACAAGTTTACAATGATAAACATTCAAGTGAAAAGAAAATGAAATATATATTGATATTTTCTGAAGTAGAGCATTTCAATGCCGATATCATCGGGATTAGATTGTAATGATTTCATGTAAGCTAATTTGAAGACCAACTTCGGATACCTAAAGGCAAAAAGATAGTATATTACAAGTTTACAACCGTAATCTGCACGGCTTTATAATGTGTCTACAAATTCATGATATTTATTTTTATTTTATTTTTGTACAAAATTTATACTTAGTCTAGATATAAATCAAATTATGCGGTACATGGATCACTTGATACATTTGCCAATTGATTGAATTTTAATTTTTTTAATGAGGGATTGATACATTTGCCAATTGCAAAGTTGATGTTTCAGATTAAGAAGTTCTGAGTTCAACTTTCACTAATGTGAATTTTTCTATAGTTTAATACTAGTGTTCGGTTTTCGTTTATTATTTGTAATTACTTTGTACTTGAACAGTTATTGAAATGATTTCTGATGTAATAATTGATAATATTCTAAAAAGAAAATTCATATATATAATAGATAGGTTCGACTGAACCGGATAGGAACTATTTTTTCTTGATCTATTGCATTTTTCTTCTTCTCTTTATAGAACCAATTTCTCTATAATTATAGTAGCCGATTAAAGTAAAAAGTAATATTAAATGATCTAGATTTAGTTGAAGTGAAAATAATATAATTGATGAACTTAGGACAACTCCATATGTAGCGTCTACATTTTTTTTGGTTTTTCAAGGGGGTTTAATTCTTTTTGAGAAGCATCGGATCCAACTGGGATTCAGACATAGATTCACTATTTTGTAATTACTAATCCATTCCACTAGACCAATTTCTATTGGTGTAGACGTCTACATATAATATGATCAAAATACATTTATTTTTCATTATATTAGATAAAAATAAGATCATCGAATAATATCCGTCTTGTAATCTAATAGGAGACATTATCATTTCATTAGTGTATCGATAAAGTAATTACTTTATATTTGTTGTCGCTTCACAATATACTCCCTCTGTCCCAAATTATCTGTCATTTTAGAGAAAAAAATTTGTCCCATATTATTTGTCACTTTTAGAATTTCAATACACTTTAAGTACATATTTTAGGTATATAAGAGAAAAAGTAAGAGAGAGTGTAAAACTTGAATAACGTGTAGATAGCTAATGGTGGGATAAATAAAAAATAAGAATGTTTGAGGTACATAATTTATTTTTTCCATAAAAATGAGTCGATGTAGTAGATACCTTAATATGTGTGAAAACATGTAAAATGACACTTAATTTGGGACAGATGGAATATTTAATTAGTACAATAAAAATCTAAAAGAATAAAGAAATACACTGCTCTATTACAAATTTATGCAAGAAAATAAAAGTCACAATTTCCCAAAAGGAATTGGCAACTGGCTATATAAAATTTGTTGAACATGGGAAGCATGATGAGGTAAATCAATTGAGTCACCCACATGCCCTACTGCACAAAACACAGAATAACCTATTCAACAAAAAAGATATGAATATCCAATGTGAAAATTGGCCTCCACCATGTGACCTTGCCCAATTCAAAAATCAAAAGCAACCCCCTTATACATATAATAATATATCAATATCAATTAACTAGTAATAGAACCCAATCCCTCATCAAATATTTTCTATTTTATATCATTCTATTTTCTTGTAAAGTAAAATAATTTTACACCTAAGCATGCCTAATGTGTTACATGCATCACCATCATCTCATATGTCCATTTGGCAAGATTCTTTTACTGTTTTCTCTCTATTATTAAAATTTGTGCCACTTGTGATTTTTACCACTATAAATAGCACCTCTAATTGATCATTTCTCATCATCTCATTCACCAAGAGCAAATACTATTCTAATTAATTTCCCTTCTCTAATTTCTCTCTAAGTTCTTTTCATTAACACAATGGCCACAATTGAGGTACGTACAATTTGAGTTCTTTTTGTGCAAAGTTTCTCTTCTTGTACTTATGCTTTAATCACTTCTGCATCAAAAATATAATGGTTATTCAATTATTTATTCATAGAATTGAATTTTTTTAATGTGGAGGGTTGATCATGGTTAAGATATAAGATCTATATATAGTGATCTAGTTATAATTAATGTGTTCATAGTCATAACATAGAAAAAACCGATTAAACGTACGCAAGCTTTTAAGTTTAACTAGTAGATTCTTGCAACAATTAAGGTTGTAACTTGTAATGCTTGCTCATTGTATAGGTTGAATCAGTTCCAGTACCATTGACTAACACTATCCCAACTGAGGAAGTGATCACCACTACTCCAAAGGAAGAGGTGGCTGCACCGGAGGCGGTTACCGAACAAGTACCACCGCAGGAAGTGATCACTGAAGAAGTTGCACCAGCTGCTGAAGCCGAGCCCGAGAAAATTGTGACTGAAGAGCCAGCCGTCGCCGCAGAAGCTGAGCCCGAGAAAATCTCAGCTGATGAGCCAGAGGTAGCTCCAGTTGCGGAAGTCGCGACAACTGATGAGCCTGTGGTAGCTGCAGTGGAAGAGCCGGTTGCAGAAGTCGAAGTTTCAGCTGATGAGCCTGTGGTAGCTACTACAGAGGAGCCAGCTGTTGTCGAGGAAGTCGTCACCAAGGAAGAGGCTGCCTCGACTGAAGCAGCGGAGGAAGCCGTAGTCGAGGAGAAAACTGAGTGAGGAGTGAAGGTGAAAGTTTGGTTGCATACCAAGTTTTAAGATTGATTATATTTCTTCTTTGTTTGTAGTTTTACTATTTATGTATTTGGGGTATGGGGTGCAAGTGAGATGAGTGATTTTCCAGTTAGACAAGAATAGGTACACTTGCAGTACTATATGTTAAGTATTTACACACTCACTCTTTTGCTCTGGCATTAATAGAGTGAATCAAGATCAGTGTTCCTTTTACTTTGGTATGTATGGCTTGATGGATTGTGATCATTATGAATAAAAAAATGAATTTTAGTTTTTATTTGTTCTTCATCTCATTTCTTTTGTGATAAAAAAATCGAGGAAAAAAAAAATATCAGAATGAAGAATTTTATTTACCAAAAAAATCTGATCTTGTATTTTGCAAATAACACAAAAGGGAGAAGACAAATTGCAAAAGGAAATATCACTTTGTATTAAGGCTTCGTGACCGTGTGGATGGATTTTGGACCGGGCCAAAATCCTTCTAAATGAGTTTTCGTCACACCTATGAAACTCAGCACAAACCTATTCACAAAGCTATATAATCAAACTCTTGAAACCTATAAAACATTGATTTGACATTATCATTTTTTTTTCTTTTTCTTCAAACTCTCTAAAAAAGAATTTGATTAGGTATCACCTACTTTTTCTCCCACATTCCAACATCCAAAATCAATCAAGGTGAGGTTTCAACTTTCCAGAACAAAAAAAAAGCCCTCATCCAAAGCTGAACCAAATGGAATTTCAAAGGTTTTACCGAAACCACTTAAGCCATTTTTTTAAAACCAAGACCCATAAAACCGGACCAAATAGGCTCTAAAAGGTCGACTCATCAAGTAAGGTTAAAAACAAAATGTAAAGGAAAATTTTCATCCTTACTGCCTTCTATATACTTGTATCCATATCAACAGTCGAAAAAAACGGAACTTTACAAATAGGGAATGAAACAGGTCTCCTACAACAGTCTAGTTACATAATAGCTCAAGTGAGACATGTATTATGTGCAGAACTAAATATGAAACATCTATCATGTGCCTGTCTTGGAGATGCAAATGTCACAAAGTACCAAAGCTGCAACCTACATGCTTTTGAGTGATAATACGAAGACGGTCACACATGACGGTCAAGGAAGGATAAGCCGGTACACATAGCTGGTAAAAGCATGTATGAGACGATGGCAAGCTATCAAATGGCATGGAACACTTGATAATACGTAATCGAGAACCCAAACCACCGAAACCTTCTATAGGTAAATATTTCACTGAGGTCCAGAAGAAGAGAAGAACCTTTCTCTGCTTTGTTGTCATACCATCCACGGCCTGGAAAGGTTCAAAATTAGTTAGATATCACAAGACAAGTATAGGGTAAGTTACACAATCTACACCCCGGTACGGTCATATTATAGGGGGACTCCTCGTATTTGAGACAATACACAAACTACACCTAAGGAAAGCAATACACTACATATACAACATTATGGTGTTAACACATAACGAAATTTCATGATATCATCCAAAATTAAATTGATTCTCCAAAATACCCTTGGTCAATGTTGAAGAAATACCTTTGTAACATAACACAAACCTTAGGAGAGTAATTGTCATGCGTTTTCTTGTCCAAATGTGTCTTACTAAGTAATGTGTAGGTGTAGGGATGTAAAAGCAATAAAAGGTTGAATTTTTATAAATAAGGACCAGGGCAAATTTCAACTAAAATGGTACTTAAGAAAATCAGATTCGGAGATAATTTGTGTAATTTTTCTATAGAGGGTCTCCCTTTACATTAGAGGTAGTTTGTGTAATTTACCCTAAGAAACAAGAGTAAGAAATTAAAACCAGGAGATGTGAGATACCTTCCAAAACCAGGATATCTGAGAATCAGTTTTCTGGAAGCCCTCATAGTCAGTATGTGCTTTCCAATCATCTATAGAAATTGCATTTTTAGTACCATGTAGCATCCAATCAAGATCTTTAGGCTCCAAGCAATGGAAGAAGGATCTCTGGAGCCTTTGGCTACTCACAATGTCGGCAAAACCTTGACCGAAATGAGCTACTTGTTCACCAATTGAAGTGACAAAGCGATGTTGAATAAGAAACTCGATATATTGCTTCCTATTTTTACTGTTGACAATCATACTTCTACCACCGGGACATAGCTCGACAACCTTCCTTGTTCCTAACTCCTCGGTTTCATGAGCAAATGTTAGACCTAAGACATCTTGATCAACCACTTCAGGGTCCATTTCCAAAATTTGCTTGCAGCTACTATAAAAGTAGGGATCTACATCCTGAATATCTTCTAATGTGATATTATGTCCAGCTAATTGCATGAAGAAAACACGATCAAATACGATGCCAACATGTACTTTATACGTCAACGCCAAGGCAATCATCCTGCCAGAGAATCTAAAATATTCAAGGTGCAATGGATCCACCTTGGAAGCTGCAAATAGAAAATAAATGCATGAAATGTTAATTACTTGTCTTATCACAAGTTCAATCTGTTACAAGAATTTTAACATACACACGAACTAGACAAAACAAAATCATTTGCAATATAACAAATTTACATTCATTTAACAGTATATAACTTTTTAAAAAAAAAAAAAAATAATAAGAAGTTTTAAGTGTCATCACAGATCTCGATTTCACATAATAAACATCTTAAGGTGCTGCTTTGTTGAATGAACAAATTGGCAATCCCAGGACCAAGAAAATCAGTGACCATAGGAGCAAAATGTGTAATTCCTATTACATCATCTTTGGACACAACTTAAAACAACAATAATTATTAGAAATTATTCGCAAAGCTAGTTAAAGAGGCGAGATCATCCAACATGACTTCACGCTAATTGTTCTCCCCCCTTTCCACACATTATGAAGGTATAAATATGCGAGTGTAAATAAAATATATGCAGAGTCAGTGAAACTTTAATGGGCAAGTAGAAAAAAATGGGGGGTAATTTTTGTTACTGAAATCAATAAGTTGGCCCCCTAGCCTAAAACATATCACAGTTCACGAACTGCATTTGATTAAATAATTGAACTAGGAGAAAATTACAAGAAACTAAAATATATGTTATTGAAGCCAGGACAATTTTTATTTCAACTTCGATTCTTGTGATTCTCCTATATGAATATCAAAAACTTGCATTTTCATGTTATATTGTTGACAATCAGAAAAGTTCAAAAAAACAATCGACAGTTCCTAGATGTTTTATTACCTAATGAACAAGAACTATTTTTCAAAGAAAAATATATTCAAGTTGCAAGTTATAGTTCAAAAAAATGCGGCAAGTAAGAAGAAATAAAAAGCAAGCTCCTGCGAGAAACTAAATATATGCATACTTTAAGGAATAGAGGATAATTTGCCAATACTAAATTGTAATACACCTGAATTTCACTTGTTGGCAGAAGCATAAAGCTAAGAATAAAATATTAAAGGAACATGTGCAAAAAAAAACAAATGAATGCGCACCTGGATTTGGGAAGAACCTTCTACGATCATTAGGGCAAGCCACAAAAAGGGCATTTTGAGGGTTGAAAATCGCTTGGCATACCAAGAAAAACCACTCCCGCAGGACACCAGGCCCAGTGGCATCCTCATTCTTGAACTCCATTAATAGGCCAGCGCGCAAAGAATTTGGGTCTGCATGTGCAATGTACTCAAACGACACCGCCAACAAGTTTGAGCGGTCAATGAGCATCTCGTGCAGCGCCTCAATATCAAACTTCACTTCAGGAAGCAGCAGCCGTGCTAAATGCCTCCTCGCCTCAAAATTGGTTGCTTCTTTGCCCTCATCAAGGATCCAGTTATGCTCATCGCTCTTATTGATGAACCTAACAATAAGATTACCCAGAGCAACCGTTCTTCGCTTCATGGTCTCCCAAAACATCTTATCGCATCCATGGTAAAGTTTCGAGATAAGATTAAGTTCCTTCAAAATAGCAAGATATTGGGAACATCCTAAAAGGGTCTCACCATCTTGTTTCATTAGATCATCTACATGCACATCGATTTTCATCAAACATGTGTCCAACTGACACAACAAAGCAATAAAAACCTCATGCAAAGACCTAACCTCCTCCGAATAACACACGGGTAAACCAGAAATCTCTCCTCTTAAGGAGAAAAGAATGGGGCCACAATTCACAACATACTTCTCGATCTCCTTCCTCACGAGAACCAAAAGTACAGAGAAATCTCTAACATTGCTCGACAATAGGGTTGACTCCGTACTCAACCTCAAATCATGCGACAGCTTAAGCGCCAGCTCTTTAACAAACGGGAATATATCTTTAAACCCAATCAATGCCTTCGTTTCCACAGAGTCTGTTAACTCCAACATTGATACCAAACTACTCCGACAGAAAACATACAGAGGATCAAAAATCCCCGCCGCCCCACCCAACAACTTGCAAAATTCTAAAGCTATGGGCGCACATCGAGTATATGTATCCTTATTCAAAACAATATTGCTTGCCCAAAAAAAGTGCCGAATAGCATCATCAGCAGCATATCTATTAAGTTGATAAGAAGACATATAGAGCATTACCAGCGCCTCTGGGACGGATGAGGCCGTGAAAATCTGGAGATGGCCATATGCCTGATCAGGGTCGCTCCGCGGCGTCAATGACAAAAACTGGAGCAGCATTGATTTGACGGACTTGAGAGGAAGAATGGGGAGGAAAGGCGGATTGTTCTTATACAGATAAAATATGAGGGACATTAAGTCATTCATCAGCTGCCATGCTTTGGGGTGGCTTGTACTGCGCATGCGGCCTGCAAGGTGCATTACGGCGTCGTTATGGACCCCACATTCGTACAGAGTCTGTTCCCACCGGAGCTGCTTACCGCCGTACATTAGGCGCTGCTCGACGATAGGCATGCCTGTAGACGATTGAATCTTCTCATGTATGGACTGGATTGTGTCTGTGGAGCGGGCGAGAATGACGAGAGTCGGTTCAGTGATCATTCGGACGAAGAATTGGACCCGAGTCGGGTCGGATAGAGGTGATCGGGGAGAAGAAATAGCAATGTTGTCATTTTCCATACTGTCACGGCGGGGGTAAGGTCCTGCGTTACAAACAAAACAGAGGTTCTTTTTAGGGTGGCACTAACCATAAAATTTTTAAACCACTAAAACCAAAAATTATTAAGATTATTCTTCTTCTATACTTGTTACTTTTTAATTCTTCATCTTCATTCATCAAAGTGTTAAAAATGAAATTAGTAAAATAATTGAATGTTTGTATGTGTATAACTATGAAATGAGGAAGAAGACGACCACAAAACTAAAACGGTTTATGCGAGAGAATTATGAGAAATCGTTGAGTGTCGGTGGGGGTTTTGGACTCTCGACGGTGAGTTGGTATGTTATTACGTGTCAGGGTTTAATCATAAAAGCCTATGTTGCATGCACTGACATTGACACGAACTCGATACTACTCGAACACGGTGATACAAATTACTCCCTCCGTTTCATATTAATTGACAAATTTATACTTTTTTACATAGATTAAGAAACCTCATTATTACATATTTTGTAAAATATCTCGAATGTTCATTGTAATGATAACTAATTTTTTATTTTTTATTAGTGGAGTGGTGATCGTTGAATTTCCCAACTCGAATGATAGAAAGGGGAAAAATTGGAAATAAATGCTTTGAAACTCAATCATGCCAATTAATTTGAAATAAATTTTTTTGACAAATAATCAATTAATATGAAAGGAGTGAGTATAAAAAATTACAAAACACGACACAGAATATACAAGGGTATTAAAATAAATTAATATATTAGTACCCTATTTCACATTAATTGATATATTTGGCATTTTCATGTAGATTAATAAACGCAATATTTTATGTAAACCTAGAAATAATAATAGGTAAAATTGAAAAAAGATGTATTGGGAATCAAATGTGACAAGTAATTTAAAACATAAAATTTTTGCAAATGTATCAATAAATTTGAATTGGAGGGAGTAATATATAAAAAAAAATTATAACATATATTATGCTTATAAGATTTGGTTTTGCTCAGGGCTAGCTGTTCATTCGATTTTCAGTTTTAACTGAAATATTTTAGTTTGGTTCGAATCGATTTCGATTTAATCGAAATTTATTTATGTGTAATTTTTAAAAAATTATATCAAAGATGAATCATATTCAAAGATGCAAAATTGGATCATTTTATATTCTTAGCCTTATAGTAACTCACATGCTTGTGAAGTTTATAATTGGCATTTACAAAGTAAAAAATGGTAATTAATAATTATTTTAAGCAAATTGAAACTTACCAACTTGAGATAGATGAACAAAGCAGGGAGAGTCGGAGAAGGTCGAATAAGGCGTGATTCCGTCAGTCGGAGAAATTGACAACCGCGGCGACCGTGAAGACCGAGGAGGCGAGGAGAGGAGGTGAATGACAAGTGGATGAGTGAAACGGTAAGAAGGGGACCTTTATTTTGACTAGGGTAGAAAACAAATTGGGCTGGACCTGGATTGATATGAATGGGATGGTCAAATTTTAAATTGAAGCCCATAAATTCGGTTATCGTTCGGTTCGGTTCGGTTAACCTAGCTGAACTGATAACCAAATTTACTTAAAATTCAAAACTGAAAATCAAACCGAGTATTATTCGGTTCGATTTGCACCAAACTACTTTGGTTCAATCGATTAATCGTACCGCGAACAGTCCTTGTTTTGCTAATTTTTTAATAGGAATTCAAACAATAAATAGCTTTAAATCTAATATGGTTATAACTCATAAATATCCAACTAGAGCAAAAAAAAGAAAAAAAAATGAGATTAGAGAATAGAGACTAAAATCTCCATTTTTTTAAATGAAATGACACAATTGGTAAAATTATTTGAAGTGAGAGATGTGATAGAAATAGTGTCCGTCAAGTCAACTGTATGGCTGTCATTTATTGTAATAAATAAATCAAATATTCAATTTAGATTAATAAATACATTTTATTATACATGGTCAAATTTATGTTATGTAATAATTATCTAAGCATAAGGATGGAAATTCTTAGGTCACAGGGCTATGGGACAACCCGTGGACTGATCTCTAAGGCTGAGATAGGACATTGTTGGTTTCGGTTAGACTCTCACTAATGTGTATACTCCGATGACCTGGAGAACGCTGGGGTCCGCGATCGTGACTGGGATAGTCGATACACATAAGTAGGTGACTTGCTGGGATGACAAGTACACTGAATACCCCAATTAGGAAATAGCTCGCCATAGATACGGTAATCATATCGGGTTTGATGTTATTCCAATTTACAATAATATATGAGGAACGATCCCTAATACTTGAGGTGATAGGGTTTATCTGGTGCGAGAACGTCTATACTTAGATGCCAGTTTCGATCGACTGGAAATTACTGGAAAGTCTATGAGGATTCACATTGGGTATAGAGGGACTCGTATGCAGGTTCATATCATCAACAACTCGAGATTCAGTTAGTGCTCAATCTACTGATCATTGGTAGAAGAAATGATCCATTCACCCGACTTGATTGGTTGGGAATTTTTCCTAAGGATTTATGTGAGAAATTAGTTTTGGTAACATCATTGGCCAATGTATCTGACAACTTTATGAAAGTAGCTCATAAAGATTAAGTCAAAGAGAATATTTCGATATCAGAATACATAAGGTCAAGACAATGAAAAGGCGAACCGATGAAAAGTCCATATCCTTAAGTCTAGACTGGGAGATCGATCGATGGAGAGATTATGTCGTATATGGAAATTGTAAATGATTAAAAGGTTCGCTGAATTAATTCACCAGTGATTGGGCTCCATGGGTTTGTGGCCAGATGTTGGATAAATATGAAGATGAAGTACACTGAAGTGTATTTAGTTAAGGGAGGTTTTGATGATTTCCAAAACTTCAAATCAGCTAAGTAAAGACAACTTAGTTGAAATCCCTTAGAAGAATTTTGACCAAGTAAGAAGACATATCGGACGGGTCAAATATTCAAGGTCCAAAAGACTACTGATCTACTGAAGAGAAGAAATCAGACTGGTGTATATCAGCCGACTCAAATCAGATTTGTTCAAGTTTGAGATCAGCTCTGTTCATCATCAGACGTGTTTTCTCATCAGCCAAGTGGAAAGATCAAGAAGTCGTCCCAACTGTAATTAATGCCACTGGAGTGATAAATGCTGAAGTCTAAGGTTATTAATGACAAATGATTGAAGAAAAGACTCGTATCAGCTCGGTGCATTTAATGCTGCCTGACAGAAAGTACAGTTCGCAGTACTGTCACTGTGCAGAGAGCCGTTCGCGGAAATTAAGGACCAGAAATCAAGAAATTTGAATTGTGTCTCTCTTCAACGGGCATAATTCAAAGAGTAACTATAAATAGCTGAAGAGACGAAGAGAAGGAAGAACACAACTTCTGTGTGATTGAATTCGAAGCTAAATATTTTCTAAGTCTCAAAGCTCAAGAACATCTCACTCATATGCTGAAAGTCATTTGTTGACAGAAGCCGTTGAAGTTCAAGAAAACATTTTCTGAGTGAATCTGTAAAAAGAGAGTTTTGAGAAGTAGATATCCATCTTAGTGAGTGATATTACTTCGGAGAATAGGAGTTTCTTTGTGATTTCCTATTGCGACTTTTGGCTGATCATTTGTTGTGAAGCATAAGCAGAGTGTACTAATTACTTTGTGTTCTTAGTATAACCTAAGATTTGTGTGACTTGGAAGAGTGGATTAAAGGATATTTACATCCTTATAACCACTATAAAAATTCTTGTGTTTTTACATTGCTTCTTACTTGCATATTTTCAGATCTGCATAAAACACGTTATAAAACTGTTTGAAAATTAATTTAAAGGAGTTTACAAAACTGGGGACAAATTTTTCAGACTACTAAGTTTACTTGTGAAAAACACTTTGAAAATCCGCTGCAAGTACTCTAGTATTAAAACTGATTTTAACACAAATCTACTAAGTAACCATCAGATTAGTGGTCAACAAAACTGTTCAAAGATTTGTTCGCGATCAGCCTTGAAAGCTTACTACTCTGTATCAGCTTAGTCTGTTTACAGTTAAGTAAAAGTTTTAAAGTTGAAATTTGACTAAAAAGTTTCAGAGGTCTATTCACCCCCCCCCCCACCTCTAGACCTCATCTGACCACTTGGGACTAACAAGTGGTATCAGAGCAGGTGGTTCATTAGAATCAGCTGCCTGATCAACGAGCTTGATCCGAGTGTTTTTCAAAGGTTTTCAAAACATCTTTTTGAAAAATTAAATTTTTTGAAAAATGGATTGTATCAGCCATGTTCCCCACATAGTTGGTATGAGCTTCGAAGACTGGAAGATCAGAATGGAGATCTTCTTAGCTGCCTACAATGATAACATGTACACATGTATCATCAAAGGTCCATTCAAATTCACCAAGACCATCAAAGTTGATGAAGTCGACATAACGGTGGAAAAAGATTTACATGAGATGACAGCCGAAGAAATAAAGCTGTTTAACCTGGACAAAGTTGGGCGATTCATCATGACCAAGGCCCTTGACAATGACAGATTTAACAAAGTCAAGCATTGCAAGACTGCCAAAGAAATTTGGGACAAGGTCCGTGATATGAGCGAAGGAAATGACGCTATCAAAGAGCATCAGCTAAGTGTTGCTCTGAAAAAGCTGGACAACTTCAAGATGAAGTCTGCGGAAACCATTGATCAGATGGATACAAGGTTTACAAGGACGCTGAATGAAGTTCTGAAGCTTGGAAAAACCTTCACTGATAAGGAGATAACACTCAGAGTGCTGAAGGCTCTACCTCCTAAGTTCAACATGATGGTGACAGCCATGGAAGAGTCAAGAGATTTGGGAAATATCTCACTCACCGAACTGTTCTCAGTACTCAAGGCGTACGAGTATAAACTGCCAAGAATGGGTGTTGAAGAAACCTCTACTTCAAGTCCCACAGCTGCCCTGGTTGCTGCTGAAAATCCTAGAAGGCCAGCCTATAAAAGAAAAGACGTTGACTCATTTGATGAAGCCACAATACTCAACAAAAATGATGACACTGCTGGAGACGTTGCATTGCTGATGAATAATTACAAGAAGTTCTACAAAGGAAAAATGAAGAACAAATACAACAATGCTTCTACTTCTAACCCTACTTCTTCTTCTCAAGATAAAGATTCTTATAAATCTAAAATGATGTGCTATAACTACAGGAAATTAGGTCATTTCATCAGAGACTGCCCATATCCTAAAGCTGAAAAGTACACTGAAGAAGAAAAGAGAATCAAAAAGGAAAGAAAGCATCAGAAAGGCAAAGTGCTGGTGGCAGAAGCGGAAAAGCTAGCTGCTAACTACTCATCAGATTCGGATTCAGACACTTCTGATGAAGAATCTTCTGATGAAGAGAGATCTGCTCTTCTCTGCCTGATGGCTAAGGAATCTAATGGCTCTGAGGATGATGAGGTAACTCCTCTTGATAATGAATTATTTAATTCATTTGAACAAATGATGCTTAACAATACCAGTATTGCTGAAGCATTTACAAAGCTTAAGGAAGAGATGATATTGCTAAGAGAGCAAAACAGTTCACTGAAACTTAAGGCTGAAAAGCCAAAAGAATCAGATGAATGTAAACAGCTTGAGCAAGAAAATGAATCTTTGAAAGCTGAATGTGAAGTTCTTAAGATCATTTTGTATGTTCAGACTACTTAACCTGCTTCACCTGAGAAAGTGTTAAAGGAGACGAAAACTCCTAATGCTAAAAAGAGCAAAGAGCCTAGTGTAGGAAAACAGACTGGTAAGTCCAAACAGAAGAGTCCTAAGAAGTCTTCTGATAAGGCTAAAACCAATCAGACTAGTGATAAAATGAGTGAAGGAAGAACACAACTTCTGTGAGATTGAATTCGAAGCTAAATATTTTCTAAGTCTCAAAGCTCAAGAACAGCTCACTCATCTGCTGAAAGTCATTTGTTGACAGAAGCCGTTGAAGTTCAAGAGAACATTTTCTGAGTGAATCTATAAAAAGAGAGAGTTGTGAGAAGTAGATATCCATCTTAGTGAGTGATATTACTTCGGAGAATAAGAGTTTCTTTGTGATTTCCTATTGCGAACTTGTGGCTGATCATTTGTTGTGAAGCACAAGCAGAGTGTACTAATTACTTTGTGTTCTTAGTATAACCCAAGATCTGTGTGACTTGGAAGAGTGAATTAAAGGATATTTACATCCATATAACCACTATAAAAATTCTTGTATTTTTACATTGCTTCTTACTTGCATATTTTCAGATCTGTATAAAATACATTATAAAACTGTTTGAAAATTAATTTAAAGGAGTTTACAAAACTGGAGACAAAATTTTCAGACTACTAAGTTTACTTGTGAAAAACACTTTGAAAATCCGCTGCAAGTACTCTAGTATTAAAACTGATTTTAACAAAAATCTACTAAGTAACCATCAGATTAGTGGTCAACAAAGTTGTTCAAAGATTTGTTCGCGATCAGCCTTGAAAGCTTACTACTTTGTATCAGCTTAATCTGTTTACAGTTAAGTAAAAGTTTTAAAGTTGAAATTTGACTAAAAAGTTTCAGAGGTCTATTCACCTCCCCCCTCCCCCTAGACCTCATATGACCACGTGGGACTAACACCAGACATCAACCGTGGAGTGTGGGAGAATTCTCAAATTGACAGGGGTGCTAATTTTGGAATGATTAGTCGCCAGAGTGTTCGATTGATTTAGAGTATTTAATACTCGAGTAATTAAATAAATATTTAATTATAACCCACGATCAATAATGTGGTGAACCTACGGGGACAAACACAATACACATGAAGCGAAAGCAAGGAAACAAAGAATAGTTGGATCAACCCAATTGGAGCAGAAGAGATCCGATTGAAATTGGATCGATATTATAAATTAAATTGGAAATTAATTTGTAAATTAAGTAATTGAATTGTATTTAATTAATTAAAGGAATATTTAATCAAATAGGCTTAGAGTATAATTTAATTAAATGAGAGAGTAATTAATTAATTGGGCAATTGAATTGTGAAATTAAATAAAGCATCAATTAATTACATAAGGAATGGGCCATTGATTAATTAGCAGACTTAGTCTTCCAATTAAAAGGGCCATGGCCCATGTAGGAAAAGAGTTATGACTTAAACTCCTAGTCCTAGTAGGATTAGGAGACATAGGGTATCTATATATATGAAAATATATGATAGATCTCATACACAATTACATAGCCTACAAACACACAAGATTAAGTCTAGCAAAAACTCTCTCCCCTCTCTCTCACTTAGGATCGGCCGAACCCTCTTCTTCTTTGGAGGAGTTTTCATTTTTTTATTCTTGCTCCCAAATTGTTCTTTAGTTTTAGATCTTAATAATTCATATGTTCTAGCCGATTAGGATTATTAAGTTTTCGTGATATTGTGGTGTATCAACTCGTAGAGGTGTAATACGTGGGGCGCTACATCAACTTGGGATTGAACAAAGAAAGGGAGAATCACACCTACTTTGCTAACTGTTTGGATTTGCAAGGAGACAGGTACAACTTTGTATCTAGGTTATTACGGTCGTTATTTATATTCATATATATACTTCCAGATTGTATCCTGTCAAGATTCTGTTAAGATGTCCTTCAAATTTTTAATTTCCGCTGCCTGAAGGGCTGTTTATCTTATCGAATCCCAACAAGATGTTTTCTAATGGTTACAAACACGGCTTGAGTAAAGAAAATCATAATTTCGGTAAAAATTGTTTGCTATGTAAACCGATCGGTAATATGAAACTACATTTCGATTCGAATTTCAGTAATATATATCGAACTTTTGATTTCGTAAAAATACGGTCAGTTTATCAAACTGTGTGCATAGTAATATTCTTCATGATTGTAAGATAGACAATTATACTAAAACTATTAGATTATTGTTAATTCGATAGGTTAAATCTTGATTACTTTCACACATCGATATGGTTCAAGATTATGGAACCTTTCATGAATATAGTTCTAGTAGGTAGCTTCTCATGTACACAACTCTAGAGTGATAAATTATGGATAGGTCCATGAAACTATCTTGTAAAAGCCTCTCGAGCATCATTTTTAGCCAGTAAATCAAGTTAATTTTCGCCGTCAATTTGAGAATCAAGTTACATTAATAGGATAAAACTTCAATTGAATATTATCCAAGACTGATAACATTTCTACATCTTATCTTATTTGCCTCTACTTTCTCAAACTTACAACTTTAATTTCACTATACATAAATTAAATTATCGTTTATCAAACTATAAAATACTAATGTATAAATTATATTTTTGAGGCCCGTGGCCTTAAAAATTTAGTTGTTTATCAAACTATACACTGATTCTCACTGGTATGAGTGACCCTTTATTTCTAAATTTGACTAGTATAATGTAAAAAAAGACTTTAAGTTTATATCGAACAAATATATATTCCCTCAGTTTCAAATTAATTGGCATGTTTTTAAAATTTTCATATTTAAATTGTTGTTACAATTGGTTTTTTGATGTATATTTTTTCAATTTCATATTTTCTTACTTTTAGGTTTAACAATAAAGTAGAATCTGCCAATGACATAAATTAAATAAATCATTAAATGGTACTTTTGACATTTTATCTTAGAAAAATGGTTAATTATTGAGTTTTTTAATCTTTGTGAAAAATTCAAATGCACTCATTAATTTGACTCGGATGGAGTACTAAATAATTTTATTCCTAAATGAACAATTTAAAATTATTAAAACACATAATATCCTGATTTCACAGAATGAGAGTCCTTAATATAAACACATCAAATAATATTTAGAACTAAAATTATATCATAACATAAAATGTATGTAATTAGTATTGACCCGACTTTATCATGCAAAATGACAACATTGCTCTTTTTTCTCCTCGATCACCTCCATCCAACTCGACTCGGGTCCAATTCTTTGTCTGATTGCTCACTGACCCGACCCTCGTCATCTTCGTCGATCCACCGACACAATTCGATCCATACACGAGAAAATTCAATCATCTATAATCATGTCCATCGTCAAGAAGCGTCTAATCTACGATGACAAGCAGGTCCGATGGGATTTTATTCAATTCTTTTGAAAAAAGAAATTAATTTCAAACTCTACTAACTTAAGATCGCAAATATTATTTGTAGAAAATATATTTTATGATATTTCTAAGAATGAATTATGTAACTTTTGATTCGTGATAAGAATCATCATACAATACGATAAGAGAAACGCAATACATGATACATTCCATGATTTAATATCCATGAGACCATGGCACATACACTAGTAAACATAAACACATGATTTTGTCAAACTACTCTCTTACTTCCCATCTCTCTCTCTCCCCCCCCCCCCCCCCATTATTTTGGGTGTAAAGTACTCTATATTATTTATTTGGGTAGACAATAATTAAAAAATAGTGAGTATTTGAAATATTTATTTAGTCGAGCTTTATTCATGTCAACTCTTAGTTTTATTCGATCCATAAATTCAGTTTAATTCAAATCAAACTCAATCAGGTCATAATTAGACTCAACTCAAATATAATCGCGTTAAGCCATAAAAATACAAGTAAATCCGACTCAACCGATGGTCCTAATGATTTGTCATTCTACCCGACTCAATTGACGACGCTATTAATTTGTTACCATAAGAACTAATATGGTGTCTTTATGCTATAAACTTCTAATGAATTTATAAATAAGTATTGTGCAAACTCTTAAGCATCGCTACGCTATTAACTTTGGCCATCTCCAATGGTTGGGCGGGACTGGGCGGGGGGGGGGGGGGAGGGGCTCCGAAGCCCCGGAACTGGGCCTGCCCCCAACCCGAGCTCTGTCTGGTTGTCTCCAATGACAGGGTTCCGTAATGGAATTAAATCAATTTTTTGAGTTTGCCCACTCTCACCATTAATATTATAGTTGTAATTTTAATATTAATAATAGTAATAATTATTAGTAATTGTAATTAAATTAGTAATTATATTAAAATATTAAAGTTAAAGAGAGAAAAATTATGTAAATTAAATTTAATACATAATACGAAATACAACAAACAAGGAAGGAAATACAAGAAATCGGATTAAATAAACGACAAACACACGAAAATATAACATTTTATTGATTTTCCCCTGAAACCAGTCGGTTACTTCATTCGATGAATCTCCAAGTAAGTCCTGAGGAAGATTTTTTTTGTATGTCTATTCTTTTGTTATTCCAATATGCCTTTGTATCGGGAGTGAATGAAGAGCAGTCCATCGACATAATCAGTTCCTCCTGTAATGACATTGTCAATGACATTATCGTTGCTTCTTCTTTCCGTTGACGTTGAAGCAACTCCATATGCCTTATTTCTCGACCATCATCTACCAGAAGTGTAGTTTCTCTCATGGCCTAAATTTTTTCCCTTTCGAAGTCAATATTACCATATGAACTACTCGACGAAGCCTTCCCTTTTCCCTTCTTGGCTTTTTTGTTACCAATAGGTCTTTCAGAACTTTCACTCGATTGTGGTACGTGGGGAGTCTCGGGATGTTCATCTTCGCCTACTGTTTCCGATTAATTGAGTTTCTGGTGGTTGGGTTGGAATAAAACAATTTTCCGTTGGTTGAGATGGGTTAACATGAGGTGTTTGAGACATTTGAGATGTTGACCAAAACATGATCCAATCTTGTGCAACTTTCCATGTGTGCTGGAAGCACCAATGTTGCTTTGTTTCGACCTTGTACAGACGCAATACCAGTTCATGCTAAAAATTACAAAAAAAGTTAATATAACCTATTAATAATTATTTAGCATAGTATTAACACAATATTTACCTCGTCCATTATTTGGCCGCCACTTCCCACCTCTCTTGAGGCCCTTTGAAGTGCTTCGTTCCATTTTTGCATCTTGCTGCAAATGTGTTTTTTTCCATCTACTAGTGATTGAATCTTTGATCTTCGTTCATATTGATGTCCAGTACTATCAAGAAGCATACATTATGAATAAGGTTTTTGCCCAAAATGTATCTTGTGTCTGGCCTGCCCCTACCACGTTGTCCTCCGAGACCTCTATGTATGCCTTTGTCAAGGCTACATCTTCAGCCTGAAACCACTTTGTCGACATTGCCTTAAAACGTTTGCTTTCTTTTTTATTTAGATTGGAAGATATTGAGAGATGTTTGATTTCAGAAGTGAGCACACCTCCCAGTAAATAGGAAAAGCTATAGGGTGCATTATGTAGTTTTCAAAAAATTGAATGGTGGAGATCTGGTGCAGAAATTGAACAGTGGATAGGTGGTGTAGGAAAAGAACAGTGCAAATCTGGTGCAGAAAAATAACGATGGAGATCTGGTGCAGAATTTGAACGATTATGATCTGGTGCAGAAATCAAACGGTTATGATCTGGTGTAAAAATTGAATGGTGGAGATCTGGTGAAACTTTTTCCTATTTAATAATTCAGTCTCACATTCTACTCAACATATTCACTCTTGAGAAAATATTCACTCTTCAAAAATTTCATATTATTTTCTCAAGATGAACCACAACTATGATTATGGTTATGGTGATGGTGATGAATCATCTTCTTCCCGAAATAATTTTTGGTCTAGTTATACAACACGATGGAAGAACAAGATAATGACGATGCACAACTTCACGACCAGTACTCCGAACTTTTGAATTCTCAAACATAAATTGTGCATATACATAATGGTTCTGTTCCAGGTCATAAATTTTTAAACAGGAACCACCAAGCACGACACATACAATTGATGAATGATTATTTCATCGAAAGACCGTTGTATTCAGGTGGAATATTCAGACGCCGTTGTATGAAGCATCCCATTTTCCTCGATATCCTTGCGGATTGCGAGCGTGAAAATATATACTTTCGTCAAAGATACAATGCCTCCCATCGAGTAGGGTTTTCACCAGTTCTGAAGGTAACAATCGAAATGCGTTCGTTGGCTTATGCATTCTCCCACGATTCCAACGATTAAAATTTTCGTGTTGCAGAGAGTACCACATGCGAGATTGTCCATGAATTCTGTCAAACAATTTTGCGTTTGTATAAAGACCAGTACATTCGTGCCCCAACGCAATCTGATTTGGCCTTGCTACTTAACAAATCAGAATGGCATGGATTTCCTGGGATGATTGGCTCGATTGACTATATACATTGGGTGTGGAAAAATTACCCGACCGCATGGCAAGGAAGTTTTTCTGGAAGGTTGAAAAAACCTACGATTGTTCTTGAAGTTGTTGCTTCACATGATACGTGGATATGGCATGTCTATTTTGACGTGCCAAGAGCATTGGGCAACATTACAGTCCTTAGTCGTTCCTTAGTCGTTCACCTCTGTTCGACAACCTCACTACTGGTAACCTTTCCAATGTTCAGTAAGAACTGAACAATCGAACTTACTGCATTGCGTATGGTATATATTCGAAGTGGGAAATGCTAATCCAGTCTGTGAGAAACCCAAGAACCATTCCTGAACAAGTGTTCTCACGGTATCAAGAATCATTCCGCAAAGATGTTGAACGAGAGGTCGGAATTCTCCAAGCTCGGTTCGCAATCGTTAATCAACCCGGCAGGGGTTGGCATACGCAGAATTTGTCTAACATCATGTTAAGTTGCATAATACTCCACAACATGATTGTGGAGGACGAACGTGACAAAGACAAACACGATGACTCCAACGATGATGATACTGACATTAGCACGCCTCGTAGAGCACGTGCTAGAATTTATCCATGTGACGGAGTCAGGGCCAGCCAAAGTGCTAGGCAACTCGGGCCGGCGCCTAGGGTCCCCGATTCCGAGGGCCCAAAATTTATATATTGGCCTTTATAAAAATTAAAAAAAAATAATTTTTTTAATTTTGTGTACATAACATGTATCTTCGTTCACTTGGTAAGGCTTTCTCTTAATAAATGAGAGGTCTATGGTTCAAATCCTAATATTGAGTTTTTTTCTTATATTTTGATTGTTTTATATTGTTTAACTCTTTTTCTTTTCTAATAACTGTTCATCTTTTTTATTTTTCTTTCGTAGTAATTATTCTTTTAATATCTTTCTTTACTTAATAAGTACTTTAAAAAAAATTATGTCTTAATTATTATAAAAATAATACGGTTTTTTTCTTTATCATAGGATTTTTTTCTTATTACTTTCTCACTTAGTACATTGTCAAAAAGAATTTCGCCCTAAATAAAATTGGTCTAGCCCCATCCATATTTTTATATGTATGTGTATATTTTTCTTAGTTTTATATATGATGTATAATTTTTCCCATACATGATAATATATAATTAATAGAGTTAAGAATTTCACGAATTGAAATAAAGTCAAGCAATCAATTAAGATATTTATAAAAGAATGAAATAGAGTTAAGGATGTACATATATGTGTAAAATTTGCTTCTGCTAAAATAATATTTTTAATATTAGAAGTTATACAAAAAAATTCATGGTTGAATCTTTTAAATAATTTATAAGTTTGTTATTTAATTATCTATCTAAAAAATATTATGTTAGAGAAAATAATTTGTCAATATTTAATTAATATTTTTGCCTTTAAAAAATAAATTGATTATATCTTTTTGATAATTCGCCTAGAATGTCTAGGACCGGCCTTGGACCGAGTAGTGTTGGAAGATCCAATACCAAGAAAACAAACGTTGAATAACTATATAATGCGTCATGAAACAATTCGCTCCGAAGAAACCAACCGTAGACTTCAAAAAGACTTAATAGCCCATGTTAACAATGAATGTAATTTTTTGAATTCATTTTTCTTGTCTATTTTAGTATGTATTTAAATATTTAATATTGATTAAATATTAATCTAAATTATTTGTATAAGTGTTTAATTTTATTTTTAACTAATAACGTATTTTTAAAAAATATAGCCACCACCAATATTGTAGTTAAATGATTAAATTTTTAATTACAATAAAAGTTATTGAAATAAAATGGGTTAATTCAATTATTAATGATTTGTCCATAAATAAATTTAATTACAATTCTAATAAATTATTAATGATTTTATTTTTTTAAATTAATTTTAGTATGTTAAATAATCAAATTAAATAATTTTGACTACATTTATTTATATAAATACTAGTAAATATACTAAATAAATTTTATTGAATAATTAAAATTCTACATATTTAATTTAATTAAGTAGGGAAATTTTTTCCTTTTATTAATTATTTAAGTATATATATTAATTTCTTATATTAATTTATTAAATAAACAATTTTAAAAAAAAATACCATTCATATATAGTATTTTGATCTAAAATTTCAATTCTTCCCAGTTTCAGCAGTAACACATTATGGAAGATCCAATTAGAGGACGTCAAGTGGCGTCCCCTGACTTACACGCTCCTTTCTTTCTCCGTCTTCTTCTTCATCGAGCGAAGCCCCGACTGCGGCCCCGTTCCCGCATCGATGCCGCCCGGATGGAGATGGCCTTATTACCATATGAAATTAAGATGGTGTCTTGTGCTATGAAATTCTAAGGAATTTATAAATAATAAAATTTGCAAGAATACAACTACGCTAGTCTAAAAGGCATGGGAATTTTCAATATTACAGAGCAAATAAAATCCACGAGCATATTTGTTTGACGTTTTTCGAAATTGTTTCTTGTTAAAAAAAAAAACAAAAATGTACTATAATTTATGATTTTTTTTTATTTCTCTCAATTTTCCGAAACTATTTTCCGAAAAATCAATCAAATAATAATTTTCTTATTTAAAAAAAAAAAATCTACACAAACTTTACTTTGATTTGACAAAAAATAACTTATTTATTAAACAACTTATCTCACATAAGTACATAACAAATATTATTATAAATAAAACCCAAATCCATTTTTTTCTTCTCTATCATCCCTTAATTCTTCTGAAAATAAGATAAAAGGGTGGAAAGAGAAAGACGGGAGGGAAAGGGATTAGTCAAGTATATTTAATTGGATCCTAATCTTCTTCACTCTTTCCGATTTTACTAACTAGAACGTAAAAAGGAAATATTCCAGAATAATATATATCTACTTTATTTCTCAATCTGCTCTCCCAAAACCTTAAGGCCATCTCCAATGGCGGGCTCGGGGCGCACGTGAGGGCCGGGCTGGGCTGGAGAACCGTCTCCAATGGCGGTACGGGGCGGCACGCGGGGCAGCGCGTGAGTCTTAGGGAAGAAAGAGGGGAAAGTGTTGTGCACTCTCCTGACTGGTTCCTTTTTTTTTGTTTTAATTGTTTATTTGTTTTAAAATGTAGTAAAATAATTTTAATTATGTAAAACTTGTAATTAAAATTTGTAATATTGTTAATATTAGAATAAATTGTGTATTGTTAATATTATAATATAATTGAATATTTTTTTTAATTATAATTATTAAAGTTTTAATAATAGTAACATTAAAAATGACTTTAATTATTTCTTCCATTTAAAAAATAGTAATTAAATTTTGTAAATAATTTGTTAGTATTTGTTAATATTAGAATAAAATTAAATATTATTTATTTAATTTTATTATAATTATAATTATTAATGTTTTAATAATAGTAAAATTAAAAATGGCTTTAATTATTTATTCTATTTATAAAATAGTAATTAAATTTCATAAATAATTTATTAGTATATTAGTTAATGTTAGAATAAAATTAAATTTTATTATTACTAAGTTCGATTACAATAGTAATTATTAATGATTATATCGAACAAAATTTCTTCCTAAATTAGAATTAGAATTACTTGAAAATATAATTAAACACCGAAAAATAATTATAATATTTTTAAATTAATTATATTATTTAAATAATTATTATTATTATTATTCTATCATTATTATTATTATTAGTATCAATATTAAAAACAATATTAAAACTATCATAAAAATAATGAGTGTGGAAGAATTTTTTTAGGAAGAAATTGAATGTTAGAGACCACCACGGAGATGATCACCCAGAGCCCGGGCTGGCTCAGGGGCTGCCCCGAGAGCTAGCCCGGGAATGGCCCCGGGAACCATTGGAGATGCCCTAACAAACAACATTACATGAATCAAATAATTTCATAAACCTCCACCACTCTCTCAAACACCATACAAATAGACCCTATATATTTGTTCTTTTCTTCTGTTATTATCACATACACCCTCTTCAACGACCAAAATAATCGAATTGATTATACAATTGTTGCGGAAAAAAAAGTTTTCAAACTTTTGCAATTATGTGCAAAGTATATTTCGTGAATCAGCCATAAATACATACTGCAGAAAGTCAATACAAAAATAACATCAGAAATGAGGGGCCAGTAGTCACATGCACAAAAGATCCAAATTCATCTTATACATAATCGCACCCCAAAAATAAACAGAAGTGTGAATATGCACCAACAAATAAAAGTAAAACAGACAACCATTATACTGAGCTGTCATACTTGAAGTCTGAAAGACATTTATTATCAGTAATCCAAAAAGACATCTGGTCAGATTCATACAGCATACTACTAAAATTAGAAAATGGAAACACAATATACTCTAATATAGTATTTCGTCTTGCTGAGTGAAAATCGAGTGAACTTGATCTTCCTTTGTGGTATGAATAAGCTAACAAAAGCTTACGGATCCCCAATGACGAGTGCCATGGAATCGTAGACGAGTTAAATTCTTCTCTTAAACTCACTCTGGACATATATATACATCCAAGTTAAAAGCATTTATGTAAGCTTTAAAGAAGTAGACAAAAAGCTATAATTCAGTAACATATACCAGCAAACTAAATTACCAAGTACCAACTTTAGGAAACCTTATTTTCCTTTAGGACAAGTTAAAATGTTGCTCCAGAGATGGCTGTGCTGCTGTTACCTTGGAACATATTTCAGGACTGGTTGTGGATCTATAGGAACCGGATCCTGAGCACTATGATGGCTAGTCATATTTGACAGAAGATTCGAGTGAGCTTCTTTTCAGTTATTCTTCACTATTTTATTATCCTGATATCAAAATCACAAACCAGTGTTTCATCAAAAGAACAATCAAATTGTTTTCATAATGAAAGAAATAGAAGGCTATTTCATTGAAGACCTCTGCAAAATAATAAATAATATATACATCAATAATAATGAAGGCTACATGAATGGCAGGCTTCCAAAACTACTACAAGCTATGTTACAGTGGTTATATATATTTGATGCAATTTGCAGAGCAAGTCATAATCTTGAATTCGATTAAGGTTGAAGCATTAAGTAACACTGCACGGGCACGACGTGTTTAGTTTCCTGCTCCCTCAAATTTCAATAATTGAAAAGAGTTTTGCCGCACAAAAGCGGATAAAAATTAGAGACGATATTTAATTTTACAAAAAAAAATGTCTTGTGAGTAATTGACATATTGGAAACCATCTCTCTTTCACGCTAAAACTGATGTATCTGCTGCACACTAGTTTTTGTTCGAAAATGAAGGTAAATGTACTTGTCTGTGTGTGTATTAATCAATCAACAACATATATTTGGTACTAAATTTACAAGCTTGTTCTAGTACAGGGCACACTTTTCATCTTTACAGCAAATAAACTTTGTATTGAAGACGGGAAAAATTAGTTAGAATATGAATCATTAGTTTAAGTAAAACAAATGAATAATTCATTTTTCAACCTTATTTGAGAAAATTTCAAAAAATAAGAGTGGAACACCTCTAGAAAGCACAAGAAATATTTATGTCAGTATCAATTTCGATGCTGAATTACTTCTAAAAGTAGCACCCCATGTATTCTAAAAAATTCCTTTACATATTTTCAAGTACTCGCATATTCTATGTATATACAATATTCAAATATGGTTACTGTACCCATACTGTCGCTCGATATTGGTATAGTTTTCTTCAGCTCATTTTATCAGAGCACTAACTTGAAACCCTCAGACAAGAAATCATCCCTGAGAAAAAGGTGAAAGCAGAGTTAACAATCCAGATTCAAATTAGCCTAAAAAGTTATGATTTAAGTTTCAAATTACCTGTGGGGAAACTAGATCCACATCTAAGAAAACTCCATCATAAAACAAACCCCAAATCTGAACTTTTTTTAAATAAAACAGAGAACTTAGTGTTTGATACCATATACTAATTCGATTGGTGAAAGAAATACCAATAAGTTATAACTCTTTTAATAATGAAGACTGCATGAAAAAACCACTGATCTACTAGGTGCAAGTAACTGGAAACAGCCAGAAAATATTGTTCATAGTTGACTGACTTAATATTGCAGAAGTCAACACTAAACAAGACAAATATATTCCTATATAATCAAAATTAATTAGACAGACAAATACTCAAGTAATACTAATTCACCTTTTATTACTGGTCTTCCTCTCCTTTTTTTCCTTCTTTTCCTTCTTTTTCTCTTGCCCCTGTTTCTTTACTTCATCCGACCCATTCATCGACACGAGGGTCTGAACACAAACTTCAGCATAAAACACAAAAGGCATACCATCAGCAGACAAATTCTCCACACTTTTCTCTTTCAAATCATACCAAATAAGCCTCTTATCATCGCAATTCAACAGAACCTTACTACCATCCCTTGAATAAAGCAAGGGCTTCACGAAATCATGCCGCTCAATCGCAGGAGGAGTAATAGTGAGCAATTTAGTCCAAGATTCCTTCACACCATATTCCTTCATCACCCACATTACAACTCGAGACTTACTAACACAAACCACAGAAAGACACCCTCCTAACATATCTAAACTCACATCCACATCCCTCGACCTAACCCCAGGTGGCATCATCAATTCACAATGTTTCTCACTCGCAATATCAAATGCCATAATTTTCGAGGCGTACATAGAAAAAGGTTCCTCGACAAGCGTATGCAAAGCCCCATTAACGTGGACGCGCCAGTTTCCCCTCAGGAACGGAAGCTGATACGGAAAACTCTCGATTATCCTCCATTTATTCGATTTAAGCCCGTAGATCTGAGTTTCTGAACACATCCAGAAATGAGTTGTTTTGTGCCTAAACTCTATAACCCTAACAACCTTATAATCATCATTTCCCGAATCGTAACCAAACCCGTATGACGACTTACAGTAAGAATCAAGCGGTTGGGGGAAATCAGAAGAAAATTCGGGCAACACTTTGTATTCCGTCGAAAAAGGGTTCCATATAACAGGACGCTCACTCATCACAAGAACCAAACCGTTGATTGGATTGGAAACCGAATCGGCGCTCTTGTAGTAAAACGGGGGTTTGATGACGTTGGCCTTATCGGGGGAATCCAAATCGATTGAGTAAAGTCCGAGACCTCCGAGAATGAGACTGCGATGAGAATTGGTGATTAATGAACGATTCAAGTGCGATTTGACGAAATTGTCGCTGTCGATTAGGAAACACCAGGATCTGGCGACGCATCGGAATCGTTTTAGGGATTTAACGGGGAGGCGGCGAAGGATGTCCTCGATGAGCTCCCATGGTAGATTCGTCATTTTGGGGATTTCTTCAGCTTTTTTGTTATCTATATTTGGCGGATTGTGAGCTGTTTGTCACGGGCTAAGACTTTCCCTTGCTCTAGTTTTAGGGTTGTGGAGTCAGTGAAAAGTTGTTGATATGGTGAAAATGTTTTTTCATTATAATATATTAATTAATAATGGAAGATGAGTCAAAGCAAAGCTCACATCACATGTGTCGCGTGTGTAAGGCAGCACAGCAGCTGCTCAAAAGACTGAAACTCCTTTTTCTTTTTTTCTTTTATTAACAAGGGAAATTCTTAAAGTAGATAAAAAGAAGGCCTGTTTGTTTCACTTTTCAAAATATATAGTATATATTTCAAAGAATTTTCAAATGACATCATAACAAATTTCACTCAATTTTTAATAATAATATTTTTTTTAAAACTTCCGTTAATTTAAAGAAATAAGTTTTATTTTATTAAATTTATACTTACCATACAAACACTCATATACCGACTTTTGAATTTTGAACTATAAAATAATTTGAATTTTACGGCTTTTCTTTTATAAAATCTAAATCTACCAACTTTTTAATAAATTAAAATACTATTCATTTAATTTCTAAAAACTTTTACAAATTATTTACTGTAGAAACAGAAAAATCAAGAATATTTAAAAAAAAAAATCTGTAATATCTAAGATCATTTTCAGAAAACTCATCAAACAAACAACCCTTGAATCTAAAATAGAAATATAAAGTCTAGTGATGAAAAAATGTGGTAAAATACTTAACTCTTGTATGATATTTTCAAATTTTCTCAACAATTAAGAAGAATTAAATTATTTCTATTGAAATGAAATAGAAAATGAAAAAGAAATATGATGATATACTCCATATGGCAGAGTAGAATAGAGGAAATAAAAGAGTGACTAAAATACTTTGGAGGGATTTGTGGCTAATTTTCTTCACTCGTGGTCTATCATACACGGATACTCCAAAAAAAGATAAAATATTGTATCGGATATAACGGGGATACCGATATTCATAAGATACACATGGGATACGTATTTGATACGCCACATGGCGTATTGATAATAAAAATAAATAAAAATTAAAATAGATACGCATCGGTTACACTAGTTGGGCATCAAGATACACCGATAGATTTTTTATGTTATATTTCAGGTCATATTTAAATTATTAAAAATGATAAAGTCTCTAGGGTTAAACATAAATGACTAATATCACTACTCCATCTCTTTATTCAAGTCTATTTCCTAGGTCATGAAATCTAAAAAATGAATTTCTTCCATTGATGCGCTATGTTAAGAATGAATTATGTTTACTTTTGGAGATATATAACTTTTAGTTGATATTTTTGCATCTAGGACCTAAATCGAATGATCTAGTTGCTTATAAATAAATTTAAATTATATTTTTACATCTGTATTCATGCCGTATCATATTCAATTAATTTTAAAAATTTGTATCACCGTATTATCGTATTCATATCCTCGTATTTGTATCCGTGTAACATAGCTCGATGTGGGAGATAAATTATAAACGTACATCATGGTTAGTTGGAAAAAGTATAGTTGCTGGCACCAAGGAATTGGAAGGACTGCAAAATATAATATAATATAGTTTAGTTTAGTTTCAGTTCGGCTCTTAGGATTTTGAAGTGTTGTTATTTCTTTTTTACTTTTTACTACTTCTTACTCATTATGGTGATGAATTTTACTTTCGTCTTCAACACGGAATTCATGTTTAGCTTAATAGGACGTTAACGTAAAGTTGATACCAATTATTCTATTCCCCCCCCCCCCCCCCCCTTTTTTTTTTTTTTTTTTTTTTTACTTTGCTTAAAAAAAGTATAGGATATTTCCAGTTTTAGGAAATGGAATAATTCTTTTTTCATAATAATAATTAAGTCAGGAAATGGAATATACAGTACAATTAGCAGATAGGGTAGCTCTCACAGTACTTTCTAATTTGATGATTTAATTTGGGTACCACTTGTTGTTGGTCTGATTCCATTTCAAAAGAATGATTTAGTGGTTTGAATAAAACTATTGAAACACGGTTTCTATTGTCTTTGATAGTTAAATATGAGTTATAATATGAATTAAGCTTCAAGGATAAAGTAAAATAGATGGCAGATTATTAAATCAATAACTGATATAAATAAATAATCAAATATCTTTTAAAAATTTAATTTTTTATTTAATTTATAAAAAAAATGGTTGGAAACAAATATAGGCTTAAGAGTGGGACCAGATATAAATGAATTATGACCCCAGCTGCAGACTCATAAGCAGTGTTTTTAAAACTGGATCGGTCATTGAACCGGAAACTCTACTGATTACTGGTTCGATCGGTTAGATCGGGTCGACCACTGGTTCGATCGGTATAACCGGTGTGACTTTATTATTATGTAATATTTATATATATATTTTTAGATTATATAAAATACAATTATAATTAAAAAAATCATTCTTTGTCAATATAATTTTTTTTTGTTTCATGCAAATAATCAAAATGTCTTAAACATTAAGATCAATGTCAAAAATATAAATCTCAAGTATCCCTAAAAATTAAATACATTCAAAACAAGACAACAAAATTAAAAATTCATCTCATTTTCAAAGTTTTGGATTATTCATTTGGGTTCTACTGTTGTAAGTTGATGTTTATATGGTAATTGAGATTTGCATAATTTCATACAAAAAATAATACTATTCACAATGATGAGAAAATGGCTATGTACTTTTTTATGTGAAAAAAAAGTGTAATATTGCATTATTTTGTTCCTCATTGATTGTTAAAACACTAAAATAATGAATATTATTTCAATTAAAATATATAAATGTAATCCTATTAAATGTTAAACAAGAGTTCAAATAAATAATAATAACAAAAAAAACTCTAAATTTAAAAAAAAAAAAAATTTAAGTGAACCACTGGTTCACTGGTTTTACCGATTTTGGGATTGATTTTACCGGTTCACACTGGTTAATTTAAGAACTGGTTTTTAGGGATAAACCGGACCGAATTGATGGCCGGTTAGCAGTTGAACCGACCGATCCGGTCCGGTTTTCAAAACAGTGCTCATAAGTCATAACTCATCTTTTAACTATAAAAAAAGGATAAAAAGGCGCATATTTGAATCTTTTGTGTTTTTTTTTTTTTTTTTTTTGAAGTAATGAAATATTAATTTATTAAATAAAAATTAATAAAAAAATCACGGTAAAAAATGCAAATAAAGTGAACAGTCAGATGATTTGATTCTCTTATTTCTGAAAAAGAAAAGGAAGTCGGTTATTAGGGAAAGGACAGCACTACCATAACAGCCCTTACTCCTTAGGTCATCTCCAACAGCTCTTTTAAATTTCAGCCTCTTATTCTAAAATATAAGTAATGAATTGTGTTATACACTTCCACTTTTTACTCTGCACTCCAACAGCTAGTTTATATTTAACATATAACTTTTATATATTGCTCCCTCCATCCCATTATTTTTACTCAATTAGCTATATTATCCAGTCAAATTTTTCAATCTTTTAAGTGATTTATCATGTTAATTTATTCACGTTTTTGGCGTATTAAATATTTTAAATATTAATATACATAGTGTCGTATAATATTATCAAATTATTAGTTAAATATATTAATTAAATTATTTATTAATTTTTTTTTGAATTTAGTCAAGTTAACTGGTCAATGGTACCAAGAGATAAAAATTAATGGGGCGTAGATAGTATTTTATATAAATAGTAATGATATATTTAAAATTTTAATTTTTTCATTTAATTTCATAATTAAAAATAGTTTTCTTTAAAAAATATTAATTTTCGGAGTTTTATGGGCATAATATTTTAATGTTTTGCATGAAAGTATAAAAACTTTTGTACTTTCTTGCATACAATTGTAAATAGCAATTTGTATTTGGCCATTGGTATTTGGCCATGGGTATTTAGCCATCAAAACCTATAAATTTTAACAACTCTTATATTATACATTTGCTCTTGGAGAGCACTTTTTGTCATAATTTTAACAAAACTCCTAAAATTTAAGTTTTACACTTGCTCTTGGAGATGGCCTTAGTTACAGCCGGTGGAATATGAAATAAAACATAAAATTGCAAAAAAAGTTCATAATTAATCATGAAGTAAAAATGAGTCCTAATTACTGCCGGTTGTGGCTTAATTTTTCTTTTCTTTTGCCATTCATAGATTTTGATATATATGAAAAAAAAATTAATTATAAATTTATAAAATATAAAATTGCAAAAAAAATTACAAAAAAAATCCATAACTAATCATCAAATAAAAATAAATCCTATTTATAAAATAAACTCTAAACCCTAGACCCCTAAACCCTAAATCAAACCCTAAATTAAATATTATGTCATAAATCCTAAATTCTAGGCATTGCAAATACTTTAAATTATGAGTTTATATTTTTATTGTAATTTTCGAGATATTTTATATTCAAATATTGATAAATGATAAGTTAACATTTGAAAAGTAATGAATTATTTTTTATATGAGTAATATCGTATAATTTAGATGTTCTTTTGTAGTTTTTGAAAGTTGAGATATATATATATTCAAATATTGGTGAATGTTCAATTATCATTTGGAAAGTATTGAATTATTTTTTATATGAGTAATATCGAAAAAATTTGATGCTCTTTTGTTATTTTTGAAAGTTGAGTGAGTTATTAACAGATTAAAAAAAATATTTGATGAAGAAACTTGTTAAACAGGTAGTAGGTAACACAATTAAGTTTGAAAGCATTAAATAAGGGCTGTGAACATATGGACCGTGACATAATCATTTTCCTTTATTTAATAATGACATTTACATTTGGCATGCACATTCTGAAAAAAGAAACGCAAACATCTAAAAAAAAATTAAGACAAATAGTTTGTTAATAAATTTAATAATAATGATACTCATTGACTTGAGTGTAAAGTTTGTTAATAAGTCAATTAATAACCAACTAACTTCCCCGGAGTGGTAGGTGAGGGTTTTCGCAAAGCCAACAAGGTTTAGACCACAATAATTAAAATCCACTATTTTTATTTGTTGACTTAATTTAGAACAACAATAGAGAATGGATAAAGAAGTCATAGAACTCGGCAACATTCAAATCACTTACAGAATTAATTAATGCAATACATATATCTTTATCTTGTAATTTAAATAGTAGTTATATAAGAACCATAAACACCACAAGAAATGTGCAATAGAATAGACGTAAAAAAAAAAAAAAAAAAAAAAAAAGGCTGAACTGGACTGAGTGGTCAAAATATAAAATACTATCGTCTCATAAAAAAATAACTAGTTCAACACAAGTCAACAACCAGAGTCCTTTGAAAAGTTACAGTACTATCCCTTCAGTCTTAACTCCTCACAATATATTCATGTAGGAAAGAAACAAGCCCGGCCCAAAACAAACGAGATTCAGTTAATGGACAACTTAATTTTAATAAAACCCAATTTTTCTTTTTTTTTTTGGGGTAAGAAGAAGAAGAAACTACCTTGTGTCCCAATTTGTTTCAAATTCTAATTTCTTCAATGCTAGCTTGAATCTGTTAAGGATTGTAATGTTAATATTCTAATGTAAAGACAAGTAGGTCAGTCATGACATATCTGAGGAATTATATTTGGTTTTAATAGAGAAAGCACCACACATATGTTAAATTTTTATGTATTAAAAGACTATAACGAGTAACATAATATAATTTTCTCTAGTTTTATACTAGAGTTTATGGTTAGTTTTGTTTGTGATTTTAGTATAATTCAATAGATTTTTGATGATGTAATATGATTATCATTTCTTTAAATAAATAAACGTAATATATATTAATAACGATAAATAAATAAATGACAAGTATTACCCTACTATAACATCTTGAGGGGCATTGTTGGAATCTTTAGTTTAATCTATCGATCACCTCTTTTCTAACTTTGGCACTACACTTAATTTTATTTTTCTTGAATAGAATTTCGTCAATTAATCTCATACATTTATTCAAAAATCTATTAGTACAAAAGAAATGTGATAGAAAATAAATGTAACTTAATCTAACTGAAATACATCAATATCCACCCAAATTAAACTAGGATGAATCTTCTATCCCATTCTAAATTATAATGTTACATTTCTGAGTCATACATACAAATATATTGATAAGTGTCTAAATTTGAAATTGTGTGAATCCACATATATAATTATGGGTTAGATTTATCATGTGATACCAACTTGTGAGGCCAGTCTCACACTTTGATATCAGGTGATAGATTCACCCTATAACTGCAAATGTGAGTTCATACCAATTTAAATTGAAACACTTATCAGCATATCTTTATGCATGTTTAACATTAAAAATGTGAAAAAATTCATCCCGAATTTTAATAGTTTCCTTTGAAAGTTGTGAGAAAATAAAGCGATTGGAATAAATAAGTTGTACGTGTTGACTAATTTTTACTTATAAGCAGTTTGTAATTTTCTCCCTACAATAGTAATCTTGTTGGCTTGTAGCAGTCCGTTGAAGTAATATAACTTTTATGAACCATGTAAATACTATGTGCATTACTTTTGCTTTTTCATTAAATTTGGTTGTTAATTATCATAACGTCTCTTATAATTGATTTTCTTGTTCCAACTCTTCTTCTTCTGAATGTCTCATTCAATATAATTACTCTAAATTAAAACAAAATAATTCAAATTAAATTATATTCAGAAGTTGAACCCCACCAGAATTAAACAAAATGAGACATATATTAATATTAATTTTTACCAACTTAGCCTACTAATCATGGATTAAAATTTCGTTTCGAGTGTATGTTTCGGTTAGTCAAATATTGAAAACTTTTCGAAATGTTTCGAAAATGTTTCGGAAACACTAAGGAAAAATTGTAATAAAAATTAATAAATTTAGATAAATAATAGAGTTTGAGGCAAACAAATAGTTTCGAAATTATAATTTATTTTCGTTTCGCTTGATTAAATAACGGAAACTTTTCGATCGATGTTTTCGAAGAAAAAAATGAAAATTTTGATCCATGCTACTAATATTAGGGATACAATTTTCAGCGTGATGACCAACCACTGGCCCCACATCCTACCCACCCGCTCAATTATTTCACCCTACACTTGAGAATCTTTCGAGTTGGGATGGACTTTTTCCCAATATTATATCACATATTTATGTCATATAAATAAATTTTTTTATTGATGAATGTTTAAATTTAAATTTGTATGGGTTTAACATACATAATTATATATTAAATTTATCATATAACATCAAAATAGAATAAAAGATCTTTTGTCTATACATACACTTTTGAGCTAAATGTAACATGTGACATTAAGATGATATAACAGTAAAAACTATATAAAAGTTTGAACTCTTGAAACAAACCAATTAGACGATTTGAATCAAATAAAAAAACAATTAAGTGGTCATGTCTGTATCTATAGTTATAAATATATCTCCTTCTTGTTATATTTCGGAAAATTTTAATTTACTGAAAAGTAAAATTACCACTTGAAAAAATTGTCCATCTTCATTAACTATGCATTTATAATACTAACCAACTTATATTTCGATTTTACAAACAGACAAGTGTGATTTATTATAATGGTCCAGTCCAATATTCCTTGAATTCCTCCTTTATATTTGTGCATCTAGCTAGCCAGTCTTATAAGTTTTTCAAGAAACCTCACATTTTAATTAGTAACAAATAGTAAATATTCAATACATGCAATGTGGCTCTCAAATCTCACTATCTACTCTTCTCAGCCCTTTCAATAATATTACTATTTGTTGGTCAGTCGTCTCTGGGCTCAGCCACCTTAAGCCGCGAAAAAGTTGTTCGTCTCCTCAACTGGCGGCCAAGGCCAATCGCCAACCCGAAAAAACCCGAGGTGTTGGCACTCGGCAAATTTGCGGTGGATGAAAACAGTAAATTGACCCAAACTTATAACTTGAAATTCAAAAGTGTGATCAATGGAACTATGCTGGATATGGGTGCCGGTAGATTAATCAATCTTCTTATCTCAGTTTTGGATGGTCATGCTCTAGAGAATTATGAGGCAGTTATTTATCTGAAGCCTTGGTCAGATTTGATTTCCCTAGTTAGATTCAGTAGAGTTGCAAAACATGATTTGCATGTGTAATTAATTAATGTCGTCCATTATTTATTTTGGTGGGTGATTTTAATGATTTTTGGACCTCTTTTAATATTATATCAACCAGAAATCGTATTATTAATTAATTTTTGTTCTTTTTTTTTGTTTGTTATATATTCTAGGCTTGTCAATGGATCGGACTCGGACTGGATTGAGGTCGACTCGAATCTGAGTCCGATTTTCGTTAGCTATAACCGAATCCGATCCAAATTCATGCGGATTTCTGAAAACAAAATCAGGATCTGGCTGGCAAATATCCTAGATCCGGGCATAAAATCTGGATCCGTTGACACCACACCAAAATTTAGCCTCAATTTCCTATCGCTATTGATTTTTTAGTTTTGTATAAATTATTTTAGTATGACAACATGAGCCAAAATAAATTGTCTATCTAGCTCACTGGATAAGTGGGTCAATTCATTTAAGTTCATAGGGTTTTGTTCTAAAGGAGTTAATATTAAAGTGACAAAATTAATATTTTTATTTGGTTTAAATTTTATATATATAGCTAATATATTACATAAATATATATATATATTAATCGGATCAAGATTTTTAACGGATCGGACCAAACAAAATCCGTATTCGCTCCATATATTTTGAATTATGAATTTTTTTAATCGAATCAAATCCATCGAATCGTTGGTCGAACAAAAATCCTAATAATTCGGATCAGATTCGACCAAAACTCGAATTAAATCTGCCTCATTGACAACCTGGCCTATACATTTCCATGATCGATATTCAAATTATGTATGACGATTTTTACACTAGCTATATAGTTGGTTCAAAAGACGACATAATCCTCACTTTCTACTTCTTGTGCTAGATCTCATCTCGACCATAAGAAGTGGGTTTAATCTCTCACTTCTTTATACTACGTACTCTTAATAGACAAAGAGAAAAAGAAACTGTTGTACTTAATTATAATTGTTTTTCCTTCCACACGTACGTGTCATTTTTTATTTGTTTACCAAAGATATTCATGTCTTAAATTTGACTCAACCTATTTCGATGTACATCAAATACATTATTTATATACATAAAAAAGTTTATCAACATGACTTGAAACATGCATGTATTCGTCACATTATGGGGTCTAATCGCTTTTATTAGATCATCATCTATTGGTCCTAATGCATTATCCAAGCATAAAGAAAAATAAATGAACTGTACAATCTTGTAATAAATGATTTGGAAACGTAGAAATTAATCCCCACCAAAATCAAACAAAATGAGACATAATCTTTTACCAACTTTCATATATGGCTAATAAACATTAATGCAATTTTCCGCGTGACGGGCCAACACCCCCGTCTTAAAATTTATTTACTGGCGCTTGGGGAAAGAAAAATCACTTTAAAAAAAAATGGCAGTCGAATCTCGGTCGATTCTCTTCGTGCTCCTCACAATTTTGGTTGCTTCAATTTCATACGAAGTGTGCAGTGCTAATGTTGGTGGTTGGAAGCCAGTTCCGAGCACCAAGGATCGGTATGTGGTGGGTATCGCAAAATTTGCGGTGGCGGAGCATAACAAGGGAGCTAATGATGCGTTGGTGTTTGTAGCTGTGGTGAAAGGAGAATTACTGATGGCTGGCGGTAAGAAATACAAACTGGAAATATCGGCTAAAGAAACCGGCGCCGCGTCCAAAAATTATGAAGCTGTTGTTTTGGACAGGCATTGGAAGAAACCCAGGCAACTCACTTCCTTCAAGAAATTATAGATTAATTAATTAATGTACGTAGAATTGCAGAAATTACAATGTACTGTGCTTTGTACCAAATGGAATAAAATGGAAATTTTCAATTGTTCATTAGACAATGTTACCGGTTTAAATAGTATGAAATTAATATATTAAGTATAATCATTCTATATTTTGCATAATAATATAATATCGTACCTCGAGCTTAGAAATGTGAAATATCCAATTCAGCACATTCAATCATTTTCTTCATCAATATCAAAATTAATTCATGTTATAAGATGCGCATATATAAATGAGATCATCAAATTAAAGCAACACTTATTAAGCTGATTGAAAAATTATTAACATACATTATACATTATATAAATGTGAATGTTATAAAATTATGTATTTATTATCAGATTGGATTTATATAGCCTCGTTATTCATTTTAAGTATTACGAATTAGTTCTTAATCGAATCAGATCATCGAGCATCTGGTCAAATAAAAATCATAACATGCAAAATTGACACCATTAATTATAATCTTGCATTGTTCAAGTTTGGAGGATTAAACTATTTACAAAATCCTGAAAAATAATTCAAGAGAAGCGCGGTGTTAGCTGATTTGTAGAATTTAATGTATAATCGTATTTCAAATTGTATTTAAAGTTAATTACTTTTTAGAAAGTGTCCTTAATTAATTTAACTGATTTTGAGAATATGTAATAGCATATATTTTTTTAATTAAAATAAATATTAAATCTAATCTTAAAATTTAAAAATCCAGAAAACTTTACTGAATTGTCCCAAAGGAAAACATATTCTCGATTGATTTTTAATGTTTTGGGGGATAAAATGGTTACTTTGTTCTTTGGGGTGATAAAGTGCCAAATCATGCAAACTTTGGGTGTGAATTGCACTTTTCCCTTGTAGCATATACTGAAATCACAGGACACATAAATGTCAACATGAATCAGGCGAGTCATCCTATAAACCTGATTGGCCCACGCAAATAAATAAATAAATCAATTCCGGTAAAATAAATAGTATGTCCAGAAAAATCAGTTGAAGTGAATTCCAAACCCCAACACTAATTAACTCGGCAGCAATAACCGAAAGGTAAAACAAATTTTGGGGATTAAAACAATAAACCAAAATAGGAGCCTGTTTGTCATCCGGCCGCCAACCGGCGGCGGCGAAGCGGCCCTTGGCTGCCTCGCAGTCGGTAGTCCGGCGGCTCCCTTTGCCGGAAACCATCGATGGTGGTGCCGATAATGCCAAAATGAAGGTTTTGTTCAAGTCCAAAACCAGGACTCCCGTTGATTTGGTCCGCCATACGCGAGATCTACTCATCTTCGCTGATGGTGGCGGAATCGATACTAAGGAAAGCAAGCGCGATGAGAAGGTCAATTGTTTATTTATTTGATTTGGTATTGTCTGTAGTTGAAATTGAGATATGAAGGCAATGGGTTACAATTTGGGACCTTCATCATTGTTTTAATTACAATTGAATGGGAATGTGTGTAGTGATGGGTAGTTAAAACTGTATTTTCTGCTATAGATGTGTTTATCTCATTTGTTTTATCGTGTGTAGATGATGGAGTTGACCAAACTCCTCCGTGATTTGAAACAAGTTCTGTATGGGGACAGTGAATCTGAGCCTGTTTCAGAATCCTGTGCCCAGTTGACACAGGAGTTCTTTAGGGAGAACACTCTTCGACTTTTAATTGTATGTCTTCCCAAGTTGAACTTAGAGGTAATTTTACAAAACATTTTGTTATGAGTGATTGAGTGCAAGAATTATCGGAATTCGGCTTTGATATTTAGCCTTATGTTTTGAACTGGTTAAAAAGTTATTTTTGCCATACCATGATAATTGTAGGATAGAGGTGTTGAATGATTTGTACGATTTTTGCAGGCACGCAAAGATGCCACACAGGTTGTTGCAAATCTGCAAAGGCAACAGGTTCAATCGAGGTTGATTGCTTGTGATTACTTGGAAAAGAACATAGATCTCATGGATATCTTGGTGGCAGGGTAAGTTAGCATTGGAAGACCTATACATGGCTAGGATTGGTAAATAATTGTATTTCTTAAGTTTTAGACTCAAACAGGACTTGGAATTTGGAGTGTTGGAAAATCTGACTGTAGTGATGTACTAGAGATTACTATTCCTTGATATTTTAAAGATAAAACCTTTAAAAGGGGAGATTCCGAGACTGGTTAGCCGTTAGTGGGAACTTTACATATCTTTTAAACTGTAGGTATATGGAATTCTGGTTTCATTTTCATCGCTGAGAAAGCTTTACTGTTTTTTCTTTTTAAATTTTGGGAGAAGGCTTAGAGTCTGGAATTCTTATGTATTCATCTTCATCTGAAATGTTGAATTCACATGCTAAGGAGAGAAAGATAGAGATGCTGAAAGATCTTGTTAGTGAAGATCCAAATAGATGAAAATGGCCAGTTTGAAAGTTGTTGCTACTAGCACATGGCTTCCTTTTACCACATATGTTGTCAATTGCTTTTCACCAAGTGATGGGGCTATCCATTTTTCTTTATGTCAATAAAAGATGTTTGTAATTTTATGTTCCCTAGAAAATGTGCCTGATATATAACTCTGGTTCTGGCTATTTTTTGTATGCCGTGATACATTGTTTCAGGATTGGGCTATTGTAATCCAATGATTTTTTTTTAACTTTTGTGTTCCATTTGATGATTTTTGTGCATTACTGGTGAATAATTTATGCATGCAGTCAGAAACTTCCTTCATGTGCTATTGTGAACTTCTTTCAGCCATAAAGATATTTCTGTTGTGCGAGAACAAACTGACAGTTCATTAAATTGTATGCAGAGGCTAAATGGTTTTGAATTAAATTTTTGCCCATTTTGTGCCTTGGTCGGTTACAAACTTTATCTTTTCCTTATTGTACATCTTGCTGAGAGCTTTGGAACTGAGTTGATAAGGATTGTTATGTTTTCAATATCTGATGAGTTTAATCGTGCTTTGCTGTTGTGCTTCAGTTATGAGAACCATGATCTTGCATTACACTATGGTACAATGTTGAGGGAATGCATACGCCACCAAAGTGTTGCTAGGTGAGTGGAGGCTTCAATTTTCAAGGTTCTTCAGATTTTTGTCTGTATTATAGTTTTGAGGGGGAAAAATACATTGTGTTTCGATTATTAGTTCATGGTATTTTTTTAATTACATCATTTGTACTCTGGTGTTTGTATTAACATATATTGCTTTTCATCCATGACTGAATTAAAGATGGAATTAGTTTACGTTTGAAAACACAGTGGGTGAAGAAAGCAATCCTCCCAACCCCCATCCGCCCGCACGATAGATGCACATATCGATTATTTCTTTAATTTTGATACTTCAATGCTGTACATATGTAGAAAATGAGTCAACTATTTGTAATATTAATTGGCGCCTTTATATGTATTGTGTGTTTTTTAATTTCATATCAGTCCATAGTAAGAGTTTGATGCTATTGTTTACTAGTTTTAGAATCTTCTTTGATCTACAGATATGTTTTGGAGTCAGAGCATATGAAGAAATTTTTTGATTATATACAACTTCCAAATTTTGATATTGCTTCGGATGCTGCTGCCACTTTCAAGGTTAAGTATTTCCTTTTTCCATTCAAACTTGTAGGTGGATATTCTCTTTGCTAAATGAACCATTTCTATGAATAGCTAACTTTAATAGTTTATTTGTTGATGTAAGAAGTTAAAGCAATCTCTTCTTACTTGGGCATGTATATTAGGATAAGATTGAAAAGAATCCTCTTTCTATGGAAGATGGAGATACGACTTTTGGAAATAGATTTAAAGACCCGTCTTTCTTTGCAAGATGGAGCAAGTTCTTATATGCCGCGCCCCTCTTATCATTTTAAAGATGGGGAGGTGCTCCATTTTATGGAATTCTCTATTTGCTGATGGTCATTTATCTATAAAGACTAAAGTCGATATGAGAAGGCATTGTACTGTGAAACCTCTTTGCATATTTTTGCTTCTAGTTACTTTTCAATGCTGAGCCCTAAGGTTCATAAATTATGATTTTTACTCTGTCTCTCTCTGTCTCTCTCTCTCTCTGTCTCTGTCTCTGTCTCTCTCTCTCTCTCTCTCTCTCTCTCTCTCTCTCTCTCTCTCTTTGTGGTTGTGTTACAATATGTCCTGGCACTGAACTTTCACTTATAAAACTTGTTGCAGGAACTATTGACCAGACATAAGTCAACGGTAGCTGAATTTCTTTCTAAGAATTATGACTGGGTTAGTACTCTTGCTTTAGACATTTAATTGTTTCTGTGAATTCTAATGGAGCTCCAATTCAGTTGAAGAAATTTTGCAAATAATTATGTAGGCTTTGTAACAACATTGTTATGCTCATATCATCTTCGTAAAGTATACCTAATTATATAATCATTTAAATTTCTTGCTGGAAAAATTTAATCGCCTGAGCCTCCTTATCTAATTTCCTATATACTTTTCTTTGACAGTTCTTCGCAGAGTACAACTCAAAGTTACTTGAATCTACCAATTATATCACCAGAAGGCAAGCTATCAAGGTAATGCCTATATCTTTTTCTTCCTTTTTGTTCTGTTGCTACTCAATTCTGATAATATGATCTACTTTTTTCAGCTGCTGGGAGATATCTTGCTCGATCGTTCAAATTCTGCTGTGATGACTCGATATGTTAGCTCAAGGGACAACTTGAGGATCCTCATGAATCTTCTCCGGGTATGATTTCCTTCACCTCCTACCTTCTTGAGCATACATGGACAAGTGAGGGAAAAAAAAGGATGGGAGTTAAGAACATAAGGAATAATCAACGTAGACATTACACTATATAGAAAATATACATCAAGAACCTAACAAGTATTACAGTAGATTCATGATGGGTTTTATTATTTTACAAGAATTGGACTGAAAACTCACTTTAAATGATCATGGGCTTGAAAATGCTTAGAATTCAAAAAGAATTGTGGTAGATAAACATGTTTTAATCATTTGTTGATAGGTCTTGTAGCTAACATGTATATCAATGTTGCGTTTTTGTCTTGTGCCAGGAATCAAGCAAGAGCATTCAAATTGAAGCGTTTCACGTTTTTAAGGTACCAATTCTACATCCAACCTAAGTTTGTGGCAAATAAATAAATGATTTTGTCCCCCACTTCATATTTTACTTATATTCTGACTCTTAACATCTATATGAACAGTTATTTGCGGCTAATCAGAACAAACCCCCAGATATTGTTAGTATTCTTTTGACAAACAGAAGCAAGCTTCTACGCCTCTTTGCGGATTTCAAGACCGAGAAGGGTAAGTAAATGAATTAATATGAACTTAGACAAATGTTAACTCTTTGTTGTGTCTCAGTTTTGTTTCCTTTCTGTGCAGAGGACGAACAATTTGAGGCGGATAAAGCACAAGTTGTTAGAGAAATTGCGGCACTTGATTCCAATGAACAGCAATGAATTTTGCTCTTAGCGGATCAGCCCTCATGACTCATGGCAGTGTGTTGTACGAGTAACTCGTAGTTGCTGGTAGAATTTAACTCATGTATATTTGTTGATAAATAATTCTTAGGCCAAATATTGTCAACAATACTATGAAAACGCCTTGGAAGGTGCTGGTTTCAGTTTCATCTTTAAATTATTCATATTTGTGTAGATGCTAGTACTATCGGGCATCTGATATTCTGATCTTATTTCTGGAAATGAAGTAAAAAATAAAATGAATATTTTGAAGATACATAGCTGAATGTATGTATTTCGTGGAGCGATGATTTTAATTTCCTACAATGTGTATTACAATATTCACACATGATGGACGTGATGAGGAATTTTCATTGGTAACTAGGGCTGTTAATGGAGCGGACTTTTATTGGTATACTATCCAATTAATAAAGAATTTATTAAAATAGTAAAAACCACATTTGGTCCCTCTTATTATTAACTTTGTACAGAGTGGTCCTTCTTATATTTTTTTTTTCCAGTTTAGTCCCTACTATGTATTATTTGTTTCACTTTAGTCCTTTTCAGGTGTTCCAAGACGGTTTTGGTAACATGTGATATGCTCATAAGGGCAATTTTGTCATTTCAAGTAAACTAACATGGATATTTTCGTCTTTCTAATCATTTGAAAAAAATCAAAGATTTAATATCTTCCAAACCAGGCTTTCATTCCAGTCCAACTTAATCGTCCATTTCGTTCCAAACTAAAGTTTTCTCTCAAAATCTTCTTCAAACACCAAAATTGCTCACCAATTAAACAATATCTCAAATGGTCTCAATAGCGAACGGACGAAAATGCCCTAAAAAATATTCATATGCATGTCCCGTGTTATCAGAATCACCTGATAAGGACTAAAGTGAAACACATAATTCATAGTAGGGACTAAAGTGAAATAAATAATTCATAGTAAGGATTAAAGTAGGGAAAAAACATAAAAGGGACCACCATGTAAAAAATTAATGATAAGAGGGACCAAAAGAGATATTTATCCTATCAATTAAATGTTGAAAGCAAGCGCGATTGGGGTTTAGCCAAGTCCGTTTATTGAGTATATTTATTTATTTAAAATGTAATTAATTCTATTGATTTAAATTTGACCTTTGACTAACTAATGCAAATAATAATAATTATAATAATAATAATAATAAATAAATAAAAAAGAGGCCGGAGGAATAGATTTTAAGTTTTCCGATGTTTATAATGAGGTTAAGTAATTTTTGGAGAATGATGCATTATCCTGTTTATTATTGATTTTGTGTGTGGGTGTGTTTTATCACTAGAATTATCAAAAAAAAAAAAAAAAAATGGAATAAAAACCAGCATATTGGCATATTCTGTATCCTGTAGCTTGTGAGAAATTGTATCAATTTTCCCCAAAAAGGAAATATCATCTACAGCTATTTTGAGAGACTTTCCATATTTTATTAATACTTTGAACATTTTATCTTCTTCTCTACAAGTATCAATTTTGTTTCCTATTATAATCATTATTAATTATATCTTCTCTCTTAATTATTTGTAATTAGAAACGTGAATACGCGCAAACGAAGGGTCATTTATGTCCCAAATGTTTTATTCTTCCAAAAATAATTGGCATTTGCTTACTACTCACTTAATATACATACGTGCTACGTGAAACATAAGAACCTCCATCATCCAACATAAACCAAGTGCGATAGTAAATTTTGAAGAAACAGAGAAAAATGGCTCAAAAAGGTAAAACCCCATTCATCTTTACATTCTTCAGATTCGCGCACACGCACAGATGGAGGAATCATTTTATTGATGGAATCGTTGGATATTCTTTCAGGATCAGTGGAGGATTTCCTGGCCGTGGCGGTGGATGCTGCAAAGAAAGCTGGAGAGGTTGCATTCTATTTGAATTCCCAAATTTCCTTATACTTTTCATTTTTAATTTGTGTGATTGTTTTACAGATTATCCGTTTCGGATTCTATGAAACAAAGCGCGTGGAGCACAAAGGCCTGGTAAAATTTTGGCTTATTATGAGTATGTTAATTGATTCCGAAATTCCACAGGAAATGCCAGTGGAAATCTGTTTGTTGTTGAATTTGCGTAAATGGTTGCTGTTTTGTTTGTAGTACTGTGTTTGTATCTGTGAAGTTTTTCTTGGATTTGGTAATGGATGGTTGTCATGGACCGAATAGAAAGTAGCCATTGGTCATATTTATTCAGAAATATAGTAACGTTTTGAATTTCAGTGAGTAAAATTAAATGTACTATCATTTGATACACATATGTTTTCCTAGTTGGGGCCGAAAAGGAGTGTAACTCGTTCATAATCAATAGGACTGCAATCTTTTTTTTTTTTTTTTTTTTTAAATATGTATTTTATGATGACTGCAATCTGTTTCTATCAGTGCAATTGTTTATTTATTTAAATATTTAATGCTATAAATATTAATGGGGCAAGAAGGATTATACACCTTCAAACATTGCCAATCGCAGAGTCGAGAAAGAAAAGACCGCAGCATATATATTGGGGTTTTTCTTTCTTTGATTCTGATAATGGTCAATCATCTATGTAGGTAGATTTGGTCACAGAGACTGATAAGAACTGTGAAGAATTAATATTCAATTCTTTGAAACTTCAATACCCTGACCATAAGGTTAGTTCTCTATGTTTGCATTATATACTATTGTAGATTTACTAAGTTATCATTGTCTGAAAATTTCTTGTTGAATTTTCTACTACATTGTTCTCATGTGTGACATTGATCTTTGTTCATCTTAGTTCATAGGTGAAGAAACCACTGCTGCTTTCGGCACCACAGAGTTGACTGATGAACCAACTTGGATTGTTGATCCTCTAGATGGAACGACTAACTTTGTGCACGGGCAAGTATCTTTTCTTTATTACATTTTCTGTAAGATAAGTTAAAGTTTCCATACTGGGCTTATAAGTTGTAAAATGTGATGAGTTGCAGGTTTCCATTTGTATGTGTATCTATTGGACTCACAATTGGAAGAATTCCAACAGTTGGTGTTGTCTACAACCCAATTATGGATGAGGTATCACTATTCATTTCAAGTATTATGTGCTATGAAGATAATTTTGCAACATTTATATTGATCATTTTATAGAAGTTTTGCAAATTGATAATTCGAGAGGAGTTCCTAACTTAAGATCTCACAATCCTAATTCCTGTATTGAATGCTTACTTGATCTCTATGACACAAAATTTTCAATTTATCAAACACTCGACTAGCCCATCAAAAAAAAGGAGAGAAAAAATGTGGCCACTATCCCTGTCTCCCATTTCATACAACTTTGGACATAAATAAATTGTTGTTTATAGAAGAAGTTGCTAATTGGATTTGATAATGAATCTTGGCTTTCATTATGCAGCTTTTTACTGCCATTCATGGAAAAGGTGCTTTTCTAAACGGAAAACCAATCAAAGGCATGTTTATTTTCTTCGTTTAGATATTTGATTGCACAATCTTCTTACCGTATCTGAGGTTACCACAATTTTATTTGGAATATGCAGCATCTTCTCAAAATGAGCTTGTGAAGTCCCTTCTTGCCACAGAGGTACTCATCCAAACATGCTAATTTCGTGTGTCTGTTTACTTAGTCCTGCAGTAAATTTTAAAAAATACCACTCTTTTTTTTTTTTCTTTAACCTATAATAACTGATCAAGCTTCATTGAAACAAATATGGCAGGCGGGTACAAAGCGTGACAAGTCTACTTTGGACGCCTCTACAAATAGGATCAATAGCTTACTCTTCAAGGTAGTTTATTGATGGTCTCACAAAGGATTCTCAATACTACTTTTCTTGTACCTGTTATGGTAAAATGGCTACGGTTTTCTCTTGAACAGGTTAGGTCCCTTCGAATGAGTGGCTCTTGTGCATTAAACCTTTGCGGGGTTGCATGTGGAAGGCTTGATCTTTTCTATGAGGTTGGCTTTGGAGGCCCTTGGTAAGATTTATTCTTAATTTGTTAGATTGGACAGTTAAAAACTTATAAATTTACTGAAATTTGGGTATATTTTGTCAGGGATGTGGCAGCTGGTGCTGTTATTGTTAGAGAAGCTGGAGGAGTTGTATTTGATCCGTAAGTCACAAGTCTTAAAACTTACAAATGATAATTTAACGTCATTTTTCTAGTTGAGAAAAAAGGGGCGTCTTATTTAATCGATCATTGTACTGTACTATAACAAGAAATTTAAATTCAGCAAATCTACTAAATTCTATTTAGTTGACTGAATGAAAACATGAACTTATTTAGGATTTTTGAAAAATGGAGTCACACTTTACATTATTAAATAATGATGCTCTTTATGTAACAGTTCTGGGAAGGATTTTGATATCACATCTCAGCGAATAGCAGCTTCGAATCCTTTCCTGAAGGATGCATTTCTTGAGGCATTGCAAGAGTCTGAATGAGCGGTTGTTGTCAATGAAAAAATGCAGAAACTTCTTGACCAGTTAATTATCTTGTAACATCAAAGAGCATAGGGAAATACTACATGTTATGTTTACTGATTCTTATTCTTGGCTAAGGCCACAAGCCATGTTGTAGTAATTGTAAACTACAAATCAATATTACCTACAAGGCTATGACCTTATTATCGAATGGTACAGTTTTGAAACTCAAGCTTGGTTTGCATTCTTATCGAGTTTGAGACTATGTCTGAGATTGGTTTAATTGGTATAGAAATTGAGCTCAAACGAAATAAGTAAAAAAATTCATGTACTTTTAACATGTGTCTTCATTTGTTGCTTATTGTGCTCAACTTCAAAATAAATTTGCTATTGATTAAGTTTACCAAGTCGGGCTCAAACGAGAATCAATTTTGAGTCGAATTTTGAATAATTCATACAACAATGAAATAATAAATGTAAAATGTAAGAAACAAGAATGAATAAAAGATGATACATGAAAGAAATAATAAATATATGTATGACTATCAAACATAAAATCTACATAAATACTAGGGAAAAAAAGTACAGAAAAAACTCATCTCACTCCCTAAACTTCCCTAGTAGAACATCCTAAACATCACATATCCAAAATGGGAAATTACACATAGATACATCAACATAAAAACAAAAAACAAAAGAGCTGCAAATCAAACATTACTTTCATATTGCTTCATGTGCCCTTCCTCCATATCCACTATGACCATTTCTTCCATTGACCCCATTATCCACCTTGTGAGTGTTTCCAGACTTCTTCCTCTTCAAAACTACATACCATGTGTAAGTTTCCAAAACTGCAGCAACGATAGCCAGACCTATAAGGATCCCAATGTACGCTCTCTTCCATTTCTCGACTGGATTCAAAATATCGAATCCCTTGAAAATGTTGACAATGCTGAGGACTATTACAGTGTATCCGATGATATGGTGGTAGATGTTCCAGTAGAATCTGAATTTATGATCCCTTTTCGGCCTAAGAAGCAAAGCAGAGACCTGGAGGGTTCCGAGACAGAAGAGGATAATACCGATGACCCTATGGGCTGTGTATTGGACTCCAGGAGACTGGCTTCCTAGTCGGAGACCCGTGGCCCAGCCCGCAACTCCGATGATGTAAGCTGAGCTTTGGCAACTTGCGTGAAGGTAAAACCATGCCGGGTCTGCAGAAGGAAACACTTTAAGGTACCTTGCAACCACTGCACCAATCGGTAACAGGATCCCCCAACTAACTGCATTTAGTACTCCATGAATCTGTATGAACACAAAGCCTTTGATTAAATATCATCTGTCCAAGTAATATTTAAAGCCATACAATATATTTACAATTGTGATTTAAGAGACTATGAAAACAATATTAGGTAGTGCTAAAGTTAATTAAGTCACTTGATATTTGGCTCAAGTTCGGTCAATTTGAGTTCATATTGGTAAATAACAGGCCAAACTCGAATGATATTTATCGTTTGATAACTTTTGAAGCTTAGTCTGTGCGGACAATAGTAAAAAGTCAAGCTCAGCTCGTGTTTCACTCGATTAAAGCTCAATTCATTTATAATCAAACCAAGTGTAAACACTTTTTTCAATCTTGATAAGAAAATCGTTTCAGGCTTAAACAATATATTGTTCGATTCTACTGGACTTGGTTACACCTCAAATTCCATGCTAAAGACTTTCTAGCAGTAGGGAAATAGGCAGAGGCTACTGGTTATACAGACTTATGGATCCTTTGCTAAGCTTAATAGTAATTTAATAATTATAGCAAGATATTTCTGGTCAATTAGTAATAGTAGCATAATCATCAAGTTAATCAAATTAAAGGAGCTTATCATAATGTTATTAATCCATTGGGAAAGATAACACAATTTATGAATTATTCAAGCCAGAGGATCTGATAAAAGCCTATAAGTTAGTTGATTTAATTTATTTCCCTTCAATTTTAGCTCCCCTGTTTGTCATCCTTTTAACCTTTTCTATAAAAGTAGTCTACCAAATATTCCACCAAACACACTACAAAAGTTTGGTTTATAAGATATTAATTCATCTTATTACATGCTTTTTACTAAAGAACCATCCAACATCTGTCATTCTTGAACACTTGATGATAATGATGATGACATGCACTCAAATTTTAAAGAACATACACAAGCACAGATCAAAAGCACAAAGCATATTAAATAAAGTAAAATAATCCCACCATGTAACAATTAAATATAAATCAAGAAAGCATAAAATATTAATTAAATAAATAAACTCACATTTCTTTTCTTTGTTCTAGAGTTCAAGGCTCCTCCAGTTGCAGTACTCTGTCCTGAAAGAAGATTCAAACTCCCCATAGATTGAAGATTAGTGCCAGTAATTGGATGCGCAGAAGGAGCACCACCCGAAACCGGACCTTCTTGCCAAACTTGATTCACAGTAGAGCTAACATTATCAAGCCTCAAAGTAGCGAAAATCGTAATCTCGTTCCTCGAATAAGTTGCCGTTAAATCGGAAACCGGAAAACTCAAATCCCCTTCTTGCAACTGAGTTTGGTAAGTCGTAATCGGTGCCGTGTAAGCTCTCATGGTGCCATCTGATCTTTGAAAAGCCACAAGTGCTTGTGAACCAACCATGCCTTGAGCACTTGGATTTATAGCCCATGCTACCCATGTAGAAGCCGAGACTCCCGTGTGTCGATACGCGATTTGAACGGTTCTCGAGGATTGGTCATAGTTCCAATGAAGATGTGAGTTTAAGTATGGGAGATCATTGCAAGAAGTGAATACTTGGTTACTTGCAAAGTTGTAGTTTGCACATGATTGGCCATTTGATGTTATGTACATAGAAAATAGAACACAAAAGATGAAAATGGTTCTTGACATTTTGATGAAGTAGGTTAAGAATTTAGGTACATGAAGATTGAAATGGGGAGGTTTTGAACTTGGATGTGGGAATGTTTTCTTTTCCTTTTTTCCTTGATTGAGAAATAAATAAGAGGGGTGTTTGTGTTATATTATAGACAGGATTCTTGATTGGTGGGACATAAGTAGTTACAGTTTGGTGAAGGAAGCTTCCATGTGAGAAAAATTAAAATTTTACAATAGTTAATTGATCAATTTTAGCACCTGGCGAAAAGATATTACATCCGTGTTTAAGTTGAACAACCTTAGATTTTCATACACAGCAAGTCTAACTTCAACTGTAATTTTACTGTATTTGGAATTCTAATAATTGGGGACTTAATTTTTTATTTTTTTTCTAAGAAAGATTAGTCATGCATATTTTTTGGTTCATCAACTATTCACCTCTACATTTTCTGTTGCTGGAGTTGGTAAGCATTTTTCTTACATTATTCACCTTTGGTCCAAGTCCAAATGAATGATATATTATTGTTACCGAATATGTCAGTCATGTAATATTTATGACTTAATTGGATACTATTGTGCCAATTTCTTTAGAAAAATTAGTGAATCTACTTGATGCATGACTTTTGACCATGGATCAAAATTTTCATCTTTTCTGCGAAAACATCGAAAAGTTTTCGTTTTTGAATTAAGCAAAACGAAAATAAGATGTAATTCTGAAACTATTTGTTTGCCTTAAACTCTATTATTAGTCTAAATTTAGTAACTTTTATTACAATTTTTCCTTAGTGTTTCCACAACATCTCCAAAAAATCTCGAAAAGTTTACAATATTTGGTTGACCAAAATATACACTCGAAGCGAAATTTCGATCCATGCTTTTGACTTTGAGTTCAATTTATAAGTTTGTTTAATCTCGTTTCGTTAAACATAACATATCTATGTTGGAACTTTTAAGCATGACAGATCAAGGTTGAACAATATTTATCATTTGACATCACCTTTTGGCATCCAGTTTAATTTAAGCTCGAATCGATAAATTAAAATGACTAAACTTTATGTAAAAATATCAAATAATTCGAACTGGATTTACGTTGGGCTCGATTATGAATCGTGCAAAGCTCAAATACGATATCGAGTTCGCTAAATAAGAAATAAACTAATCTTGAGAAAAAGAAGCCCTAATTGAAGTTTTGAATTGCTTTCTGCATGAATCAAAAGACAACATGATTTATTACCACCATTTCATCAATAATTGAGCTGTAAAGGGCTAACAACTTCACCTTTTTAACCAACAAAACAACTCACACGTACAGTAAAAGTTGGGAAATAATCAAATAATTGAGTTCATATGATCTGTTTGTATCTTCTATAATTAAGTACCGCTTCATGCATATTTACGAATTTATTTTAGTATATATTGAAAAGGGCATGTGGACAGGTATCTAGATAATTGTGTTAAGTTGGATTAGGTGCATAATATCTGTGGTGGACCCATCATTGGTCAAACCAAATCTAACGTCCACCACACCCTCAACTGCCTAGTTAATTGCCTAGTTGTACCTCGTGCAGTCTTAATTGTACCCGACTCATCATTAAATCATACTCCTATATAATTAAGTTCGTGTTTGTTATAAGGAATTAATAAAGTAACTATTCATGCATGATTAGTGGGAAAAATGAGCTTCTTGCTTCTGGTAATTTCTATTGGAAAAAGATAAAGGCAAACTGTGAGGGCTGAGAATGACCTTACTGATCAGTTACGTACAAATTTCAAAATAATTCAATAAATTAAAATAAGGGTAAGTTCAAGAAGAAGTTTTGAATGCTTCATAAAAATGCCTACATATACGGATATACGTACTAGAAGGAACTATAACTAGAATTATTAAAAAAAAAAAAAAAAAAAAAGAGGAACTATATTAAGATACTAATTTCTCTTTCCAGAAATGCACTATAAGATAGTATTAAATATCCCTTCTTTTTATAAGTTTACTCTTTAAAATTGACGGTGTAAATACTACTCCTTTTGTTTTTTTTTTTTTTAAGTTTATTGGAGGATGCACGTGAATTAAGAAATGTCATAAATAGTTACATTTTTTTAAGCAAAAATTTCAAAATATTCTTTTAATCAAATAATCCTACAACTATTAGTAAGGAGGGTAAACTTGGTAAACTAACATTTATTTTACATTGAAATTTTAAAACGACAAATAAAAGTAAACAATTTTTTTTTTTTTGCCAAAATGACAAATAATAAAAAACGGAGGGAGTATATGATATGAGAATCAAGTATGACTTCGATTCTCACTGTCATTTATTCAGAAAATTAAGTTGGCAAGCCATATTTTATTTTATATTAAAAATAAAAATAAAAAAAACAATGTGTGTGAAGGTCGTAATAAATATAATTAAAAATTTAGTGTCTCTCGTTTCTATAAATATTAAGTTTAATTTAATGTGACTATTATTCATTCAATCACAAATCAAGTATCACAAACCAAGTACATTATACTTGATTTATGATTGAATAATATTTTTCAATTACAAAATATATACACTACATTTGTCTTGTCATTGAATGAATATGACAAAAACTTGAATTAGGTAAGAATTTCCCCATAATCTGATATGTTGTGGAATTTTTTATTAAACGACATAATTGCTATTTGCTGAGTTACCTCTATATTAAATGTGGATTATACGTAAATTTAATTATTTTAGGGTTAATAAAGTGTTATATTGAATTTTGATGTGAACTGGTGTCTGTGGTTGTAACAAATTTAGCTAAACAATTCATCAAGATTTATGCAGAGGTTTTGATTAATTGAATAAATTAAACATGACATGGACTCTTTGTCCCCTAATTATGTATTGTCATCTTGTTAATTACCTCGTATTTTTTATATTTTAGGCCATCTCCAATCGTTGGGGCAAAACTGCCCCCTCCCCCTCCCCCTCTCCCCCTCCCACTCCCCCTCCCACTCCATAATCATCTTCAACAGTTAGGGACATAACATAATAATAATAAAATAATAATAACAATAATAAAAATAATAAATAAAAAAATAATAATACAAAAATAATTATAAATAATAATAATAATAACAATAAAAAAATTATTATTATAAAATAATATAATAATAATAATAAAAATACAAAAATATTAATAATAATACAAAAAAATTATAATAATAAAAAAATAAATAACAACAACAACAACAACAACAACAACAATAATAATAATAATAATAATAATAATAATAATAATAATAATAATAATAATAATAATAATGTGAAAGATAGGGATGTCAATGGGTCGGATTAGGCTCGTCCAGATCCGGCTCCATTTATATCGGATCGAATCTTGTCGGATTCGGATCTTGCTCGGATTGTGCTCGGATCTAGATTTTTTGAATCCAACGGATCTTGGTCGGATTTGGCCGGATATCGGATATTTTTCGGATCCAATAAATTTGTATTTAAAAAGTTAAATTAATATTTTTTTTCCTAAAATAAGTTTATTATCTTTTCAATTTTATTTAATTTTAGCTCACATTTTTAAAGTTTCTTTAATATATATATATTTGTAGAATGAATATATTGGTTTAAATAAATTTATAAACGAATTATAAATTACTATCCTCTTAAATTGACGTTGAAATATTATTAATGATACTTATTTTTATAAATCATTTTGTATATATATCTTTCTTTTTATTTGTTGTCGGATACGGATCTTTAACGGACCGGATCGACCTAAATCCATATTCGCTCCATGAGTTTCGGATTTTGGATCTTTATAATCGGATCATGTCCATCGAATCTCTAATCGGACAATTATCCTAATAAATCGGACCGAATTCGAACGGATCCGCCCCGTTGACAGCCCTAGTGAAAGATAAAGATAATAATAATAATAATAATAATAATAATAATAATAATAATAATAATAATAATAATAATAATAATAATAAATAATAAATAATAAATAATAATAATAATAATAAGAATAATAATCATGTGATACCAAACTTGTGTAGTACTTCACAATATGATTGTGGAGGACGAACGTCATGAATACGATGATGCCGAGTCTGAAGATGATGATACAAATATTTTCACATCTCGTAGAGCTCGTGCTAATATTTATCCAGGACCAACGCGAGAGGTTAATCCAAGATGTGGTGAATTATCCATGGAGAATTATATGATGCGCCATCAAGCAATACGATCGGTAGTAGCCAATCGTAAACTTCGGGACGACTTAATTGCCCATGTGTGGGAAAGGCACGGTCGATGAATTTTAGTATGTATTCTTATTTGTTTAAATATTTTAAGTGTTCTATTATGAAGTTTAACTTTTTTTAATATGTAATTTTGTTAAATTAAATCGTACTTATATAAAAGAGTATATTTTAATATTAATAATAGTAATAATAATATTAGTAATAGTAATAATAATAATTATTATAAAATAATAATAATAATAATTATTATTATTATTAATGAAGATAAAAAAATTGCAATCACTTATATATATATCAAGTTATACTCGAGTTTTAATCATATTAAAGTTCATTTATTTGATAAAAAAATTATTTATAATTTGAATCATTTGTACATTTTATCCAAATTAAAATACAAATTTAAAATATCTAATTAAAATTAATTCCTATAAAGATTTAATTTTTTATAATATAAAATTTATTAATCCATACACAAAATTTATTAAAATAAAAACCATCAAATGTACAAAAGACGGAAAAAAAAAAAAAAAAAAAGAAACGTGTGAGCCGAGGGGCAAAGGAGGGGCAAGCTTTTGCCCTTTCTTTCCCACTCCCACTCCCACTCTCCTCCCCCTTCCCACTCCCCCCCACCATTGAAGACCATAATTTTAAAAAAACCCAAAAATCCCCCTCCCCCTCCCCCTTACCATTGAAGATGGCCGGAGGGCAAGTTTTTGCCCTTTGTCTCTCATTCCCCCTCCCACTCTCCCTCCCCTCCCCACTTCCCCCCACTATTGAAGACCATAATTCTTTTCCCCCTCAAAATCCCCCTCCCCCTCCCCCTAACGATTGAAGATGCCCTTACTTCGTATTAGGACATTCATTGCAAAACACGTTCCTCTAATTGTGGCAAATACACAATTCAAAAAGAATGGCCGCACACGATTCCTTTACCTAATCTTATTGTGTATTGACGAATAAATGAGTCAAATTTGTTTTATATGTTTGGCTCTCTGAACAGTCAAAATGCAAAATACAGTAATAATTAATTTTGCAGTCTACACAATAAAATATTTGTAAACATGCCTAGGACATGGTTTGACACTTAGGGTGTGTGTGGATGGGTTTTGGCCCGGTCTCACGGGTCTCGCGAGATCGAGCCAAAACCCTTTTAAATGAGTTTTCGTCAAACCTGTAAAATCATAAAAAACTTATTCAGAAATTCACACTCAAACTCTTCAAACCTATAAAATATTGATTTGACACCTACCACCTACTTTTTCCTTCAAATCTCACTAAAAAATACATTGATTTGACACCTATCCCCTACTTTTTCACTTAAACCCCAACATCCAAACCCAATCCAAGTGGGGTTTCAACTTATTCAAACCACAAAACCCAAGAATCAAAACTCATCCAAATGAAGTCTCAAAGGTTTCATCGAAACCATCCAAACCAATTTTTTAAAATCGAGACCCGCGAAACCGAGTCAAAACCCATCCAAATAGACCCTTATTATGTTCATCATCGATTAAAATTTTATTTTTTTTAATATTTCAATCAAATAAATATAACAAAAATATGCAATATGTCAGAGAAAAAAGTATCATTAAAAATTAAAAAAATATCATTCTGTAATTTTGTTTTGCTTAGCCTAAAAAGAAAAATCGAGATTTTTGATGAAAATGTAAGGAGATTTTGATCCATACGGTTAATTACTTATTTTTCACCTCTAAGTCATCCACAAACACAAATTAAAATAGATATTATTCAAATATATCAGTGTCACATTTTTATGTCAATACCATTGTGTGATAGACATGTGTCATCCTCTCAAAATTTAGTTATGAACCACAAACTAACTATATTTCTAACATCTAAATACTAAAAGTTTTAACTAGAATATAAATAAATTCATGCTTCAATGATTTAGAACACCATAATCGCACTTAAACACAACAAAATATAAATTTTTTAATCTTTTTTCCCGTTATATTTTGTCAACAAATAATTACAGTAAAAGCAGCTAACTCAAAAGATGGGCCATATTGGAATGCTGTTAAGCTGGAAGATTCTTACCAGCGTAATTTGCGACTAGGAATAACACTACATCATCTATTATGAGACTAAATAAACGAAATTATTTCTAGTCACTGTGTTTAGGAGATTTCCTAGATCAGTTCAAACTAAAAAAAGTATACGAAAATCGAGCTAGTTGGGCTGAACCCATTCAATTATAAATCAAGTGCAATACATTTATTTTTTGATTGATCGAGTGTAATCTGATTTTAAAACAAATACATTCACTTATTATATGAATGTTGTGGATTCGAGTAAACCCAAATTTGTACCTACGAAGCAGCGTCTACATAAGCATGACCAAGCATGACGTAAGTGTCAACGGATAGCTACGTGATATTTCTTCTATTTTTTTTGGGTAAATAAATGATTGAAAAGCTTAGCCAATCCATGAGATCCAACTTAAAATTTAGTTTATTAAGGTGGCAAGTGCTGCCGACGTAATTAGCAAGGATTTGGAATTGACAAAAAAATTGGAATTTTTTATGACGTACCATATTTTTCTAAAATTGAGGATTTTGTAAACTAATCAGAGGTATACAAAAGTCAAATATGCCCGTCACGAAAGTCAAGCTAGCTAGGAAGTGTTTATCCCGACAATAGCAAGTTTGCTCATTTAACCATAAATTAAATTAAATTTAGTTCAAATGTAATTCAAGCACACTCAAATTATTCATTAGATATATGATTGATATTTGTATTGTAATAAATAATGGTGGAGCTAGACAATTTTTGTAGGTGTCAGAAAAATTTCGAAAAAGTGACAGGTATAATATTTTCGAAAAAGTGATTAATTCATCGCGTACGCGCGTGTTACATATAAATTTACTTGTCTTATTAATATTGCTGTATTGTTCATCACTGATTAAGTGTATACCCAAATCATTTCATATATTATGGCATTTTAAAGCTAGTACTAGACAATTTATTTGTAATATTTACACAGTTGTCTAAATCAAAAAGCAGCTAAATATACAGGTTTAGCTAGGCAAAATATTTTAGGTAGATTATCTTCTTTTTTTTTTTTTTAGAAAATATTTTAGATAGATTAATCAAAGTAGAGTTGATGTTTGAGTAAACATGCAGACATTATATATACACATCAAAATTGATAATCAAAGGCCTGACTGTTTTTATTTTAATTAAGATTAGAATTAACTAAAATGATGTCTAAACTTTTTTTTTTGACAAATGATGATTGATTTTACTCAACCACATCTTGGAAGTAAACGAAAAAGTCGTATATATTTTTAGTCCAACAAAGTTTTCTGCGTTTTAATATAAGTAATATAATATGTATTTGTTTAAAATTAAATCAAATACAACGATAATTTTACTTCACCAAAAGCAATCTTTTCTCTAGAATTTATTTAAAAGTTTGAAAATATTGAATATTGAAGTTATAGTTTTCATGAATGATAAAATAATTGGCATGTTTGTCGCTTCTCAAGAAATTTTTCGGTGTCCTCTAAAAATTACTTTTGTGTGCTTTCTTCACTTGACCCGTTTTTCACTCATTTAAAAAATCCATTTTTAACCCATGAAAATATTAGGTAAACACAATTCAATCCATCAACAATAAAAAGAAAAAAAAAAAAAATATGAGATTGGTTGTATGGGTTGTATTGGGTCCGACGGACATGGGTCAGCTTGTTGGCCCTATACGTCACAACCCATATAGCCAACCTCTCTATTGACCTTGAACTTTTCATTTGTAAATTAATTAAGTTAGTGTAATTCAAGTTAGCCAGAAAGAAACTTGAATTTAATTGTACAACACTTTAATCAATTAAATCCCAATTCCAATGATTTGTTCTGATTCGACCCTTCTCTTACCATAAATTAATTTATCAGCAAATTAAAGTAGGAACTTAAAGTACTCCCTCCGTTTTTTTTTAATTGTCGCTTTGGGTTGGTGCACACAAATTAAGGAATGCAATAACTAACCACCTTTTCAAAGCGAAAACCCAAAACTACCCTTTTCACCATATGATTAGAACATTTATTATTCTCTCTCATCCTTTACTAAAAAGAATCATTAAATAAGGGCAAAATTGGAAGAAATTACATTGATTTCCTAAAGCGACAAATAAAAGTAAACAAACAAAAGTTGCCAAAGCGACAATTAAAAAAAAACGAAGGGAGTATATATATAAACAAATATGAGAAACGAAATATCAATTAAATTAAAATGTTTTAATTTCTTCGTAGAGGTTGGTAAGATTATGACTTTTGATGGAAGTGAAAGAAGAGGCACGTAACATGAAATTTTGGCCAATTGCAAGATGATGAATAGAAGTCACTCACATCACATTACATTGGGCAGCAGTTCAACAAATCAACATTCATAGAACAATCCGACCTAAGATTAATTTGAAGTAAGGTTTCCTCAAATGTATGTTATTGCAAACTCTGTCCTAATCAAAAAAATTAGACACAACTTCCCAACTACTCCCACATTCTTCTCTAGAACACTTCTAAAAGAGGTGCTAGTTTAAAACATACCAAAAAAAGTTACAATTTTGTAATATTACATCATTTTGTATTTTAGAAAATTTACTTATTACCAAATTACTAAGAATAGCACTAAATTAGAGAAATAATCATATTATCAAGAGTCAATCCCAAAATATTTGATCTTGGGGCCTTATATTTTATCATTAGGCTACGAACTCATCTACGAGAATTGTCTATGCATTGTCATCTAAGTACATGGTTGTTTTACATGTATAGATATATAGTAAGGCAAATTGACACAACAATTGAAAAAACGGTATAAACATTTTTTTTACAATAATTGATTTAGTTATGATTTACAATTAACCAAAAAGCCAATGTATTGATAATGATCGTTACCAAAAAAATATATATTTGTTTTTCAAATAAAGAATTTTATGTTTGAATAAACTCTAGCCTCTAAGGTCTAAATTGCGTGGAAAAAAGATACAATTTGATCCAAATAATTTTAGTTTGAATTGTCAAACGCCTCTAATATACCATCCATTGAAGTATAACATAAGTTTGACCTCTAATCCAAACTACTAATAAATTATTGAGAGCAAGTTTAAAATCCCAGATTGCAGATGTAAAAAAACTATTCTTTTGTATATATGATACTAAAGAGAAATAGAATGTAGACATACCCAATTGATCATCATCTATATAGGAAAAATGTTAATTCCGACGTATGTTAAATTTGTTTAAATTTTATTGGGTCATATTTAATGAGAGCCTCCTCTACTTGCACACAAGCAGACTTCGATTACTTGGCCTTATGAATGTATCATTCATCCCTTCCACCAAGTCGATTAAATTGAATAAATTTAGTGGTGGATATATTGGTCGTGGCCCATGAGTTGGCCCGTCATCCGTCCAGCCCAAATTCAATCCAACCCATTTCAATTCGTACTTCCTTTATTTATTTATCTTTTTGGGTTGGGTTCAAATGGGTTAATAAACATTAATTTAGAATATTTATTTCTATCTATTCGATTCCACATGTCTATATTCACATTTAGCGCTCAAAATCAAACCAAGTTTATATTCACATTTAGCGCTGAAAATCAAACCAAGTCTATATTCACATTTAGCGCTGAAAAATCAAACCAAGTTATTTGATACTCAGCTTGAGCTACATTCTATAAAAGTTGTTTGAGTTTGGTTCGTCAAACAAATCAAACAAGTTTGAACGAAATTTTTCATTTGAAAACTTTTGAAGCTTGGCTCGAGCTCGACTAGCTAGAAATTGAAAAAACACATGTAATATGCCAAGTTACTCGATACTTGGCTCGAGTTCGTTCGAGAAAAGCTTATTTGAGCTCGGTTCGTTAAAAAATCAAACCAAGTTCAAACATAAAATTTCAAGCTCATTAAAATTCATACCAAGCTTGACCAATGTGTCGTTCGATACTACTCGGCTCATTTACACCCCTACCCACATTTCACACCATCTCGATCTTGGCTTATTAACTTGCTTGAATGAAATATTACATCTCTATTTTATTTATTCCGATCATCGGCTTAGATTTATACTTACTAGTTTCGTGTATTTTGAACTATGAATCTTCGTGATTGGATCAACTCCGTCAAATCTATAATCGAATGAAGATCCTAACAAACCCGAATTGGACAAGATTCAGATAAAATTTCGTTTTATCAACAACCCTAATTAGATTTTATTTTGGTCTTAAGCTTAGTTCAGCTGCAAGTAGTCAAGACAATGGCCTCACCCGATTGCATTTAATTTAAGGGATAATATGTCAATTTACCTCTCTGTAAAATTGCATAATAAATAATTTATCCTCATGTTATTTGAAAAAGAGCATTTTACTTAAAGGAGCAATTTATCACATTGAGTGTGGGTATGAGTAGTGTTGCATAAACAAATAAAAGTACCCTTAGGGATTAAATTGTCACATTTATTATAACACAGGGAAAAATGTCCCATTTATCATAAAATGCCACATATATAATAACATATTGGGGTAAAATACTACATTTGTAAGTAGATCATGTTAAAGTATAATATATAAGAAGGATATTTTTGTGAATTCATATTTTTTTAAGTTTAAAAATGTCATGAAGGCGGTGTAAAACTTTGATTTTTTTTTAAATTATAAAAAAATAAATGAAACATTATAATATATAATATATTTTTTTTAAAAAAATGTCATGAAGGCAGTGTAAAACTTTGATTTTTTATTTTTAATTTATAAAAAAATAAATTAAACATTATGCATATCACAATTGTTAAATTATCACTACCTCTTTAATATAATAAAGGTATGCAGGATGTTTTGTTATTCTTTGCTTGAGGCATGCACCTTTGAACTTTAAAAGGCAGGGCGGTTTGAATATTTGGGAATAATTCCTTTTTGAGCAAAACTACTTCGATTTTCTATATATATATATATTTGTTTATCCATAGAAGTATTTACAGTTTGTACTTTAATTGAACATATGTTAATGAAACACAACATAAGAAGTATTTTTCTTTGACGAAATAAATACTTAATTCGAATCTAACTAGTGATGCATAAATTTTGATTAAAATCACACTATGTAAATTTGATTATATACAGTTGGTAGCACTAGGAGATGGGCTTTTCTTCCAACAGTTTTCTCTGTATGTATGAAACTATGAATGAGGTCCAAAATAAATATATGCCATAATTAAATGCATTTTTTATATCATTATCAATTTATCATCCGTGAATTTTAGAACTTTCTTGGTCAACCAAATCATTAGTGTATTTGTTAGAATCTCAATTCAGCAAAATTAATTAATTAAACCATTCTTTAGGACTATTTGGCAGTTTAAACAGATTTTGACATTATAAAGTGGAGTAAGAATTTAAGTAAGCTTTAATTATAGCTGTAGCCTACCAATTCCTTGTGGTAGAGAGTAGAGACCCGTTTGTTTGGGTTCTCTCGGGTCTTTATAGATAGGTTTGAGATATCTGGGTTTTTTTAAAGTAGTTTCAAAAATAATTTAAGATTTCTTAAATAAGCTCGATTTTTGTAATGTTGTTTGTTTGAATTTTATAAGATTAATCGTGTGAAATATATATTTAATTTATGTCAAATAAAAGCAGAGTTTGTGTGAAATTTTTTTAAACATAGAAAAAAGTTTGCTTTTCAGAGATTCGTTTGTGAAACTTGGGAAAAAATATGTTTATTTTTTTGAGTAGAAAAAGTTACTATTTTTTTGACTTTTCATATATCAACAAAATACTTTCAGAAAAATAAGACAAACAGGCCAGTAGTATTTATCCTTGTAACTTTTTCCCATGAAGTTCAAAACCAACTTTTCTTTATAAATAAAGTGATTTTTAAAAAGTAAATGTTTTTGTGTTATTTGTTTGAATTCTTTTTATTATGTATATGTTTTTATGTATTCAACATCATAAATTTTAATTTTGAAAGAGATATTTGAAGCTCTAATTTTCCGATCATCCAAGTAAGTTGCAGTTTCATATTTAGAGTGAGTTTTGATGTTCTAAAAAGTTACTTTTTTAAATATCTTAATTTTTTTTCTCAGAATTGGTTTATTCCTTAAAATTAATTACCTTTTCCTTATCTTATTTTGCCCAGGTATATTACTGATGATGGCAAAATCCATGACGGTAATTTACTCTGAACATGTCATGTAGAAAGTTATTTCGTTACATTATAAATAGTTATGCACAGAAGTACTGCGTGCCACGGTTGCTAGTGTTTTTATAATTGAGCAGGTTTCTTGTAGATATTATGGAAAAAGGAGAAATATTGCAAAAAATATGTTATTTTATGCCAATTATATTTGTAATAAGTGTAAGAGATTGCGTATTCTATGTTAAATAAAAATAGAGTTTGTTATGGTTTACAATAGAGATAAGAAAGAAAGAAAATTAAGATGAAATTATTTAAAAAAACTGAGATATAAATTACATCAGAAAAAAAATATATAAATTGATTTTTAGAGCACCAAATGCTCTTTAAAAAGGGTGACAAACAAGTCTGGAGTTACAAGTCCTCGAATATTATAGGTGGTAATTAACAGATTATAACCAAGAGTAAAAAAATATTATACAAATTATAACCATCACTAGTTCACTACCGTCAAATCAATCACCAAACACAGAAATTAACAAAGTATTAATTAAGTCCGCACATTAAAGTCATGCATAGAGTGTTAGCTAGAGTCAATGCGACTTAATTAAGTACCTACATCATAATTAACATCACCCAAAAGTCATTTTTCAAAAAAATTTATCACCACCAACATCTCAAAACTTGGGTGCTATCAATAAGGTCATCAATTTAAATATTTTTGGTCTGTTTATTTGGAATTGTTAGAATGATTTGAGAAATTGGAGAACTTTTTGCCATGATTTTAGTTTTCGCGTACTGAAAAAAAAATTATATTTTAATTATTACAGAAAAATAAATAATAAATAAATTTTTAATATTAATAGGTTTTTCCATAGATTATTGAAAGAAGATAAGTAAAGTATGAGATAAACTACATAAGTAATTTAAGTAAAGTATGAGATAAACTACATAAGTAATTTATGTAAGAAATATATATTTTTTTTTTTTGACAAATTAAAATAGAATTTATTAATGTTATTTAAAGAAATATAAGAGAATTTTTAAAGAAAAAATTATAATATTTGACTTTTCAGAAAACACTTAATTGCTTTCCTAATATTAATAGGATAAGGAATTAAGGATAACAAACAAACTCCTTTTTTTAGATGCATATTAAGTTAGTTAAGCTACTTACTTAATTATGTACAAATGTCATGTGACTGCCAACGTGTGTAGTAAGATAGTCTAAGGCATTATTCATAACGACGCTCTTATCAAAGTATTATTAGTTATGGGATTAATAATTATAATTCAGTAGGTTAACAACTCAGCATGTCATATTTGAAAAGCACAAATGCAGTATAATACAATCTATCATTTATTTAAAAATTGGCATCACGTAACGCAATTATTATTTATTAGGTTAGAAAAAGTTTTTCTTTTAGTGTACGTTAACAGTTAGCACCAAAAGCACATAGAATGTTGAAGTTATAGTATATCATATTTGGTTCAATGTACTTTTTATATGTATATTTTATTTCTCCAATGTTTTGAAAATATGTTGACGCGCGGTATATACCCGTTAATATTTTACTCTAAAGTATCTGCTCTATTTAAATATTTTTTGAAAAATAAATGCAAGAAAATAATGGATATATATAGATTATATAAATGCAAGATATATATTAGTGATTAATAGTACTAGAAAAAGTGAAAAACCTCAAAATTAAATGAAAGGCCTTAAACGGCTTCAACTCTAAATTTAAACAAAATCGGTCAACTGTATGATTGTATGGCTAATAATAAACTAATTAATAGATATTTTTAATTATTAAATTGATAGGTAATAATAAAAAAAACTATTTGTTTTGTAAAGGTGATGAATGTTGCATGAATAGGGTTGCCCCATGCCGGTGGAATATATTTAACAAAAAAACATTAATTGTGGAAAAAGAGCATTGCGATTAATTCTATATCTAAAGATGATGACATCTTGTAAAATTTTAAATGCCAATAGAAATCAAATCATGGATTATTGAGATGTGACTTATTGCCCTCCATTAAATTAAAGGAGGATATATAGTGAAATAAATTTATGCATTCATGCATTCTTGTTTCGTTAAGATACATTGTACCTCATAATTACAAATTAATATTAAAACTTATCCAGGTTTGTTGCAATGATTGTGCAAGTAAGTACCAAAAACTATATATTGTAATCTTAAAAAAAAATTATCGTTTTCTTTAGGTAGGAAAAGAAAAAATAATATCATTCTTTAATGTTATAATATGAAACGGTAGAAGTGAACCTATTTTAGATTTAGAGATATTTGAGGATAAGTATTTTAATTCAACATGTACAATAATAAATTCATAAAATCTCGCTAATAATGACATACTTATATACAATCACGATCAATATGTATATAAAAAAAAATTTGTTACACCACATTATATAAAATTTCTACATTGGGTGATAAGTAAAGTCAAGAAGCAAGATTGAAGTATCAATTTTACTTATAATACAGTGAATCACTCAACTCCATTCTTACGATTACTTGTCAAATACCTGTTTTTATTGGATTAGCAATCTCGATGCGATTCAAGCTAGTAAAATTCTTATTTTTTGGCCCAAGTGAAAAGTTGAAAAGATCTAAAGACTCAATAACAATGCCGCTCACAACCTCGTGAAATGGAAAAAAAACCTTATAATTGGGAGAGCCTCCGCCTCCCCCCCCCCCCCCCCCCCATTTCCCTCCAATACTTTTGTTGAATTTTATTTTCCTGAAAATTCAAGAATATTTAATTGTAAGAAACTTATTTTCATGTTTTAATAATTAACCATTTATTAAAAAAAACACAAAGAGTGCACAAGTTTCTCACTTTCAATTGTCATTAATTATACTTGGAAATTTCATCAGGGGGCATGTTGCCACCTTTTTTCGCGTTTTAGGGTGCAATGTGTGAAGATGATTATTTGTAGGGTGGAGTCAAGATTTAGTTGTCCTTTTTCTACAGTTGGCTTATTGTGTACAAACTACAATGGCACTGACATATCGTGCGTGCACCACATTCTTAAAATTCGTGAGGACTGTTTAACAAACAGTACAAGTCGGAGAAGCTAGCTAGACTCTAGCAAGCCGTGAAGCCATGTTGGCGGCTTTCAGCCACGCTTAACTGTACAACATAATATAAATCAATTTTGGTTTAGTTAATGTGTTTCAGTTTCATGATCGGTTTGCCTAATTTTAATGAAACTTTTGAACTTTGATTTGAATTGAATAATGCTAGAGTTGTGATGAATTTGTTTAGATTTTAATGTTAAGTTCTGAAAGAAATACATGTTGTAAGTGTTAAATTAAATATTTTTATAGAAAATTAGATGAGAAAAAACAGATGTTAAGGGTGAGTTTGGCCTAGCGATTCGAAAAGCAATTATAGGAGAATTAGTTTTACTAAAATTGATTATGATAAAAATTAATTATAGAATAATTGTTTTTGTATAATTGATTTTGTAAAAGTAACACTTAAAGTGAGTTTGGCCTAGCGGTTGAAACTCTTAAAATCACTTATAGATCTTTATTGTGATTTCTGAAGTGTTCGACCCCGATTATAAAAATAACTTTTGCTCAATCGTGATTTTCATGGTGTTTGGCCCCCAAGATCATAATCACTTTTGGGATCTCAAGGAAAAAATCAACATATTTTAGAAGCTACTAAAGTGTTACTTTTGCAAAAGCTATTATACAAAAGCAATTATTCTATAATTAATTTTTATTATAATCAATTATTACCAAAATCAGTTGTAGTAAAATTAATTCTCCTATAATTGCTTTTCGAATCGCTAGGCCAAACTCACCCTTAATTGCTTCTAAAATAAGTTGATTTTTTGCTTCTCGAGATCTCAAAAGTAATTATGATCTTGGGGGCCAAACACCATGAAAATCACGATTGAACATAAATAATTTTTATAATCAGGGCCAAACACTTCAAAAATCACAATAGAGATGTAAAAATGATTTTAAGAGCTCCAATCGCTGGGCCAAACTCACTCTAAATCAATTACTTTTATAAAATTTAAGAAAAAATTGGTAATAGATTTTAGTAGGTTTCATTTAATTTTGAGTTATATTTTACTCGTGACCTCACCAAACGTTCTCCCTCAAACGAAGACACTGAATTAATAATGGCTTTATTTCATGAGAGAATGAAATTAGATCAAAACATACCCATACGGAGCCTAGAGCCTTGTTTTTAAAAGCTCTCGTCCGGTTTCATGGGTCTCATGAAACTTATCCAAATTGAGTTTCACAAAACGTATGAAATTCAAAACAAATATATTCACAATTCCATATCCAAACTCTTAAAATTCTATAAAACATTTATTTGATACATAACACTATTTTTTTTCCATCAAGTTCTACAAAAAAAAAAAAAAATTGATTTGACATCTACTACCTTTTTTCCTCCCTCAAATCCTAAGATCTAAATTCAATTAAATATAATTTCAATTTTTCAAAATCACAAATAATCCCAGAAAACTTAATATCCAAATTCAATTCCATGAGATTTCAAAGGTAAACATTCAAATCTTTTTTCTAACCAGACGAAATCGAACCAAAATTCATCCAAATAGTCCCGGGTTGATTATTGACTCCGAGTTCTATAACCAGCTAGCCAGGTCTCGTAGCCATCAGATCTTGATCAGACGATGGACGATTAATGTTGTCCTGCCGTCTCTGACAACCAGTCGATTCTTCTAGTGGTATCACCACGTGTTTCCATATTCTATTTCACTCTACACCCCCCTCCCCTTCAAGTGGTGGACCTGAGTCTTTGTACTACACCATTTTAAATTTTTTAACCTCTTTGTGCCAGAATATTCCACCTTTGTTTTGAGGGTTTTTTCCACTTTACGTCTAAAAAACATGAAAAATATGTATTTTACATCATTAAAATATAAATTTAGCATTTTGTACCATATTTTATTTTCATCAAAAAACCTAAGGACAAAGTAGATAATTCATTTTTTGGACTTTGCATCCCAAAACACGAGAAATGAGCATTTTGCACCCCTGAAATTGAATTAACACTTAACCATCGAATTAGAACAACTCATCAACTTGCATCCCGAAACACGAGAAATGCACACTCTGAATCCTCTAAACACAAGATTAGCACTTAGCACCTTATGGCATCTCCAGTGATGCCCTCAGCCTAAGTCCAGCTTTCCCTCAGCTCAGTCCAGCTTCCCCTTTCTTTTTCATAGTCATCTCCAGTGACTTAATCTATCAATTTCATTTAATTTCAATCCTCATTTTTTTCTACTATCACTTAATAATAATTAATTATATATAAGTTTCTTACAATGTTATTAAATTTACAAATAATTAATGTTAAATTTCATAAATCAAAGTTACGTTCTTTTAATGTTAATTTTTTAAATTTAATTTTCTTTAAGTTTCCTAATTTAAAGTTTACATTTTTTAAATTAAAATTAACCTTTTTAAAATTAATCATAAATTAAAGAAATTTTTATTTAAAAAAAGAAAGAATTTTATTAACTAAGAATAAGTAAAACAAAAAATCATTGTCTTCAAGATTCAAGGGATGAGGCAAGCCAACCTTGGCTGGCACCACCCCTTTGAGCAATGGGTGGTTGGATTCAAGGGGACCTCCCCTTGAATCAATGGAGATGGTCATCTCCATCCCTTCAAGGATTATTGGAGATGGCCTTATATTAACAAAAACTCAACAACTAGCATCCACTCAATTTTTTCGGCAAAGTTAAACTAGGCAAAATAAGTTATTCATTTTCCTTTTCTTAAATTTGCAAAATATTATTATGAATACTAGAATATTCACCTGCAAAATCTATTTTAATATATTTATTTAAGTACCATTTTTTCCAAATGTCCACAAAATATCTAAAAGAATTCGAAAAGTTTCTAGAAAGTTAATACATAAAATTGACTGAATCATATCACAAAATTAAATTTAAGATGAAGAGAGAAATGAGTGTTCTAGTATTCATAATCATATTTTTAAATTTAAGGAAAAAATAATTACTTATTTTGCCCCTAGATTTTTAGCCCCTTGGGGTCAATTTTGCCAAAAAAAATGAGGGAGTGCTAGTTGTTGAGTTTTTCATGGATGCATCGAACGGCTCGCATCGCGTCCAAGCAATCCGTCATGTAGTCCCGAAGCAAACCTCACAAATCGTGAATTACCCATATTTGATTCATACATAAGATGACAATAAATTCTTCCACTCATAAATTGTAATTGCAAAAAAGAAAAAAAAAAAACTGAATATTGTTATTTAAGTAGATATATTTTGTTTGTTACCAAGTTTATATGTATTTGCTTCATGGCGGGAAGGCTAATAACTGTAAAGTTTTACTCCCGCTGTCCCAAATTATATGTCCTTTTAGAGAAAAAAATTTGTTCCAAATTATTTATTATTTTAGGATTTCAATACACCATTAATTACATATTTTAGGTATATAAGAAAAAAAGTAAGAATAAGAGAAAAAGTAAGAGAGATAGTGTAAAACTTGAATTACGTGTAAATTGCTAATGGTGTGATATATAAAGAATAATGGTATTTTAGGTTTATGATTTATTTTTTTCCTAAAATTGAAGCTCTTTAGTAGGTACCTTAATATGTGTGAAAACACGTAAAATGACAAATAATTTGGGACAAATGGAGTACTATATATATAATGATTTTAAATTGTTATTGTTATTATTCAAAATAGTTTAACTAATTTTTTTTAAATTGTACTATCTTTTTTTTTTTCCAATTTTATTTAATTATCATCATTTCTACAAAGAGGTTGGACAGACTTCATTGAAACAATATTCAAGTTTTCAAATTTATTTTACGGGTCAAGATCCTCTATACCACTATTAGTATACTACACTTGTGTACCACTAGTAAGTAATTGTCACATGTACATGTGACAATTATAATAATTATCACATGTAAAATGACAATTATTTATTAATGATATACAAATATGGTACACTAATTGTGATATAGAGAATCTTGAGCCCTATTTTACTAACAAATTTATAAATGTAAAATGTAGGCATTTAATAATTAATCCACAGAAAATTATAGTTCATAAAGCACACCACACTTTACACACGCAGAAATCTCGAGACGCTGTGCTTTGTGTGCCCAAGTTCCAAATCCTCCAGCTGTAATTTTACAACGAAACTCAAGAGAAATCCCAATACTACCCTCTCCCACAATTTTTTTAACAGAAAAAAAAAAAGGATTTAATCATCAGATATCTTCTTTATAAATCCAACAATTTTCATTGCTATTCCAGTCTCCAGCCATTTCTCTCCGCTCCGCCATGAAAATTTCTTGAACAAACTCAAATAACTCATAAATCATTCTGAACAAACTGTAGTACAATTACTCACCATGGTTTCAGTAGAAGATTCTCACTCACACTCCAACCCCAATACTACACTTCACTGCTCCCAAACGCGGCCTTACTACTATTACACTCCGCCGCCGTCCTCCGCCAAAATAAACCGGTCAATGGGCAGGTCCATGCGCACAATCCGGTCCACCATCTTCCTGTCCGATCAGTCCGGTCCACTCACCGAGAGATCCCCTAACGTTTCGGAAAATCTCACCGACTCAGTAATCGACCTACGACTCGGCGAACTAGCCAAAAAATCGTCGAGTTCTGCAAAAAGCCCTTCCTCCTCCGAGATAGACGATATTTTGGACATCTCGCGCGCCTTCTCGGCTTACTCTAGTGATATCTCCGGGGAGCTTCAGCGTCTCGCCTGCCTCCCCCATCCCGAACCGTACCCTAGCTCCGAGCCTGAGCCCGAACCTTGCTCCGGATTCATACAGAGGGAAACGTTTTCAACAGAAATCATCGAGAGCATCTCGCCGGAAGATCTCCAGCCTACGGTGAAACTCTGCATCGACGGGCTACAATCGTCGTCAATCGCGGTGAAGAGATCTGCCGCGGCTAAATTAAGACTATTGGCGAAGAATCGGGCCGATAATCGGGCTTTAATTGGGGAATCTGGTGCTGTACCCGCTTTGATTCCGCTTCTTCGTTGCTCCGATTCCATGACTCAGGAACACGCGGTTACGGCTTTACTCAATCTCTCCCTCCACGAAAGCAACAAAAACTTGATCACGAACGCCGGCGCTGTGAAATCTCTTATATACGTGTTGAAAACAGGTACGGAGACTTCTAAGCAGAATGCGGCGTGCGCATTGTTGAGCTTAGCTTTGGTTGATGAGAATAGAATGTCGATTGGGGCTTGTGGGGCTATACCTCCGTTGGTTGCGTTGCTGGTAAACGGGTCAAATAGAGGGAAAAAGGATGCTCTTACGACGCTTTATAAGTTGTGTTCTGTTAGGTTGAATAAGGATAGAGCTGTGTGTGCGGGTGTGGTGAGGCCACTGGTGGGGCTTGTGGGGGAGCATGAGAGTGGATTGGCCGAGAAGGCGATGGTGGTGTTGAGTAGCTTGGCGGGGTTTGAGATTGGACGTGATGCGATCGTGGAGGAAGGGGGGATTGCGGCTTTGGTGGAAGCGATTGAGGATGGGAGTTATAAAGGGAAGGAATTCGCGGTTTTGACTCTGTTGCAGTTGTGTGGGGAGAGTGTTAGAAACAGGGGATTGCTTGTGAGGGAAGGGGGTATTCCGCCTTTGGTTGCTTTCTCGCAGAACGGGACAGCCAAAGCTAAGCATAAGGTTGGTTTTGGCACACAATTTGTGTATTTGTTACAATTGAATTATTTCATTGAAATTTAGATATTATTGCCTGTGTGTTTGTTTGAGTTTCAATTGCTATTATGTGCTTAATTTGTTGAAAGAAGACCACTGCTTTGTGATCTCGGATTGGTTTTTTCCTTAGATTCTATACTGATTTAAACAAATTTAATTCCATTTCTGTGATCCCACTTAATTATATTTTGCCATCATACTGAAATCCTCATTACCTTTGATTTAGAGTGTGCGTTCTTCATTCGTGTTGCAGTGTGAAATAGTCTAGTTTATTAGGTTAGATTTTTGTCGAAATAAATGATATATGTTATCCGAAAGTTACAGTTTTTTTGAGCTACTTGTATTGTGAGGATGATATTTTGATTTTGAAAAGGTGAGTATCTAGTGGTTTATAATTCTGATTATGTCCTAATCAATTATTAGTGGTGTGATCTTGATTGATGGTTGAATACTGCTGTTTCCCTTCATTTTGTAATCTAAAATTGGGTATCTTTCAGCGTTATTGCTCTAAGTTGATATCTTAAAGTTTCATGATTAAGAATAATTAGAAATTGCTGCAGTGCTGCTTTAAATAACTGTGATTGTTAATTATATTCTACTCTGAAATTTGGTGTTCTGTGAACTTTAAGTTACAAATGTTTTTATTAAGTGAAATTTGTTCACTTTTGGCAGGCTGAAACGCTTCTTGGGTATTTGAGAGAACCAAGACAGGAAGCTTCTTCATCAAGTCCATTAACTTGAGGTATTAAAGATGGTTTTTTGTTTTTTTGGTGAGAGGTATTATAGATGGTTCATTATTATATTACATGTGCTTTTGTAATGGCTTGAAAGTCGGTTGTATATAGAATTTTATTTGTTGGATTTGTATAGAGTGGTCGAATAATTTGAGAGTTTTAAGGCTAAAAAAAGTGGTTGAGTATTTAGAAGCTACTAGCTAGTAAGAAGAAGCTGACATTTTAGTTGTAAGTCGGTTGACTGGGTTCTTTTTGGGAGATTTTTTATATCCCACTTTGTTGACTGTGCCGTTTGTTTTTTGTGTGGAGAGAACTTTTTTCTTAGCTCTTGTTTTGGTTGATTCAGAATTTGGGTGGTTATCTTCCTTAGTTTTGATAGGGAGATCCAAAATCATTGCAAGGTTTTGCTAATTGTCTGATCTAGACTACATAAAAGTTTGGGTGGTTGTGTTTGGTTTGTAATAAACTAATAGTGTTATATATATCCATCATTTTGTGTAACTTTGTGTTTGTTCTAATATCAAGCATTCTTTCTTTAATTTCTATGGTCGTAATTAGTTCAAGAAATTTTGAAAACTTGGGTACATAAATTTCAAATCAAGAACCCTCCATTTCCCTTTAGGACCATTCAAACATGTTTTGTTTTTTATGTGAAAGATATCATTAAGACTAATTTATGTGCTGGACAGCTTGCAGTTTTTGTCATCAATAATTGTTCTCACCTGAGTTAGATATGTCTGATCCTTTGACCTACTATGCAGTTTATCTAACACCTAATTAATTAAAGCTAAGACTCCAAACCAAATGCATAAATTGATTGATTTTGTCTTAATGTTAGTTTAAATTAAGTACAATTTAGCAATCATATGAAGTAGGATTAAAACAAACATAAGCATGGGGTAGGGACCCTTGACCTTGGTGTAAAGGTGATGAGGGCCTACCAACATGCAATGAGCAGTTTCACCATATGATAGAGCCAACCCAGCCACCCTGAGGTAAGCCCCACAACTAAATTACATTGCTTGGTAAATACTTACTCCATATGAATCTTTATTACATAGCTGGCATAGCAGGTGTGTTTTGTCTTTGTACTTGGACCGTCCGCCCCCCCCCCCCCCCCCCCCCCTCCTTTCTTGGGTTCAGTTGTCACTTCTTTGTGTCGGTGAGTTTAGAATACTGTTGCAAAAAAAAAAGTAAAACATTGTCATTTGGGATGAGAAGAAAACAGGTCTTACTCAATTGGAAACTTTTACATAGGCACATGATACATAGTATATATTTTGTTGTATAAAACCTTGGGACATCGGGTAGTTATCTGATTATATGCAGATTACCTGTTAAATTACCAAACTGAAGGTGATAAATAATACTAATGACACTGTTGAGAAGAGGATGGGATAGATTATGGGTTAGCTTTGGCTTGCGTGAAACTCTCAAACATATAGGAATAGGAATATTTAAATTGAGACTTAAGAGATGTAAGATGATCCAAATATTTTTGGTCAGCGTTTGACGACTTTAAGTATCCTTTTGGACAAATCAAAACAAAAAGAGTCATCAACAGTCCTACTTGGATAAATAAATGAAAAAAAGTCAATTTATTTTAGATTTTTTCTTTATTTTTTCTATCAGTGAAAACTGATAAATCTAAATTAAAAGGCTAAAAAAATGGTAACCCTATACAAACACAATTGGAAGGAAGAAAATCAAACAAATTAGAAAAAATGGTAGATATTATTTATGATCCTTTTTATTATCAATTTTTTACAGAGTGATCACTCTTGTATTTTTTTTTTTTACGTTAATCTTCATTATGAATTATTTATTTATATTTAGTTATTTTCAGATGATATAATATAAATAAAGTGTCAAAACGGCACAACGAGCATAAACAATCTAAAGGTAAGAGATGCTTTTTCAAAAAAAGGTAAGAGATGCAATTTTTTTTTTTATTGGGCACAAATGATTTGATGACAAAATAAGCATTCGTGAAGAATGAAAAGATGATTTGATATATCTTTTTTGTTTTGTCTTGTAAGACTATTCAAGATTTTCAATTGAACCTTTACTTACAAAATATCACTTATGTGAAAAATACTCATTTTCTCGTATATGTGAAAAATATGGAATAAAACAAAATTTAGTGGGATAATTCTTGTTTGCATAAAATTGAAATACGAAAGCTTCCTAAAGCTTAAATATTAATTATAAAAAATTAAAAGGAATGTCGAAGAAATTACGGGACCTTGTTTCTTTGACTTAGATCGATTTGGGTTTTGAGCCGTCCCAATCCTCAATTACTGAATTACATAGGGTTTATTTGAATGGATTTTGGCTCGATTTCGTGAGTCTCGATTTAAAAAAATTCGTTTGAATGGTTTTAATGAAACCTTTGAGACTTCGTTTGGATGAATTTTGACTCGTGGATTTTGTGGTTTGAATAAGTTGAAACCCCACTTGGATTGAGTTTGGATGTTGGGGTTTAGGGGAAAAAGTAGATGATAGGTGTCAAATCAGTCTCTTTTAGTGAAATTTGGGGAAAAAATAGGTGGTAGGTGTTAAATTAATGTTTTATAGGTTTGAAGAGTTTGAGTGTGAGTTTTTGAATAGATTTTTGATGGTTTTATGGGTTTAGCGAAAACTCACTTGAAAGGGATTTTCGAGTTTTCGCTCGGTCTCGTGAGACCCGCGAGATCGGGTCAAAACCCATCATTTTCTGCTGCTATCTCGGCTCGAAACGTCGCCAAGGATTCGAAACATGACGACGATTCTAGAGCTGGAACATTCATATGGTCTGTACCATTGTCAAAATAATAAATCATATCAAAGTCAAAGTCAAGGGGATGATGCTCCATAGCGAAGACTAAGTCAACGAGTTGGCTAGATAGCATGAAATTAAGATAGATCCAATAGACACACACCCATAAAGATTCCTAGATTTGAGCATGTGAAATATATCTAGTATTATTTTATTACTACTTCTAATTTACTTTTTGCCAAAAATCTTGGGGGACAGGGACCCAACCTCTATATATAGGTCCGTCATTGAGCCCAATAGAATGTAAAACTTATTAGGTTCGATAATTTATAAGGCCATCTCCAGCCGAAGCAGGTAATAGCCCCCTCCTGTCTGTCTGCTGCTTGCATGTCTGCCTTGCCAAATTAGTCATCTCCAGTCGAACCAACAATTCAAAATATTTATTTCAATCTCAAACTTTCCCCACTCTCACTTAACTATAACTACAACAACAACATCAATAATAATAATAATAATAATAATAATAATGGAATAATAATAATGATAATGGAATAATAATAATGATAATAAAAATAAAAACGAGCAAACATAATTCACAAAAAACAACAACAATTATTATTAATGCACTTAGATTGAAAAGAAAAACAACTATTACACACTAAAACAAACATAATTTTCAAGGGAAACACCAACAATTAAACATAATTAAAGCAACAAACAAACACTACAACAAGTTGGATCATGGACTTATGGAGATAAATCACAGTTAAAATCGGAATTGCCTAGGTTGCTTTCCCCTTCAACCGAACCTCCGAAATTTAGCTTTTTTTTCTTACGAATGATATCCTCCTTCTTCATCCTCCAAAATTCTTTTGATAGCGGAGTCATATTAGATGTATTCATTGAGAATACCTTCATTTTAATCTCCTCCTGTTTGATGGCCATTATTGCAGCATGTCTACGGTCTTGTGCATCCTCGTGGATTTTAGCGGCTCGTTCAGCATATATAAGATTCGCTTTCGAACGCACACTATCTTCAAAATGACTTGTCGTAGCCTTTCCCTCCTTTTTTTAGAATTACATGTTTCTTTCAGTAATCACATCTGTTAAGTTGTTTAATTAATCTTTAAATTGTATTTTTAAATTCAGATCTTATTCACTTTTATTAAAGTAAACTTAATTATATAACTTTTAAAGAATTAAAATAAAATTTTAATATAATCTAATGGAGTAAGAATTTGATAAAGTTAAATATCACAATAAACATTCAACTTAAAAGAAATTAATAATAGTGAATTAAATTTGTCAAACGAGACCTATAGTGAATTAACTTATATCTTTTTTTACATTTAAATTACATTCTTGCAGGACTTATAACATATAAATTTGTCCTGCAATTAACTTATAACTTGTAAGCAAAACAACAAAAAAAAAAAAAAAGGGACTGGACTGCAATAAGACAAAAAAAAGTAGGCAATATTGCAATATTACATTGCAATAATACACAACACACTACAAAATAAAGAAAGAAACGGCCCAACAGCCAATTGATTGAAAGAAAATAATAAAAGAAACGGCAGAGCAGGTCGAAGGAGCCAATTGATTGAAGAAAAACAAAAAAAAAAGAAAAAAGGATGTTGCGCGTGAGCCTCCTTGCCAGCTCCGGGGGGAGTTCTTCTCCAGCCGAAGTGGGGGCTGTTGCTTGCCTCCCCCCTTCGGCTGGAGATGGTCTAAGTTGAAGTTCGAGCAAATATTAAATTAGAATAAAGGTCTTAAATAATTTCATATGGCATATTAAAATAAGTTTTATAAACTCATTTTGGTGTTGGTGGTGATGAAACATATTCCTATATATATATATGTATACTAGGGGGATTCTTTCGCGTAAGGCGCGGCGTCTTGTGCCCATTATTTCAATGCATTTTGTTTCTGAAACACACAAATACATACTTACCAGCCAAAATATTACAAAAGCCATGTCCACAAAATAATGTTCATACATTCAAGATGATTTGTTAAGTTAAAAGATGGTAGGATTCATTTCTTTAAGCAACTACACACACAGATATATATGGTCCCACCGCCAACGCAAACCAATTAATATATATAATAAAACTTCTGGGTCAGTTTATTTACCATTTTGTCCTTGCCAGTAGCATCTGATCTCAGTTTCTTATCTTTTTCCTTGAATGACAATTCCCAATCTTGTAAGTTGTTCAAAAGCCCCTCAAACTCCTGCTCAGCCAATTATACAAAAATTAGAATGAAACAAAAGCAGAGTTTAATATATCTATAGCAACTGCTAAAAGAACCATCAGAGTACGCTTGTTCGACATATCACATCCAAGGAGAAGTATTGATGTTACAAAAATTAAAAAATATACATATATATATTTCAATTTATGATCATTCTTTGTATTTTACTTGTATAACTCTTCTCTGTCTATCCTTTATTTAAAATAACATATATATTTCAATTTAATTTATGATGTTACTAAATTACAAAGAACTAAGAGAACCAGGGGAATACATTCCAAGCATTAACATTTGATTTCTCAGAAAACAAAAAGGAGAAAAACTTATTATAGTAAATTAAATGCGAATAAGGAAATCGAAGATTGAACTGCCATTTGTGCTATCTGTGAATGAATTTCTAATTCACTAAGTTGTCCAGTTTTTTAAAAGAGCAAACCACTAATTCTATTCTAAGAAAATCAATAGATAAAATATTAAAGAATTAAATAACGCCTAATTATTGAAAGACATACTCAAATTGATAATAGAATTTCACCTGCACTTGATCGAGCTAGGAATACACGAGTAGTGCAACTGAATCAGATCTTGTCAATACGTTGGACATGCACATGAAGATCGGAAGACCATAATCATAGTTGACAGCCTTAGGTCGACCACATCATGCAACCAATTTGCAGTTGAGCAATATTATTAGATCTATTTCGTCTAGTCCTTTATCCTAAATCCAGAATCAGTAAACATGAAAATTCATGCTTAACTCTCTTAAGAATATTTTCATTTGCTGTGCCCTCTCTATCCGATAAACAAATTATCCGCAAAAAAGAGACTTACAACTAAAGCCACTAACATCCATCTATCACAAGACAACTCAAGTAAACAAAATATAGAGCATATTTTTTAATTTCCATATAAACTGCAGATATATATATATATGGTAAGATCAACGAAATTAACGAAAAAAATCCAGGTCCAGATGCAGAAAAAGAATTATGATAAAAACAAAAACTTCAATAAATTGACCAAATAATACACGTCGGCAAAACAATTGAGAATAATTTATGGACAAAGAAAACCTACCGACAATATCAGAAATGTTCAATTTGAAGTGAAGAAAGCACCGATGATATTCATGGGTGAATGATGTTGATGAAGAATTTCATGGTAAAAATATATAACTCCTTTTCTCGTGCAGATAGAAATCAAGAGAGATACACAATCAATGGATGGATACATGGAGAGGGGATATATGATGTGCGTTAATAATAGACCATGATGTTCTCCTGGGAAACAAGAAAAAACCAAATTAAAGATGTTCAGTTTTAAGAAGTTAAAGTCAATAATAGAATAGATTTTATCTGGAGTTTCATCTGTCCTAATTAAACAGATATAACATCTGTCCTAATTAAACAGATATAAGTTATAACACATGTAAACCCCAAGCAGCATGAGTGCAGCGATTGTACTAAATAATTTCTCAAGCAGCATACTATCTTATGGGTTGAATAATTAATTTAATATGGTGTGGACCATTGATCCACATATATGATATTAAATTAATAAGAACATAAATTAGGTTTGATCTTAGTTTTTTTTAGATGATGAATATACTATTACCTCAAACACTATATCGAATCGAAATTATTATAAAAATATTAAAATAACTAATTATTAATATTAAATTAAAAAAACCTAATATAAAACTAAAAAAAATACATATATTCGTGAAAGTTGAAGAGATTATGGAACCTCATCCTTGATCTTAGCCCTTTGAAAGGTATAAGAGTTGGATTGGTGGATCATTTTATATTCATATTCAATTTTCTTTTAACTTCACATATTTAATTTTAATTAGAGAAATAATATATATCTCCACTTCTTCCATTAACATTCTGCTTTAATGAATTAATTGTGTACGCACTATATCTTCTTGTTGTTGTGGATTCAACTTTTAAATCACACTAGCTATCTAGTGATTTCTTTGACAACTCAGTAAAATTAGGTGTAATCAACCAAATCAACTCTAAATGTTCATCTAATTGTCATTGTTAATTTACTCTCTTAAAGCAAAATTGATAGATTGTAACAATCTATACTTGTACCCTTTTATTTAAAAGGTGTATCATTTTTCTATCGATTTCACCACCTAATTTCTTTTTTTAAATGATTTCACTCATATGTATCATTTTAACCCTATGTTTTTTGCTATTTTTCATATTTTTTTCACTAATTTCACATGTTATTCACCTAAGTTTTTCATTGATTAAATATGTTCTTACCAACTTTACGTTTTTGACCGATTTTACCATTTTCTCATCTATTTTACCCAATTTTACTGGATTTCACCGGTTCCATCATTTTCACATATTTTTACCAACTTTACCTTTATTTTAACTGATTTTACCTATTTTCATCTATTTTTTAACAAATTTAACTAGTTTTTTTTTTTTTTAATCTATTTCACATGTATTTACGATTTCACATGCATTATTTTTCATCGGTTTAGAGAGGGCACATACGTTGTACGTGTCTATTTAATTTTAGAGGTATTTTGTTGTAAATTAGAATAATATTAACTTCATTATGTCATAAAATAGCACATAATAATGACAATTATCCAATTTATTAACTTCATCATGGGTATTTTCGATCGATTTCTGTAGTTTTTTTCGGTTTAAATAATTTTTCTAATGGTTTGACTTTGTTTTTGTTGGTTGAACTTTTTTCATTTTATTTATTTCACTCATTTTTACTAGTTTAACGAATTTTCACATGTTTTCACCGACTTTAGTATTTTTTACCGAGTTTATCCATTTTCACATATTTCATCATTTTTTTATGTAATTTCATTGTTTCACTGATGTCATCCATTTTTTCCTCAAATGTACTTGAATTTTCATTGGTTTCTCTTGTAATTACCGAATTTTCAACTCAAATAATTATACATCTTTACTTTTAAGTATATCTCAAATTATTTCACTTACCATATCATTTGAAAGATATTTATTTACCGATTTAAGTTATTTAACTTATTATATTATTTAGTTTAATTCAATTTTTATTGATTTCTACTGGTTTTATATTTTTTTTAATAATTTACTCGTTCTTGGTCAATTATAACTTATTGTCAATTGATTTTCCTACTTTTCATATATTTATTTTGTTTTCTCCCACTCAAACAAAAAAACACATATTTTCTACCGGTTTAGTTCACACTGTTTTTGCTAGTTTAACTTTTTTTTTCTTCTTTTTCTTAATTTACTTATTTTTATCAGTTTAAATTATATCATTGACTTCATATGTTTTCTTATTATTATTTTTTTTTTATCAATTTCACTTGAATTTTCATTGATTTCACATTATTTTACAGACTTTAATCTTTTCTCAATTATTAAACTCATTCTTCGTATATTTCATCCGTTTTTTCACTGATTCAACGGATTTGTTTCCCATATTTTCACAAATGTCACCCGAATTTTCATAGATTTCACACGTATTTATCGATTTTACTGACACTTTTTATTAACAATTTCACCTACTTCACCAATGTTCATAAATTTCATTTAGATCTATTTCACATGTTTTCATTAATTACATAAAATTTGTTTGATCGGTTTCACCAATTTTCATCCTTTTTTTTCACTTCATTCACACGTTTTTCTTGAAAAGATTTCCATGAAAATTTGATGAAATGTTTCTTATGTCAAATAAAGTTTATTTAGTCAATTAAGCATTTTTGTTCATTCATAGTTAAAATTCTACTTTAACATATTTTATAATATTTAAGAGAATTTGAATTTTTTTAGCAATGACATATCGTACTAAATATTTAAATAAAATAAATTATATTTTTTTACGTAATGTAAGAGTTAATGTCTTAATTATTCGAGTTAATGTAGGAAATAATCATAATAAGGTTTCATGTCTAATTAATTTCAATATAATTTTGTTTTTCTTCCATATTCATGGTGCTTGATTAGAAAGAAAAGGAGTTACAAATTTTCTTAAAATATTTTCCTATTAATTTTTGTGAGAAAATTTAAGAAAAATCCATGTCTAATTATATTTTATTAATATATTTTACAATTTGAATAAAGGCATTTTTATTTTTTTTTTAAAAAAGAAAAAAATTTAAATTATTCACACTTTTAGAGTTAAGTATAGATATAGAATGGAGTATAGATTGGATTCAGCTTGACAATGAATTAGAAGTTGCAGTAAATTTTAGAGATGCTCTGATTGGTCAAATAAGTAAGAACGAACTACCATCTCCTTGTAGTTATGGAGGTTGTTGAGCTTGCATCAATTAGGAATTCTTTTTAGAGTGAATTAGATGTTAATGTGTGTGGATTTAGAATTTAACGTGCTCATCTAATTTCCAATTAATCAAATTCAGAAGTTGGTAACTGCAGTTTCTCTTTATATAATTAGATTATTAGGCTAACGATACTGCAAGATCATTAATTTTTAATAATTAATTTATCTTTGGTTCCATTGCATATTTTAATTATGAATTTCATGCCCAACATATCATGTTTGGTGCTCTATTGCTCACAGACGAGTTTATTAGGCTTTTTTAATTATTTGTTACAATTAAAAGGTACGATTTTGGAGAAGAAGTTATGAAAAGGTAAGAAAATAATCACAGAAATGTGAAAATTTTCAATATGTGTATATAGATGAGTGGAAATAGTTGAGAATTTTTAGAACCTTCCATCGATCTTACTGTTTCTTATTTCCTAAAATAGAAAAAAGAAATAGAAAAAATCCTACTTTTTGTTATAATTAAATTTCCAATATGGTTTATGTAATCAACATTCAAAAAGTGGAGGTGGGGGAAACTAGTTATTTTAGAAAAAAACAGTTGAACCAACATTCTCTAATAGTATATTTTATAGTAAAAAAACAAAACAGAAATGAACTGCCAGCCAGGAATATTACTTTTTGTAGAACAATTATAAATACGTTTTAAACTTATACATACATAGTAAACCCAAAGAGAAGAATTATTGAAATTCGAAATGTGGGGAGTGGGGAGCGTCTAGCCCATCATTAATTCTAGATGGATATCTGGAAACGGGATGGGTTCAACATCAAACAGTCCAATTTATATTCTGAAATTAATTTCAACGGGCAACTATTTCACTTATTAATATTTGGGCCAATCAATCTCACTGCTTGATGGAGTAATTTTTTGCCACACACCTTTATTATTACTAGAAAAGTGCACGTGATTAACTAATTTTTTTTTAATCAAATTAGAAAAGTGCACGTATTTTGCACGTGACTAACTAATTTTTGTTGATTAAATTAAAAAAATGCACGTGTTTTGCATGTGATTAACTAATTTCTTTTGTTAGTTCAATCATATCATCATTTTTAATCATATTATGGTCTAAATGACATACCACATAATTTATTTGATTAAATCGCTTTAAAGTTGTTATCATTTATAGGCTTTTTAATAAGTTATAATTTTTTTAAAACTTACAAAAGATATATCAATTTTACCTGCTTTTACATTGATCGTTTATCATTCCTATTTTGTTATTTTAACCCGTTAATTCGTTCACAATTTTTTTTATGGTTTATCAAGTTTATTTAAACGATCCATCCATTCTCAAATTAACCGATTAGTTGATTTTCACATTTGTTAATCAGTTCACTCATTCTCTTAACTAATTTTTTTTAATCATCAAATTAGAAAAGTGCACGAATTTTGCACGTGATTAACAAAGAAATATCGATTTTACCTGCTTTTACATTGAGTTTATCATTTCTTTCTTGTTATTTAACCCGTTCGTTCACAAATTTTTTATGGTTTATCCAGTTTATTTAAAAGATCAATCCATTCTCAAGTTAAGCTATTAGTTGATTTTCACATTTGTTAACCAGTTCACTCATTCTCTTAACTAATTTCTTTTAATCAAATTAGAAAAGTGCACGTGTTTTGCACGTGATTAACTATAATTTTTTGTAAACTTACAATGAAATATCGATTTTACATGCTTTTACATTGAGTTTATCATTTCTTTTTTGTTATTTTAACCCGTTCGTTCACAATTTTTTTTATGGTGTATCCATTTTATTCCATCCATTCTCAAGTTAACCCATTTGTTGAATGAATAGTCAAGATTTATTGGCACATATTAAGGGCGATTGTAGAATACCATACGACACTTGCAATAATCTCATTATTAAAATATAAATAACTGTTACTTGATTTAAGGTTGGTATGTATAATTATTCATTAAGTAACAAATTAAATAATTATTCATTAAGTAGTAACAAATTAAATAATGTTGATGCGTGCCAATTCATCAGCGTGCATGATAGACTTTATAGTCATATATGTATATGTATGTGATTACTTTCTGTTGAAGAAAAACAAAATTCCTTGTCCATTAATGTCCAGTTGCGTGTTATTTGCTCTGTTTCATGCGTGTTATTAGGCTACCAGCTTTCATTTGTTATATTGATTGATATCGAGAAATCAATTATTGCCAAGTTTTATATGAATTTTGATTAGAAATGTAATAAGCTAGTTGGGCCATTTCTTTTATTTTATATATTTAGGGCCAATTTGAGGGCAAAATTGATCCCAAAATTTTATCAACTAATTTGTAGTTTAAGGGCAAAATAATACAGTATTAATTTTCAATATGATGAAATTATCTTAATTTTTTTTAGAAAGAAAAACATAAAATAATCATCTTAATTATCAAATATGAGTAATAGTATAGAACGACCAACTCTCAAGAATTAGAAGTTGCAATAAATTCAGAAGTTGGTATTAGTTATATTAATTATAGGAGAGTTTACGGTTTTACCCCTGTTAGTTCCCTATTTATAGTTGATTTTCCTACTGAGAATGTACATAATTCAATTTAATATTTATTTACATTCAAAACGTTGGAAGATGAAGGGGCTAAACTTGCTGCTGATCATCCTCCTTCTCTCTGTGGTGAATGCGAGAATGCCGACAGTTGGTGGTGGAGGATCTGCAAGAAATCAGACGACAGAGGTTGTTGGTGGTGGAGGAGTCGGTACCACCCGATTCCGATTCCGTTTTCCAAAAGTTGTTATTCCCGTCATTTCCATTATATGCTCCATTCCTGGTGTCCACTGCACTGAGCAGCCGCCAAAACCCCAGGAGCCTGCTGGCGGGCCAGTTTTGTAATTTGTAAGAGGTTTAAATAAATTAATAAAATACTATTTATTTATATATGCATGTTTTTTAAATTGTTATATAATTTGATTGAGATGGTTGGACGGTGGAGTGTGATTGAAAATTATCTTTTCCCATTCCTATAGCTTTTGATTTATGGTGTTTAGTCACTATATGAATGGTTATGTACACACTGTGGGTCCTGTAACTCTTGTTTGTGTAATCATTTCTCACTTTTCATGGTTAAAAATTTGTTTCCAGAGATTGCTTTTTTTGTAATTGATTTTGATATATGATCCTCATTGCATCTGAAGTCAACTAAAACTGTTGGAAAATCACATTTAATAGCTCAAGTACCAGATCAATCTTCACCTTCTTGTAACTGTTAAAAACCTCGAAATTCAAAATATAAGTTGTGAAAAGAGGCAGTTGTTCAGTAAATTTTGAGGTGATTCCTTAATTTTTTTGATGGGGTTAAGGACAAATGAGTCATAAGCAAATTAATGAATATGAGAGAATCATAGTATAGCAATTCCAAGAATGAATCCTGAATTACCCCTTTTAGAAACTTAAGCCTTAGTTGGCTATTTCTGATCAAAACACTTAAGTCTAAGTACTTTTGTAATTTGTGAGGTTGGTTAACTATATAATTTATAAAATACTATCTATTTATTTATATATGCATGTTTTTTAATTTGTTATATGTACGTATTAAACAAAACATAAATCAATTTAATATGCCTTGGAGTTGGAGGAGGAGAATTAATTAAACTTGAAAAGTGCACGTGCTTTGCACATGATTAACTAATTTTTATTAATCAAATTAGAAAAGTGCACATTCTCAAGTTATTAATCAAATTAGAAAAGTGCACGTGCTTTGCACATGATTAACTATTTTTTATTAATCAAATTAGAAAAGTGCACGTATTTTGCACGTGATTAACTAATTTTTTAATTTTTATTAATCAAATTAGAAAAGTGCACATTCTAAAGTTAACCCATTAGTTAATCAATTCACTCATTCTCTCCGGTTTAACCCAATTTTAGTCTGATTTTACTTATTCTTTTGCTTATTTTAACATATTTTCTCAGATGTTTCACCTTTTTTTTTTTTGCCAATTAACTCATTTTTTTCTTTTATCGATTTGATCCATTTTTTTGTTATCCCGTGTTTAGCCGATGTCATTCAATTTTTTTTACCGATTTTGCCCATTTATTTTGCCGGTTAACCTTGATTCTTTATCAATTCACCATTTTTTTGTTATCCCATGTTTAGCCGATGTCATTCAGTTTTTTTTGGTTTTACCCATTTTTTTGCTGGTTAGCCTTGTTTTTTTTTTATCAATTCACGGTTTTTTTGGTTAACTCGTTTTTCTTTCTATATGATCCATTTTCCTATTGATTTTACTATTTTTATCATATATTTTTTATCGAATTGTTGATTTTAATAATTTCTATCTTTTGACTTTTTTGGGTTTAAGCCAATTATACAATTTTAGTTAACTAAATAAATAATACCTTTTTTTATTCATGTAGCATGAATATGACAAAAAAAAATTTAGTCTCTTAATATTTTTGAGGTTCCTTTATAAGTAATAACTTTTTAACAACTTTTCAAAGAAATTTTTGAAGAAATATAGAATTTTTTTTTTTGTTATTATTAATATTTTAATGAGTTGTAAAACTTTAAAAGATAATTTGTAAGGTTGATGTAGGATAGACTTCTTGTCTAATTATACTTCTAGGATTTTTTTTATTTAACTTTTTGCCATAAAATTAAATATCACAATATAATTTAAATAGGGGTATATTAGTCTTAACAAAAAAGGGAAGAAATTTTCTTAGGCCAACTCGTACTTTTATATGTATAATAATAATAAAATATAGAATAGATATAGATAGATAGATAAAATTAAATATCACAATTACTTGATTCCGTTTATTGACTCATTTGACCATTGTATAAGCATGCGTATCATGAAAGTTATTCATCAGCACAAAAAATTAGTTAGCTACACATATTGAACAAAAGAAAATGATACATAAATAAACAAAATATAGAGCACAATAATTGAAAAAACCATCAAATAAACAAAAACGAAGAGTCAACTGACCTTAGGGGAACACCTGAACCAAATAATCGAAACATCAATAAACACAGCAGTATAAATTTTATCAATCGAAGAACCTATCACAAGAAAGCAAGCATTTTTATTTGAGATAACTTTCATTCAGATAAGCTGCTCAAAAAAATTTATGTGAAACCCCTGGAACTTTTACACAGCAGTAAAAGTTTACGAATCTCTACGAATACAAGTCATGGCAGTAGAAAAGTACCAATCCAAAAACCTAAATCACAAGAAAGCAAGCATTTTATTTCAAATAACTTTCACGCAGATGAAGCGGTAAAATATTTTAGTAAAAACTTCCAAAATCATACCCTTTGGAACTTTCACACAGCAGCAAAAAAATTACCAATCCAAACAACTAAAAAAAAAAGTATTTTATTTGAAATACCCTAAATAAAACAGGCTCAAGATCATCTGTACTACAAATTGTCATATATACGTGTGTCAATTACTCATTTGTGGTATACAAATTGTGGTACAGAGGATCTATTGCCAATGAAAACAAACCAGTCTATTAATAAACCATAAGACAACAAAAGTGCAAAAAAGAGAGCAACGACATGAATAATCAGAACAATAAACCAGTACGCCAAGCTAAAATAAATTAAGAAGCTAACCTAAACAAAGCAGTTTCAAACAAGCCAAGAAAAACTCCTTCCAATCTCCCCCCGAGACTCTTTTACAGTTGATTGATAGGGATATGTAATTTTGTTTCTCTCCTTTTCTAACCAAAAAAATAAAAAACTCCTTCAAGCCAAAGTAGGAGAACCCCCGAATATGTTATACCTTAATATATATACACATCGTATAGAAGCCGAGCTTGAGGCGGTGGGAGGACATATGGGGTAAGAAATTTATCCCCCCAATTGACAATTTTTTGAATTGTGATGATTTAAATAAAATACCCACACATACTGGTAAAGTAATTGCTAATTGAATAAGCAAAACAATAGTAATTGAAGTTGGAGAGTAATCACAAATATTGGGAATGTGGAAGAAGGAGAAGAAAGTAGAAATAATACCTGGTAAGAAGAAGAAATAAATCAAAAAAACAGCCCGCTATAATTAAGAGGAAATCAAATTTCAATTGGGGGAAAACGTAGACGATGGGAAAACAAATTAAAAATGGGTCCCACCTGAAGAGACGGACCGTGCAATTAAAAGACAAACAAAAAGAGAAAAGGAAAATAAGCCCAGACTCAGTGGACATGAAAATTGGGCTAAACGGTGCAATTTTAAATTTAAAGTGGCCTAAAAAAAAGGGAAACTAAATTGTTTTGCACTGTTCAAACTGCCATTGACTCTTATAAGTATAAATATATAATTATTTACAAATATATAAAATATTGCTAAGTTATTATGAAGGAAATTCTAGTATCGAATTTTAATATTATTATGTATTGTGTAGGAGTACTATTTATTTGTGTGTGTCAAGTAATGTGTACGCATTTTAAAGTAGACATACAAGATAATTTTGTTATAATTCGGTGAAGGAAGAAACTCTCACTTGAGGTTGGGTTGAGTCGAACGAAATAAAGTATTTGTGAGCTGATTTTGACATTAGAGTTTTCAAGCATGGGTCTAACTCCTAAACCATGATTGACATATCAAATCTCACCTTCGCCCGAACACCGCACCTAAGTGCCGTCATCGTCATCGCCGCAATGCCTTCCGCAAGCTAGCGTTCATATAAAGTGCTCGATCGATCACCATGTAATTGTTCATGTCGTTTCACCTGGAATTTCGCTGTTGGGAAGGGATGTTGTTGGGATTTTGTTGAGACTTTGGATTTTTGAAATATAACTTTGTTTCGAATTTTATTATTTAAGTTCTAATAGTAGAAATAATTTATTCATTTGATGATTTTGTTAATAAATAAGTAAAGTAAAACTTTTAATAATGAGCATTGTTGATTTTAATTAATAAAAATGTGTAATTTTTTTTAAATGGGCTCACTCTTATCGTAAATGCTATTTAGAATATAAGATATATTAACAAATTATTCCAGTTTCTGGGAATTAATGTTTTGATAATCTCATTTAAGCTAGCTCGGGAATGTAAGTAAAAAATGGTTGTGTTGCAGATGCAGTGTAATTTTTTTCAAATTTTGAGACGACTACTTTATATATATACTACTATATATTATATTATAATACAAAACACATGAAGTGTAGATTAAAAATCATTAGGAGTGGGACCAAACCTCGTATTAATGAGCAAAATAGTCATTTCAAGTCATCCGATAATTCAAGTTTTCTTTAGTTTCCTCTTTATATTTTTTGGAAAAATAATAAATTATTGAATGAAATCATACATCTTTCCGTCTCATTTCTATTCCAAACGGATCTCTATCACTCTCATGAATTGCTTTTTGGTAAAAGTTACTTGGCAAGTAATGATATATATATAACCTTTCTTGTGGATCGAGGAGAAGTGTTTTTGATCCGTTACAATTTAAGTTGATCTCAGATATAATTAATTACTTTTGTTGTAATTTTTTGATCAAAATAAACACGCTACCACAAGAAGGAGAAGGGGGCATGCTTAAAGCTTCACTTCATCCCAAAGCAAAAGATGATAGTAATATATTCGAAAAAGAGGCAACTAAATATGAATTTATTAATTATATTAAGAACATACTTTGTATATTTCCCTGCAGCTTCACCTAAATATGCTTCACTTAATGCTTAATGCCTCTATATGAATTAATTAATTAATTATATTAAGAACATACTTTGTATATTTCCCTGCTTATCGAACGTCGGTCGGGCGATTAACTGAAGTCACTAAATATGTGGTGAAGATCCTTTGTACCACTATTAGTATATCATTATGGTACACAAATATGATATACTAATAATGATATAGAGGATCATGAGCCCTAAACGTGGTAGTTAATTACCTGCAAAAGTTGGAGCCCATTTATAAGCCCAAGGCCTGTATAATTTTATTTCTCTACATTTTATTCAATCAAGTCATGACTAGGACTGTCAATTGAGCCGGGCCTACCCGAAGCCCGATGGCTCGGCCCGATTAAATATGACCCGAACCCGAATAATTGTGAGCCGGGCCGATTTTGAGCCATTATATTAAACCCGATCAATTTATGAGCCGAGTTTGAGCCTAATAAGGCTCAGCCCGAATAAAGCCCGACCGAATACTATTGCTAATTATTTATATCAAATTATTATGTACAAATATCAAAATCAATTACATACAATTGTACAAGCCAAATGAAAAACATAAAGGAAAAAAAAAGGAAAAAGATAAAAGAACGTGATCAAGATTGGGAATTTAGAAGTCTTGGAACACTAAAACTCTACTTACATGGAGTAAAAAAAACGTATATCAATAATTCTATTTCTAGGAAGATGAAAAGTTTTTATCTAATACAATAATACAATTTAAAGTTATTTAATGTTTAATATTATGAAGAACAAGTGTGGAATTTACATATTCTTGTCTCATGTGTATTAGGTAAGAGTGGTTTATTCATATTAGTACGTAATTCTTTTATTTATGGAGTAACATTTACTAGTATTAATAAACCCGACATAAGCCCGATATAAACCCGAAGCCCGAAACGTTACATGAGCTGAGTTTGAGCCGAAACAATTAAAAAATTTATGAGCCGAGCTTGAGCCTATAACTATGAAGCCCGATGGTATTTGAGTTTGAGCTATTTAAAGCTCGGCTCACAAGGCCCGATTGACAGTCCTAGTCATGACCAGAATTAGTCCCCCCCATCTTCTATTTTATCTCCTTTGCTTTTAAAACGAAATTTTATTTAAAAGTTAAAATGTTGAACCTTTTCGATTTTTTTTAAAGTAAATGTTGAGAGTCATCGAAGTTAAGAATGAAAAGCATTTTTGTTACTTTTTTATGGGTTAAATTTTGTATTTTTGTTTCTTTTAAATTTTTTTAAGTAGATTCGTCCATCTTATCAATTTAATATATCACATTCGTCATTTTTATAACACATTCTTTCCTCTTAAATTTTTTGTAGCAAATTCGTCCATCTTATCAATGTAGTGTAATACGTTAGTCCCTCTTAAATACAAAATACATCACTTAAATTTAAAATATATTCTAAAGTGGACGGAACCGAAAGAATCCTTTAAAAAAATCCATCGAATTTGAATTTAAGTGATATATTTTATATTTAGGAGGGACTAATGTGTTACACTACATTGATTAATTGCTACAACAAATTTAAAAGGGACGAATGCGTGATAAGAAGAATAAATATAATATACTATTTTACTACAAAAAATTTAAAAAGGATAAAGTGTAAAACCTAATCCATAAGAGGATTAAAAGCACGATTTACTCTTTAAGTTAAATAATTAATTTATGTAAGAGATTAGTTTCTTTCATTCTTTGTAGGGCTATCAATTTTGACACCGACATACGCACCTCATGTGGCTCCACATTTCTCTAGACTCCCTTGATAATTGGTTGTGTGCGGTTAAATATTTAATCAAATTTTGTTTTAATTTGTTTAAGTAAGTGATTAAAAATACGTATAAAAATCATAATTTATTTCAACCACACCTCTTTGAAAACATGCAAATGCATATTGGAGCATATTTAGCTAAACCAGCAGCTATGCTTCATTCTTGAATTTTTGTTTGACCCTATTAACGAAATATTTTCGTGAAAACTCATTTTATCTATCCATCCATCTATCCTCAAAAATAGTTGCTTTTATTTTATTTGGTTTCGTCGTTTTCTATTTTACTTGCTTGACTTTGGTCGTACCAACACAACAGGCAATAAAGATAAACAAGTAAAATTTTGAAATAGGACCACAATTTTCCTTATTGGGCTAAACACCCCATTAAATATTTTGGATGGTTGCACCAAACTGGCTTCATCAGTTTTAAGGATTTTAGCTTTGGAGTTATTGTTATAGACCCATAGCCCCTCAGGCTAAGTCTAGAATAGAGTTAGAGTTAGGCTATACATATTGGGCTTTCCTTTTTCTTTTCTTTTATAAAGGGAAAAAAAATAATAATAATTGAGATTGATATTAGATTAGTGACAATTGTTTAGGTTCCAAGACTTTATGTTGCAATTTTTAGAGATCTTGAATTCTAGTTTCAATAACGTGCACATTTCTAAAGTTTAATCATAATCTTCATATTTAGTTTATATGTATACTTTGGTAGTAATCGAATAAATACAAACATATTATCTGATATAATGATTGATATATTACTGTATTTATGTTTTGTTAAAAACTATAGCATGATGTATATTTGGTCTAGGTTTCATCAAAAAGAAAAAAAGAATACATATTTGGAAGATTAGTTTTCATAATTTGATCAATTCCTGGTTGAATTTGTTTTTTACAAGAATTCATTGCCAAATAATATGTTTCACAAGGTCAAATTCAACCCGAGTTTGGGCCCACTCAATCACAAAATAAATATCATATGATATGATTACTTTGTGATTTAATAATACTCTTCAATAATCATAAATAAAGTATTATACACTTATTTTGTCATTGTCAATGAATGAGAATTTTTTCCTTATTTTTTTGAAGACATGCATGTATTTATATGGAGCAATAAAATTTAAATGGACTTTGTAATTTAAGGGAAAAAAAAGACCTTTTTAAAATCTCTGACAATATTGGGCTGTTAAACCTTGTAGCCCATAAGTGCCACTTAATCTAAGCTAGGCCCATTTAATTTAGCCATTTGTTTTTCTACTGTGTCATAACTGTAAATCTGCTTGCTTGCTTCTTCCCTCCTGCTCCCCCCCCCCCCCCCCCTTCCCTTCTCTCTCTCTCTCCCCCTCTTCTTATCTCGTCAAATCTTCAGACCTAACCCTACTTTCTCATAACCCCTGAACTGTTGTCATTGATTTGATCCCCATTTGTACAAACATATACCATTAGAAATTCTGTTTATACTTTTTATCTTCTTTGATCTGCAGTTGAAACGGTTCTGATTGATCAAAGACTTGTAATAAGGGGGTAGGGGTTGCATTCATTGTTTCAAGAAGTGGGTACGTCTCAAAATTAATTTTTGTTTTGCTTTAGATTTTTGTGTTTAATTTCTTGTGAATTATGTAGTAGTTGAAGTCTCTTTTTGTTAAAGGACAAAACTTTTTAATGTTATTTGTTTTGTTTCGGGTTTGGGTTGCTGATTTCGTTGTTTAATCTTTTTAGGATGTAAAAGTTGAATATGATTGCTTTCTTTTTCTGCGTAAAAATGAAATCAGCATTGAAATGGGCCCCAGGAAAGGTTGTTTCTTTAATGGAGTACATAAATATAGTGAAAGTCATAATCTCATTTTTGCTTTAGGTTTTCAGTCTATACACTGAATAATAGTATAATGCAATTGAAACTGTACAATATTGTACTACAAACAACCTAGTTAAACAACTGGCTTTAATTATTGTATGTCATTTCTAGGAACACACAATTATGTCAATGATATGAGCCAAAGTTATATTGAAGGAATGTGATTTAAGATTATTTTCATTACATCATAATTATTCTTTCCTGATATGCTTTTACATAAATGTCTTTGTTAAAATGTACAAAAGCACTTATTTTAGTGTTGTTGGATCAAGAACAGAAAGCTCATGAAATTGGAATTGATGAAAATTTCTTTCAAAATTTGATTGAAAATTATCTTTTCCCATTCCTATAGCTTTTGATTTATGGTGTTTAGTCACTATATGAATGGTTATGTACACACTGTGGGTCCTGTAACTCTTGTTTGTGCAATCATTTCTCACTTTTCATGGTTAAAAATTTGTTTCCAGAGACTCCTTTTTTTGTAATTGATTTTGATATATGACCTGCATTACATCTGAAGTCAACTAAAACTGTTGGGAAATCACATTTAATAGCTCAAGTACCAGATCTATCTTCACCTTGTTGTAACTGTTAAAAACCTCGAAGTTCAAAATATAAGTTGTGAAAAGAGGCAGTTGTTCAGTAAATTTTGAGGTGATTCCTTAATTTTTTTTGATGGGGTTAAGGACAAATGAGTCATAAGCAAATTAATGAATATGAGAGAATCATAGTATAGCAATTCCAAGAATGAATCCTGAATTAGCCCTTTTAGAAACTTAAGCCTTAGTTGGCTATTTCTGATCAAAACATTTTTTTTAAAATCTGAATTATTTAGTACTTGGTATATGGGATATTTGGTTTAAAGTTGGATTCAAATTCAATGGCTGCTTCTTATTCTTCTAACCCCAATATATTGCTCATTACATAGCTAAAGTAGAAATGTAAAGTTTTGGCTGAGAAATAGAGACCTATTCTCTATTTATCAGTATAAGGGTTTTAATCTCTTTCTTACATTAGTTTCATAAATTACAAACCTCTTTAATTCACTCCTGTTTTCGAAACCCAATTGTTTGTTCTGCTTCAAGTCTAATACCAAAACATTTTCTTTTATTCCTATCAACATGCTTTTCTTTCTTTTGCGAATTTTACTTAATGAATTGCACATTGTTGTACCCTGTCAAGTTTTTAATTTTGGATATATTACTAGCATTGTTAATTTCCATGACCAATCTGCATATGGTTAACACAACGATTAATAGTAATGAGCTTGTGGAATGCTCCTGAAGTACCGAGCTTTTGCAGAAATAAATTTATTTTTAAATCTTAATAGTGTCCCCCCCCCCCCCCCCCCCCCAAATCATAATAGTCCAGAGTACTTTCATGTGGTAATCTAAACTAGACTTGAACATGAAAGGCATATGCTGTTTTTCTTGCACGAGGTTTCATATTTGTTTCTATAGTATTATGCGATGAACGTTTTAATTATAAAGATTCACCATTTCCTTTTTTTTTCCTCATGAAAATATGATGCATGTTGAACAGGTTTGAGTTCAAAAGAAGAGAGGGGGTGCAGAAGCCAAGCATTGGGAAGAGCATTAGAATGAGGATGGACTTGTGAATAAAATCTATTAACAGGTTAAAAGTGAGAATTGATTTAGAAAATATTATTATGTCTGCATTTAACATCGTGAAACAATTCTACACGGCTCTTAAAAGATTTACCTTATTAGTATTACGAATAATAAATTTTTTTACTTGATATCTTCAAAAATTTGGTCCTAATATTTGCTTGATAATGCAGGTGCTTCAAGTTTCACCTTTTGCAAAAGGGCGGGCCTAGTGGAATCTTGATTTTTCATATATTATCTCAGATTCCTTTATAAACTACTGAAGTGCTGCCTTTTATTATACCTGACCTGCGTAACAAGCTTCCTCTGAGGCCCTTTATCTTGAACTACGTGTAACTCGATATTTTTGGTGTTGGCATTCACAAGAGTCCCTATTGTGTCAATATATGCATCAGAAAAATATGGATTTGTAGCTGTGACAAGGGTGAAGATGGCCTTTTATACAGAGGAACAAACCGAGGATTACCTTTTCAAGATTGTTTTAATTGGTGATTCAGCTGTTGGTAAATCAAACTTGCTTGCTAGATTTGCCAGAGACGAGTTTTACCCTAATTCAAAATCGACTATCGGAGTTGAATTTCAGACCCAAAAGATAGACATCAAAGGGAAGGAAGTTAAGGCACAGATATGGGACACAGCTGGCCAGGAGAGGTTCCGAGCAGTTACTTCTGCATATTATAGAGGTGCAGTTGGAGCACTTGTGGTCTATGATGTCAGCAGACGACAGACGTTCGATAGCATTGGTAGATGGCTTAATGAACTTCAGAGTAAGCATTTAACACTTTAGTGCTTCGTTGTTATATCTTGTTTTCATATTAGATCGATTTATTTTAGAGCTAAATGCAAAAATACTCCTGTACTTTGTCTAATTGACAAAAACACCCCTGACCCCATGTGAAATTCCTTAATAAATCAATAGGGAGGTTATTGGTTAAGTGAACAAGGGGGTTATTGCCATTCTTCAAAGTTAACAGGGGGATTATTGTCAATTTTATAGGTGAATAGGGGTATTTTCGCATTTTTGGAGGGGTATAACTGTCAATTTTTCCTACAAAATATTTACTCCGGCTTGGGAGGGGGGGTTTCGAAAAAAAAATAGCACAGGGGTTTTTTGGTAAAAAAAATAACATAGGGGGGTTTTGCTAATTAGTCAAATTGGGGGTATTTTTGCATTTCACTCACTACTTTTATGCATTTTTGAAAATTGAACAGCTTACTCGGACATGAATGTAGTAACGATATTAGTGGGAAATAAATCGGATCTGAAAGATGCTCGGGAAGTCACGACTGCAGAAGGGAAATCATTGGCTGAGGCTCAAGGTTTGTTCTTCATTGAAACTTCGGCTCTCGATTCATCCAATGTAGCTGCTGCTTTTCAGACGGTTGTGAAAGAGATATATAACATTTTAAGTAGGAAAGTTATTCAATCTCGAGATCTTAAGCAAAAAGATCCTGGATGGATGGCTAATGGGAAAACAGTAGTTTTACAGGCTGATGAGAATCAAGAAGAAGAAGGTGGTGGACAAAGTAAAAAGGGTGGGTGTTGTTCATCATGATTTGGATTTGAACTTTTGATTCTCTCTATAAAGCCCTTTCACATATCATCTTTAGTTGTTCTGTTTAATGTAATGTTAAATCTGTAGCCCATATTTTTCCTTTGTGTTTCTTGGAATATATGGAACAGAACAGAATCTGTAGTTTTGTAGTGGAAACTGTGTTTTGTTTCTTGGAATATCTGTAGTTTTTGTTCTGGAAATTGTAAATGGGCTTGATTGGGTTTAAAAATATTGTTCAGTTTTTGTTTTTTTCACTCATTTTATCTATTTCCCTTATTTGGAAACTGTAAATGGCTTGCAAAAAAGCAACACAATAAAAATGGGAACTTTAGCTTAGATTGTGCTTAGCTCAATCACTAAGGGTATTTACAGGCAAAATTGCAAAAAAGTCTGCTAATTTGTACATAGTTCGCGATTTTTCAATTTTTTTATGATATATTACTAAAGTTGTGGAAAAGTGTCATGTAATTACTTATAAACGCTCGAAGGCAACACACGAATACACAATAAGAAAACAGAAAACATGGAAATCGAAGCAACACGTCGGTGCAAGGAATTCGAGTCGAAGCAACACGTGGAATAGTTGCTGACATGAAAGGAATTTTCCAAACTGGCGATAGAGGATCATTCGAGCCTGCCAGAATATATTTCGAAGTCCACAATCTTCATGGATCAGGAAAAGTACGTATGGTTTTGTTCTATTTAGAGAATGAAGTAAATCAGTATCAGACTAGGTCGATTTACCAAGGGATCGGTTCTCAAGTTTGGTAATGGAGACTATGAAGCCGCGAAGAAATCCACGAACATATTTAAAGCAAGCTAGGTCAATTCTCAGAATTTTTTCATAAGAGTTCAAACGAATCATGAATTGTTTGGTCAGAAGAGGCCATGGAAAATTTCATGAATGGATCGAAAGAGCCAATTATGGAACACACCTGCTTATTCAAACCTACTACTTTGCAGCAAAGCTATACATGAAAAAGATTTATTATATAAATCACTACTTCATCATACAAATCACAATTGTTATAGCATCTGCATCTGAAAAAGATTTATATGTCCTTTACATACAAGTTCTTATATGTTTATGTGAATCCTATTCGCAAGCTACTTTTCACGCTGGGGGTAATTATCATTGATTCAACAACACTTGGTCTAAAAGATTGAGAGCAAAAATGATAAAACTATCAGTTTTCTTTGCTGTGACAAAATCTGGTCTAGTAAAACAGAAACAAATAATCTGAGTTGATGATGCAGTTCTGTAATAAAAAAGTGTGTAATTCGAATAGACATCACATTGCCGCATAGCAGTGAAAATACTAGGCAAGAATGCTATAAGTTTTGGTGTAAGGGAGCTTATAAAGACATCGAGGATGAAGCTCAACAAGAAGGAAAAAGAACAACTCGATTTCACTAAATCAACGTGTCGTGGCTTAGCCAAGTAAATAAAGTTATATCGTTCAATCTCAGCCAAGAACTGATAAGAAACGTGAACTCTACTACAGATCACAGTAGAACAAAATGTCTACACAAAAGAATGATTAATAACGTACTTGTGAGTATATCCCGCACCCAAATTTCACATCTCAAACAAATCACAAAAATACAAAAACCTATATAGAAAACTCTCAAGTTTCAATCCTTACACAAAATCTGAATTACTCTAGAACAGGTACATCAATTACCTCTATCAAATGTACTTCATGGTCCTCCATTTTGGTTCAACTTTTCTGTATATTGCCTACAATATCGTAAAGTATCCATACAGTAATTTGTCCTAGGCTGCAATCCCTGTTTCACAATAACACAGTGAAGAAAATATTAAGAGAAGTCCTTAAGTAGTTCGATTGTTTTTTCAAAAACTTTGCTGTAGTTACAAGTGTAGAGTAGAGTCAAGGTAAAAAATACTAACCTCTATTCGACCTAGAAGTAAGACTATAATCCCCAACATAACCAACTGAATTGCTAGGTACAACTTCCGAAGCAGAACCACGTCCATAACCAAAAGAGGCTGGACCCTCAAGCTCGGACGACGATGATCGCCAAGCATGATTTCCGTAAAACAACTCATCACCATATAAATTACCAAAAGCCCCTTCATGAACATTATTTGTGACAGAAGTGCCTCCGATGTTTCTACTACCATAACCAACATTTGCATTGCTTAAGAAGCCACTTCCTCGACTTTGATCCGAAACACGAGATGAACCCCAAGTTTCCCCTATAGTTCCAAAATTACCAACTAACCCCCCACCATTTCCATTTGCAGAGCCAACAAAAGCATTTGAGCGTACCGAGTTTGTACCATAATTAAGATTCCCATTGTCCCATAAATTTTGATTCAAAGTGTTCAATAAATGACCATTTCCGCCAGTACCCACATCGTGATCAATTGGACTACCATATCGATTTGAGTTTCCACTGTAATAAGATCTCGCTCCAGTTATCCCATAGTTTAAATTTAATCCCGAGTCCAAATTTAGTCCCATGCTATAATTAGAGGGGCTAAAACGACCCACAGTTACAGGACTAAATCGACCATCCATTCTCATGCTATAGCCACCAGGGGAGGCTAAGTTATATCTTGGATTATAATCGTTAAGTAAACTGCTCACTCTGTTTAGACCACCATAGTTATTATAGACACTTGATTGGCTCCGTGTAGGTCCTGGAGATGACTCTTTTGGAACTGCCCTTTTAACTTCAACCATTTTCCCATTAAGTTCGTGAAAGGTTTTGAGCAAAACTCTATCTACTGCTTCTTCGGACTCGTAAGTGATAAACCCGAAACCTCTAGGCCTTTGTGTATTGTGGTCGTACATTACGACTACATCTGTTATGGTTCCAAATTGATCAAAGTAGCTCTTGAAGTCACTTTCTGTGACGGTGGATGCCAAGCCTCCTACGAAAATCTTTTTTGTACGGGTGGGGCGTGGGGACCCCTGGACGCTACCATTGTTTCGGTTGAAGTTTTGATGATCATCTCTAGGTACGGCTTTCTTTGCCTCTACCTGATTAATGGAAGATAATGAAGTAATTTTAAATTTTATGGCGGAAAAAGGTAGTGAACTAAACTTCCTTCTCCATGACATAAATGAAGAATTAAGAACCATACGTTGAAAATGCATTGAAATTACGTTATAGGTAATAAGACAAACAAGTCAGAGATTTCTTGTACAAGTTCTAATTTCTAACACACATTTCTATAATCAATCCAGAGAAAGTTTAAACTATGTTTTAGCAAATCACTACATAAGATAGAAAATGCAAAAAGAATTCGGGAAACGAAGATAGTGTAATGAGAGTGTATGTAACAATTGAGTACAAAAGTATTCTTTAAGGCTATTAATACATTATGGATTTTACTTGTACATAAGAAAATATTCCCAATACTTTAATGTGCTTTAATTTTTTGTTCATTTTCCTAACTAAAATCCAAGTTCTAAACACCCTTAGTTCTTTGTTTTAGATCTCAATGTTCACAGTTTGTAGATTCTCTGAATGACATTGACTGGATTCAGTAAATATGTAAAAGCACATTGCTCCATATTTCAATCGAAGAATTCTCTGCAAAATGAGAATGCACGACTTACAGTTCTGCCATCTATTATGTGGCGTTCCCTAACGATTTTTTCGGCAACAGAAGCATTAGCAAACACAACAAAACCGAAACCACGTGCACGCCCTGTAGCACGATCTTTCATTATTACAGCTTCGACCACTTCACCAAAGGTTTCAAAATACTCTCTTAGACGCTCTTCACTTGTGTCCCATGAAATCCCACCAATGAACAACTTTCCAGGTTCCATTTCCATTCTCTACACACCTGCTTGCCAATCGATTGAATTACTCAATAATTTTACTACAACAAATATCAATAATTTGTTCTTTATCCATCATCAAATGCTCCAAATTCTCAAAATCACAAAATCAAGGGATTGTGAAACTCGAATCATGTAAATTGTAAGGGAAGGATCCACTGATCAGTAAGTATTAAGTATATTATTAATCTACCTCATATTACAATTCAATTTCCACATTTCATAAAGCTAGCTTGCTCGGAAAGGATTCAGTCTTCAAAACAATATAATTCAATCACAATGAAATATTATAATGTAGATTCAGTAAATATTAGCATACCTTACAGAAATAAATTACAATAGAAACCTGAGACTCTCCTACTTGATGGAAATGGGCAACTTTTTTTATTCAACAGAAAACCACTGATATTTTAACAGATCGAAAATCAACAGCATCCACAATCTAAAACCCCCCTGAAAAACTTAATAAAGATTATAACTTTAACTTAAAACAATAAATAAAAAGATCAATACATCACTAAATATGTGGTTATATATACCAAATAATAAAGGGCCGGAAGAAAAATGGATTAAATTCAAGATCTGATAGAGGGCGTAGATAGGGAAGCAGAGGGCTTGAAGGCCCTCTTCTTTTTCTTCTCCTTTTCTTTTTCTTGTTTACCAAAAACCCAGACTTTGTAAGAATTGCTAAAGATTATGTATTTATAGTATGTGTAGTGTGTTGTTAAGAATGAATAAATAAAGATAATGTGATCAGTGCAGGATAGATTTTCACATCCAAAAATGTGAATATAGGGTTGATGTATGTGTGTGAATATTTATTGTTATTTAATTTATAAATGTAGTTTATTTATAAAAATATCATATTTTGTGGTGTCACAAAATATTAATATACTACTTGAGTTGAATTCAAGAATATATTAGTCAAATTTGTCATTATGTTTTATTTTTCTAATTTTTCAAAAAAAATTCTAGTCTTGGACCGACTTAAGAAAGTGCATGATTATAGGTATAATATGATAATCTTTTTTCAGCGGCAATTTAAATATGAGTTTGTCACATTGTAAAGCGTTAATTTCACTACACTACACCAATTATCCGCTGATACTTTGAATTTTTTAACGTGTTGTATATATAGACTTATTTTAACTTTGAAAGAATCAAACTTAAGTTATATTTAAGTCGATCAGAATTTGAGTGTTATATTTTATTTTCAGTTTATCAATTCAAGTTAAAACTTTTGTAATTTTCTTTTTAGATTTTTATTTTTATATATAACGATCCAAATCCAAATAATTACTTACCAATGAAATGTGTGATTTCATATAGCATAAATTTTGATGTTTGTTGGAACAATTGTGACCCATTGTTTTAGCATTTTAATTTCCCCACATGACCAATTGACCATGGCATGGTTATGTCCTTTTCAATATTGATAAAAATTCTCCTCTATAATCACTTTATGGTTATTAAACTGAGATTAATAAACGTATTAGATGCATGTTCCACCCAAAAAGTGGAGATATGAACGTACGTGTAACTATTTACACCATGGATTAGTCTGTAATTGTTTCTTACACTACTTAATTAATTGTACTAATTAAAGGGATTGATTTAAATAGTTTTCTATATGTTTTTGCAGTTGCACCATTAAATTATGTTACATCATCCATTGAAAAAGTCCATTAATGTGTTATTTAATGTTTTGGTATTCTTTAAGCCGGTGAAAATTTAAGAAGACCTAAGTACAAACCCATAATCTTTTAGATATTACAATTAATAATGATAATGTATATAGAATATTTTTAAATGCCTTTAAGATTATTTTTAAATAAATCTACTTTCAATACTATATTGATATTGATCTATATATATGTAACGTAATAAAATATTATATTTAAATATAAAACTAAAAAGATCGAAGAAGATACAGCATGAGTAGGACATAAAAGCATTCATTAATTAATTGGCAAATGTTGAGAAGAACTTGGTAGAAAATTACCTTGTACATGGGCTATTTATTTGCTAAAAGTTTACACATGCTTGCTTCATGTGGAAGCAAGCAAAGGCATGGCATGCACCCAAAAGAATAAAATGCAAAAATATCCCATATATTTTCATTGGCAAAAAAAGGCACTGTTACTAGCAAAAAAACATTTTACTGTTTTAACAAGTTAAAGGTATTTACCGCAACTGAAGTCCGCAACAAGATATAATTACAAAGACTCCATATATAAATGAATTTGTGTTTTATGAAACTACAATTAATTACGAAGTACTTTGTTATTTCAAACTATTAATTTTTGTGTTGTAGTAAATAATAAATACCACATTATTATTTAACTTTAATTTAATTATTGCGTGATACATTAATTGTACACGACATCCACATTTTGAAAAAAAAAAAAATATGCATTGGTTGTACGGACATACTCAACAAAGGTCAAATGTGAAGTAGGAAATTTTACCAAGAATTAAATGTCATGCGATTTACTATTTTGAGATTAGCTTAGCACGGAATTGCACATTTTTCTTTAATTGCCATCTAGAACGAATAATATGTAGCGGATCACTTTCTATATACGTTATCACTATATTAAGGTGAAAATAAATTTTATAAATTGTTTACCAACAGGTGATTGGTCTAGTGGAAGGCAATGTTTTAAAAACCGGATCGGACATCGAACCGGTAGCCTCACTGGTTACTGGTTAGATCGGTTTAACCGTTTTAACCACTGGTTCAACCGGTGTGACGTCATTACAATATAATATTTTAATTTTAATTTTAATATATGTAACTAACTACTTAAAAAAATATATTATTCATTTTTTCAAGTTTATTTTCATAAACTAAATGTTTATCTCATTATCAATTATTTTTCCTACAAAATTTGAGTTAAGAATGAATGATAGGAAACAAAATTACAAGTATGATAACATGATATCAACGCAATAATTCAAATTATAATAAACACCATATCAAAAACAATAATTTTATTACTAATCACCTATGAAAAAGAGAAATTGTTGATGAATTTTGTCATTGAATTATATAAAAAAAATAAAATTACATGAAGTTTGTGAAAAAAATGACTTTTCTAATGAATTTGATACTCAAATATATTTATATAACTTATTATATATAAGATTTTTTTGTTTATTGTTGATTTTGTTTATTTCAAAGTGAAAAATAGAAGAAAAGATGTGATAGTATTGTTGAAGTTTAAAGGTCGCGGAAGAGAAATAAAAATCCATAGGGTAAACTTTTTATTTTTATAAGTGAACCAGTGGTTCAATCGGTTCACTGGTTCATTGATTTTACCGGTTTTTAACCGGTTTTTGCCGGTTCAAACTGGTCATGAACAAAGTTGGTTTTGGAGGGTTAACCGGACCGGATTGGTAACTGGTTACCGGTTAAACCGGTCGAACCGGCCGGTCCGGTCTGGTTTTTAAAACACTGGTGGAAGGGGCTAGTCACTACAAAGTAGCGGACTCAGGTTCGAATTCCTGTTGGGAGAGGTTCCCACTTTATGTGTCTGACGCGAATCGAAAAGGATTAAAACTTTGGGAAACCAAAAAAAAATAAAATTATAAATTGTAAACAACAATACTGCAATTACAATTTTGGTAATTGAATTTCCAAAAATTATTCTTCCCCACTTCAAAATGATATGAAAAACGAAAAGAAATTAAGTGGCATGAGTTATGTGAAGGACAGATGGAATCGCATGTTTGCCCACTTATATCATCAAATATTTCCTTAATTTTGATGAGTGAGGTCATTTCATTAACCAAGATCGATGTACCTCTCAAAGAATTAAACATTCTATCTGGATTGAAAATTAAGATGAAGTTCGTATTAAAAAGTATTGGACAATCATCAATTCTTTATCTAATTTTTTATGTGAGTTATGCTCAAGGCATTTAAGTAGACATCTAATATGATATCAGGATTGCATGTTAATAGCTAGGAGTCATATCTTTTCGTGATGAGCATCTCCTTGCTCATATGATCAAAATATTATTTTTATTCTTCACCCACACGGTTTCAGAAATCCTATTGTCACGATCTAGACAAATTCACGTGTTGAACTCTTACTCACACGTCGCAAATTCGCAAGAATGGACATTGTAATAATGTCACTGACTTGTTTCACTCACACGTACAACCTGCGACTAAATGTCCCATATAGATTGAAAATCAAGATTTAGTTCACCTAAAAAAGTTTTGAATAATTCTGAACTCTTGAATTAACTTTTGAGATGAGTTAGATCTAAATTATTTAAGTGAACTTAAGCCGATCCATGTGAAATGTAATATCCACAATTAAACAAATGCAGTTTATGGTCACCTGAACTTAAGCCGATCCATGTGAAATGTAATATCCACAATTAAACAAATGCAGTTTATGGCAATGTTTTTAAAACCGGACCGGAGAGTGAACCGGTGAGCCTACTGGTTTAGTGGTTTTACTGGTCGAACCGGGCGAACCGCTGGTCGAACAGTTAAAACCAGTCAATTAACCGGACCGGACCAGCTTCCGGTTCACGGTCGAACCGATCGGACCGGCCGGTCTGGTCCGGTTTTAACAACACTGGTTTATGGTCACCTATTATGAATTGAATAGTACCTTTTACAGCAGGGAAAAAAATCAACATTTTTGTGCTGTACGATATGCATGGAGCAAGGGCCAAAGGGGCTGCTATCTAGTTAGAGAAGTTAAAAACAATTCATACTTTATTTAGATGTGAATATATCAAATTTAATTTACACTTTTTTGACAATATACTCGTTTCGTTTTATTCTTGTGATATACATAAATTAGCAATTTACTTTCCTTTCATATTGTAAAATGGGCAAGAGGGATGAATTATACTTTTACAAAAACATGTTGGGTATTTTGCACTTTTATTTATCTGATAAACTGCTATTAAAAACACAAGAGGTCATTTGCTATTCCATAAAAGAGTGAATAGCAAATTAACTCCACGTGTTATTTTAAATAGGCAATTTAACTCCCTATGATAAATAAAAGGGCAAAATACCTCCCCGTGATATCCTAAAGGGAAAATCGCACTTCACCCCCCGACCTTTTTAAGTTTTTGCAGTCTCCCCCATAACCTTTAAAATTTTGCACTTTCCCACCTCACATATTTAGAAAGTCTCAGGCAACCACCTCATTGAGCAAGGAAATGGAATCTGGCGGAATATTCCGTTTGCTTGAAGTGACGTGGCTTTAGTCAAGGGTAGAATAGTCCTTTGAGGCACAAAAGTGCGAAACTGTAAAGGTTAGGGGGGAGATTGCGAAAACTTGAATTGAAAAGGTTGGGGGTAAAGTGCGATTTTCCCTATTTATAATAATTTCTAGATCAAAATTTCATTTCGAGTATATATGTTTCGGTCAACAAAATATTGAAATTTTTTGAAGAAATTCTTCGGAAATATTAAGAAAAATTGTGAAATAACTTACTAAATGAATATTCACAATTTTTCTTAATATTTCCGAAGTAATAATAATAATTTATTATTTCCGAAGTGCGATTTCCCTATTTATAATAATTTCTAGATCAAAATTTCATTTCGAGTATATATGTTTCGATCAAAAAATTTTTCTTTTTCATTTAGTAAGAAAAAACACAGGGAGACATGTTGCCCTTTTTCTTATTAACTTCATGTGATAAATAAAAGGGCAAAATATCTCCTTGTGATATCCTAAATAGGCAATTTAACTCCCCGTAATAAGAAAAATGGCAAAATGTCTCCCTGTGTTTTTATAAAAGAAGCACATTGCCTCCCTCTAAGTTGCTTATTTATTCATATCACAGGGAGGTAAATTGCTCATTATTTTATTTCACAGGGAGGTAAATTGCTTATTTTTATATCACAAGGAGGAAAATTGCTCATTATTCATTTCACAAGGAGTTAAATTGCCTATTTTTATTTCTCAGGGAGGTAAATTGCCCATTAGACATATCACAGGGAGTTAACTTGCAAAAAAACCCTTCCATAAAATATTTATACATTTTTATCTAAATTTACTGAAATTAAGTGTAACCTTTAATATTTTTGAACTGCTTAACCATGAAACCAATTGAAAGCATTTTGCCTAAATTTAATATATTGTATGAATTACTTTAACCATTCTGACTCTTTTTTTTTCTTATTTTTTTGTCCGAAAACCATTCTAATTTTTTTTTTTGGGTCAAACTACGTGAACCCTTTCCCGTTCTCACCCTTTAACTGAAAAACCCTTAAACCCTAAAAATCCCTTCTTTCCTAATTTCACCTTCGTTCCCACACAATTCTCCACCCAATCAAAATCTCCTCCATTTCTACACAAATCAAAACATAAAATGTCAAAACATTTATAACTAAATCCTCATAATATAATAGATGTTAAAATTATCTAGAATGATTTCAGTTCTGAGCCTCAGACCAGCTATCTCCAATCCCACCGCCGCAGCTCCTTTTTCCCTCTATTTCCACTTCCATCCTTCCAATCTACATGGTAAAACCACCAAAATTAAACCCCTCAAAAACCCTAATTTTCTTCTCCCATCACCATCCCTAACTAATTCCCTAGCAAAATATTCAAAGCTCTCTATTGCTAATCAATTTCGAGGCTTGCAGACCGAGAGCGGGATCTCCGGGGAGATTCACGTGATTGTGGGGCCCATGTTCGCCGGAAAAACCACCACTCTTCTTAAAAGAATGAAGCTTGCCAGCAGTAATGGCAGGTTGGATAAGTTCTCTTTTCATTTCTACTTTTGTTGTTGTATAGTTATAATTAGTTAATGCCATCTATATCATGAAAGTCCTCTGATTTTGTTAGTTTAATATCCATTTTGTTTTATTAATCCCAAACTTTAATCACGCTCGATTTGTCGTAACATGCATATTTCTTTTTCTATTATGAAAAATATTATATGTTGGGTTGGTGTTGGGTCTCGAGAGCTATAATTAATATATGCACAAGGGCACTTCTTTCATTTGCTGGTGTTGGGGGCCGTGACAAGTATGGATTTATGCTCATCTGTTGAAAAGTATGATTGGATGCAATTTCGAGTCTGTGATTGAATTAGATTATCACTTTTGAGACCTTCCCAGATTTCAGGGCATCTCGATAAGGAATTCCTGCCATTTGGATAGAACATTAAAGGATCTCTGTTTCACTGGAAGAATTAAAGAAGCTGTTGGAATATTGTGCCGTACAGGAGAGAAAGTACATACAGAAACCTATTCTCTTCTATTGCAAGAATGCATTTTCAGAAAAGAATACAAAAAGGGCAGAAGAATTCATTGGCAAATGATTGTTGTTGGATTTGTTCCTGATGAATATCTGAAGATCAAGCTTTTGATTTTGTATGCGAAATCTGGAGATCTGGGAACTGCCCACATTCTTTTTGACACATTGTTGATGAAAACTTTAATTTCGTGGAATGCAATGATTGCAGGATACGTGCAAAAGTGTCTAGAAGAGTTGGGCTTAAGTCTTTATCATGAGATGAGACAATGTGGTTGGATACCAGACCAGTATACATTTGCATCCGTCTTCAGGGCCTGTTCCTCCTTAGCCACCTTGGATCAGGGCAAACAAGCTCATGGCATATTGATTAAGAGTCAAATTAGCCCAAACATTGTAATTATAAGCGCATTAATGGATATGTATTTCAAATGCAGTAGCCCCTGCGATGGGTTTCAAGTATTTGATAAGTCACCGGACAGGAATGTCATAACATGGACTGCGTTGATATCTGGATATGGCCTTCATGGGAGAGTGTCTGATGTTTTGGAATCTTTTCATCAGATGATAAATGAAGGCATCAGGCCAAACCAAATCACGTTTCTTGCAGTACTTTCTGCATGTAGCCATGGAGGTTTGGTACTAAAAGGGCGGGAATATTTTTCATCAATGATGAGAGACTACGGTGTTCAGCCAAGAAATAAACATTATGCAGTTATGGTTGATCTTTTAGGGCGTGCTGGTAAGTTAGAAGAAGCTTATGCGTTTGTCCAAACGTCACCTTGTAAAGAGCATCCAGCAGTATGGGGGGCTTTGCTTGGTGCATGTAAACTTCATGGAAATATGGACATGATAAAGCTTGCTGCAAAGAACTTTTTTGAGTTGGAACCGGAAAATGCTGGGAAGTATGTAGTATTGTCTAATGCTTATGCCACTTCTGGTTTATGGAGCAATGTTGCGGAAATTAGGTGTTTAATGAAGGGATCGGGGATAAAAAAGGAGCCTGGTTATAGCATGATAGAGGTACATAAGGAGGCCAATTTCTTCTTTATGGGGCATAATACTCATAAGCAAACTGAGCAGATATATTGCATAATTAGAGACTTGACATGTATATTGAAAGATGCTGGTGATGTACCGGACTTGAGCATCGAACTAGAGCAAATCACAGCAGCACAACATTGACCAAATATTTATAAATTTCATTGGCCAACATTGTGAGTAGGAATTTTTTTTAAATCTTTGAAAGTCAGATCATGCATCAGCTATGGTTTCGGTAGTAAGCACATGGTTGTCAGTGAAGGATTCCTGGAATTTTACAGTCAATGTGCCTTCTTTCAGTAAGCAACTAATCAGTCCCATTATTTGGATTTATTAGAATCACCAACTCATCTAAAAGCTTAAGCTGTTAGAGAGAGGAATAATTTAATATATATCACTTAACACGCCCCCTCACGTGTAGGCAGTATTCATTTACTCAAGCCTAACAAGTGGAATTTAGAAATGGGTGGCGGAGGGATTCGAATTTCGAACACAGGACCTTCTTTTGGCCTGAGCTATGATACCATTTAGAATTACCAACTCATCTAAAAGCTTAAGCCGTTAGAGAGAGGAATCATTTAATATATATCACTTAATAGGATTAAAAGTTGAGGGGCACATAGTGGTTTGCTTCCACAAACCTTAATAACATAGTAATTCAAGGGTAGGATAGGGAGTTATAATCTACTTTCCACCATTCTCTGCTACATGAGCACGAGCTTCTACTCAAAAGCATCTTATGGGCAAGTTAGATGTTTCCTCAGCCGCATTTGGAATTGTTTCTTGACTGATGGTATTGCATATTAGATACTGGGGATGTGCTACCATGGATTATAATTTTCTTGTCAAAGATTTTGGTTTTAACTTTTTGGTAAGGGTGGAATGAGTTTGGTCATAGTATAGAGTCCTAACCTTGTTGTTCATTAACAATAATGTTTTGAAATTTGAGTATGATTGAAATGTCACTTCGGGCCCACTGCCAGTTTTGCATGCATGTTTTGTTGTGCTCTTTACTCCTTATTCCACTTTTTATGTATCTGAAATGTCGTCCGTGCTTTTGTCCTTGCAGTTTGAAGCTACTATCTTCTTCTTTTATACCTTATCTGATGATATGATATCGACAAATACAATCTTAACTCTTATTTTTGCTTATTATTTTGCAGTAACGTAGCAATAATAAAATCGAACAAAGACACTAGATATGGATTGGATTCCATAGTTACCCATGATGGGGTAAAGTTACCATGCTTGCCATTAGCTAATCTGCTGTCATTCAAAGAAAATATTGGCGCTGAAGCTTATGATAAGGTACGGTTAATTAAGCTTCCCATCAGAACATGTCTCATGTGGATATCTGTCCCTTGGCAGTTACTTTAACATGCAAGAAATATCTGATTTCATATATTCAGCATTCTTGACAACTTTTTAAAGCTCTTCTATATTAACTTGAGTGCTAATATTTTTTTTGTTACCCTATTAACAGCTAGAGGTGATTGGAATCGATGAAGCTCAGTTTTTTGAAGACCTATACGACTTCTGCAGCAAAGCTGCTGATCAAGATGGAAAGACTGTGATAGTTGCTGGTTTGGATGGTGACTATTTGAGGTAGCCCTTCATTTGTTCATCATTACAATCAATCCCTTGACATTCGATTTGATCTTTTTTGTTTTTGTTTTCCTTTCCCCTTGTTATGCTATTTTGTTCTTTGGTAGGAGGAGCTTTGGTTCGGTACTTGATATAATCCCGATTGCTGATACTGTAACTAAGTTAACTGCTCGATGTGAGGTATGTGGCGAACATGCTCTTTTTACTTTGAGGAAGACAGATGAGACTAAAGCTGAACTTATTGCTGGGGCTGAAGTGTATATGCCTGTGTGCCGCAAGCACTATCTAAGTGGACAAATGGTTAAAGATGCAACAAAGGCTGTACTCGAGTCTCAGAACATGGAGTGTAGCTCGGTATCATAGGCAGCATTTTACATGAATATTTATTTGCTTGTATTAAGCTTGTAATTGCAGCTTGAGTTAGCTGCCATTATAACCAAATCTATTTGTATAGTGTATTAATTTATCTATTTTATGCAACTTAGCTGTGGGTTTAAAAAACAAAATTAGTAATATATTGTTCTTCGTCGTTCCTATTTCCAGTTAAAGACCGTTGATTCAGTTGTTTTAAATACTGCAATATGCAATGAAATTTTCCCTTGTCGAATCTGGCAAATCTCACCTTCCATTCTTTATCGTAAGAATGATCGACTGGATGATTGACATTAAGCAAGTGAACAAATGCTTGTATAACTTTGATGAAAAAACTAACAAAGAGAAATTAATAACATTAATATCACTCGGTAAAGATATTAATTAAGTTATTAATCAAAGGTTTAGAACTAGTATACAGCTAAAAGTCGAGCTTAGTAATATGAAAATATGGCCTGTTTTGCTTTCATTGAGAGTCGAACTCAAGACCTCCCGCTTACTAAACGGGTGCTCTAACCAACTGAGCTATGAAAGCTTCGATGACATGTTTGATTGTAGATTATTAATAACTTTGAACCTTTGCGTACTTTCTTCATTTAGTTATAAAAGGGTATTAAAGGAACGAAATCTCTCCAACAGTTTCCAGGAATCTAATTAAGTTTTATAAATTGATCAAAATTTCAATCTTTTCTTTTTTGTAAAAGACAACATCTATGAGTCTCTAATTTTAAATAACGGAAACAAAAACAAGGTAAAATCTTGAAATTTTTTGTTTACCATGAAACTGTTATAATTAAAATTTAATTTAGTATTTTTTCGTACTTACATTATCGAAACAAAATTTTGATCTATGCTTTTATTTAAGAACATTAATTAGTACTTCTTAATGGATAAAAAAACAGTTTCCACAATACAAATAAAATAACTATTACTAAAAATAAAAAATTAATGGACAATTTCACGTAGCCTCCCCAAATTGCTCACACAACAAGTCTAATTAAACCATTATCTTGTATTTGAATAGTTGCAAACAAGTCGAGTTTAGATTAAAATTTTCTATTCAACTGTCTAAATCGATATTTTGCTACATTCAACATTTAATTATAAACGAACACAATTTATTAATTTATTTTCGTTTTTAAATGGAAGCACTTTTTTTTTGGAATATTAGTGTCTAATATATTGTTAATTTTGTTATGTTCTGGTAAACTTTCTGGATTCACACTTTAATTGCTTTTAAAAGACTGAAGATAGAATTTTGAGTTGGTGATATAATATGTTTTAAATTGCAATTGGCACTCTTCCAACAATTATACTAAACAATGCAATATTCCCAGAAATTTATGTAAACACAAAAGCACAGCACTTTGATCAATATAAAAATCTATATAAAATAAATTGAAATAAGAACAATCTATAGAGATTAGATTTTCAAATGCCACACTAGTAACTCAAATATTTCTAAAATAAAAAAAGAACTCCTACAAAAAAATAGAATTAATATCCATTTTCATATTGGTGAACATTCATCACATATCCCAGCTGCGATATAGTTTTTCAAGTCTTTCGTAGTAAGGCTCAAGAGCTTTTTCAAGAGATTCATAGAGGTCGATGAAGCCGCGTTCCTGAAAACAAAAATAGTACAACTTAATTAAATAAATATATACTTTTGCTGCTAATTATATATTAATGACTAATTAAGATTGAACAAAATTTCATTAATTACCCGAGTTTGCACTAGAGCTGCTTGAATAACATAGTACCCAAATTTATCACGAGCAATTGCATAAGGAGCAATACGATCCGACAATATTTCTCGAACCACAGTAACTAATCCAAAGTCGGATGATGCTAAGCATTTATGTACGACATCTCTACCTCCTTCTGTCTGTGATAAGAGTATAATTTCACCTCGAAGGCGAAAAATTATCTTATCATTAATGAAATTATCTTTAAGGTCAAGTACATATTGCACAACGTAGCTCCTGGAGGGGAAAAAAACCATACACATAAATTGAAAGAAATTAAACAAATTTTAATTTGAACAAAAAAAATGTTATCAAAATTAAATGTGCATGAATAAAAATTAAATTTACCCATATAGATGAGTTGATAGGATATCTGCGACATTTGCAATTCTATTGAGTAGCATGATTCTATCGTATCCAGAAATTTTGTCAATGCATTCAATCAGAGATATATATCCCACTTCATGTATGGCCAAATGACTGTAGTTTTCAAATATTAGGCCATATAGAACCTAAAATCCATTAAAAAAAGATGTTAATACATTTTACAACTCTTAAACATGTTATTTTTATACCTAATTGATTTAAAACACTAAATATAGTAGTGATAAAGAGAACCTTTTTTTTTTCTTATCAAATCCGATCGAATTGATAATATACAAGTTTCTTGATTTAAGTAGTAATTAATATTACCTCATTCGGTTCATCTTTTAAGTGATTTAGGCACTGCTGAATCACAATTCTTGCTTCAGGATGAGTCATCATAGCATAGAATTTGTTTGAAAGAATATTTGTCAAAGTAAAAGCATGATCTTCTTTCTTGATCCTTTTGATGAGTTTCACAATGGAGTTTGATCTATAAAACAAAAATTAATTCGTAGTTTAATTAAAAAAAATTGTAAAATTTAAGAAAAATGAAAAGCTAAGAGATTAGGAGGATTTTGGTCTTACCCTTGTTTAGAGAATGCTATGTATAGAAAAAATTCCTTTTGTGAAAAGACCTCTTCAATAATCGAGTTAAATTGTTGGTCATCGCAGGTATCGATTAAAATTTGAAAATCCGCATCATTTTTATCGTCGGCCATTAGCCATAACATCCAACCACGATGAGTTTGAAGCAATTTTTCCGTTTCATTAATCTCATCATCATGATTAAATGGTGAATAATAATTTGAATACCCTTCAAAAGAACTAACGGAACTACTCTTGCTCTCCTCGTAGTCGTGCACCCCTCCTACATATACACAATTAAATCACAATTTTTTTCTAAAAAAAAAAAAAGAATATCTCCATCGGAAAACACAAACATATATATATAGGAGGAGTATATATATATTAAGGTTTAAAAAAAAAAGATTACAAAATCTGTATACCTTTATGGGAAGAGGTGTCATCTTTTCCAAAACATAACCTTTTAAAAGCTTGAACAACATTTTCAACTTTCAATTTGAGAGTGAAAACTTTAGCAAGGTCTTTTTCAATTTTGGGATTTTGAGAACTTGAACCCTCCATATTGCATGCAGGATTAGAAGAACAATACGAACTGAAGAAATATTTTATTTATTTTATGGATGAAATTTACAAAGAAAAACTAATTTAGAACTTGAATATCTTGTATCGTAATAACTAGAAGTAGTTATATATATAATTGAAGAGTCTTATTTAAATTGCAATAGGAAATTAACACAAGCACAGTCCTGGTTTACTTTATCTTGATACAAACCTTATTAGATATGAAGACTATTCCTTATGTTAAAAGATGTATGATCGAACATATAGGGAAATTATATACTTAGATATTTTATAACCAAATTATAATTAATTAAAAAAAAATTACGTCTTTATCATTCACTTTTGACTTAGACTTGTTAAAACTTAAAACCAACCTCAAGGTGCAAAACGCAATTAAGCTCGGATTTTCATGTCACCTGAACTGTGCAACGAGAGACTGATAATTTTGAGATCAAATCAACAAGAAAATTAGTGCTAATAAATTAAGACATTGCATTACAATGTGTATGTGTGTGTGTATGCATACATATATGTGAAAATTTAGTTGGCAATAACTTCACGGGTGTTTTGCTAATAAAAAGATAACACAGGGATTTTTGCTAATAATTAATAATAATACAAGATTTTTTTTTTTTTTTAGTTAGACAAAATACAAGAGATACTTTTGCATAAATATTACAGTATTTTTTAAAATAGTATTAGTATGTATAAATTTTGGCAAACTTTGAGATAGTAAACTTTTATCAGAAAGTGTAAAATCCAATTCGATAATATAAATATCTTTTTTTTTGTGTTTGTGATCTTAGGTAATAATTTTTAAATATGTTTTTCGTTACTAAAATCTATTATTTCTCTATTATGTATTTTTTTTAAGTAATACTTCATAAAATTTGCTTGTTTAGTAAAATAATAAATTGCGAACAAAATGCATTTCATTTATTAATTTTAGATATTTTCTTAGGAAAGATCTAATTCTATTTTCATTTAAAATCAATTAAGTACGTGATTAGGCTTGTGTTAATCTAGAAAGAAAAAAAAAATACTTGGAACAAAATTGAGCCAGATCCTGCTTTTGAATTTTAAGCTAGTCTAGCTAATTATTAAGTAGATCTTAAAAAAAAAAAAAGGGATAATTATTAAGTATCATATAAAAAAAAAAAAGCAACTACTCGATCGAGCAAAGATTTTGAAATTTGAAGAGCTACAAAAAGATCATACTGTATTAAACCTCCAAATATGTTTTAACTCGAACAAATGGGAAATAAAGCTCAAATACATACCAGATTTACCAGTTAATTTTATATGACAGTTATGGTACATGATTTTATGATAATAAGTAATAACAAGTTTTGATAATTGTTACGAGCAATCATGCCTACAGGCCGCCTTGGGCCCAATCATAAACAAGGCTAGGGACAAGGGTCCAAAACTTTTAGGACTTCCAACCCATAATATGATTAGATAATATGGTCTCGTTTCAGATTCCTCCTAGGAACCTAAGAATTATGAAGATATTTTTGAAATTTTATTGAATATAACTACTCTAAAGTATTTAGATGATAAACACTTAATTCGAAAGAAGGTTATAATATCTTGAATTTTTAAGACATAACTTTATATCAAATAATAGATGGGTTTGAAATTACCTAAAAGCCTTAATTAACAAAAGTTATGTCTATGCAAATATCTTATCCAAGTATGTATATTTATTATTTACTATAGAACTACTCATGCAATATTTATTCCTTCTTAAAAAAGTTTTTCAAAAATAAAACTAATAAAATTTTATTTACGATCAACTATTCCCAGAAAAGATTAAGTGAATTTGTTATTTCTCTATAAAAGATATATTAGATAAAACTAAAATATGAATATTTAATCAATACTTTTGCATCGTAAAAAAAGTGAACTTTAAGTGAATCCCTTTTTTTTTTTACAATAATGGTCTCGTTTTAGATTTTGCCTAGGAACCAAACAAGTCTAAGGTCAGGTTTGCATCCGTTTTCTCCTTGAAATTTTAAATCAATCTTTCTCCATTGTTGACCGAAAAGTTTACTTCATATAAAAAATCACCATTTATTTAATATTATACTGAAGATAAAATTCGATTTGAGTAGTAATATACTCTATATTAGAAATTGTTATTTGCATTATTCTTATACTAAACAATGCAATACAATAATACTCAGCAAAAATTTATGAAAACACATAAACATTGTTATAGTTAAAGCCCTACATGCACATAACTACATCTAAAAATCAAATTATGTAATTCTACATCAGTAACTAACATATTCCTACAGAACAAAAATATAATTATCCCTTTTCATCAAACTTTCTCTATCAAACATTCCTCATTTGGCCATTGATTGAGCTTTGCCTTTGCAATTCAAATTCATCCTTGAGAAGATTAATCACATGTCTTCCACCTACACTGCAGCTAAGTTCTTCATAATGAGGCTCAAGAGCTTTCACAAGATGTACATAGAGTCCCATTAATCCCTTTTCCTAAAATCAGAAATTAAAAAGATCAAAATTAATTATTAATATATATACTTATATGTATTTAATTCGCTTCTATATATGTAATTAATTAATTAATTACCTTAGTTTCCTCCAATGCTCTTTGGATAACATAGTTTCCGAATTGATCACGAGCAAGTAGTAAAGGAAAGGCAGGATCAGATAATATTTCTCGAACAACAGTGAACAATCCGAGGTTGGAAGATTTTAAGCATTTCTCGACAACATGACTGCCTCCTTTTTTCTGCGCTAACGATATAAACTGACCTTTGAGGCTTAAATATATCCTAGCATTAATCCAGTAGTTTTTGAGATCAAGAACATGTTGCACAACATAGTTCCTGTAGAAAAAGACTATTAATTAGTTATATGAAGAAAAAAATATTGTGCTAACTCCTAAATATATATATATATATATATATATAGGATGGGATTAGAGAATGATTAGTACCCATATGGATCATTTGAGAGGTAATCTGAGACATATGCAATATAAAATAGAAGCCTCTTTCTTTGGGTACCAGAAATTGTGTTGAAGCATTCATTCAGAGATATGCATCCCACTTCATGTGTGGCCAAACATACAAAGAAGTGTATGGTTGATTCATAAAGTACCTGATGAGATTAAAAAATATATGTTAATAAAAATTCGTTTATAAATCAACGAGAAGATTATTGTCAATTTTTTAAGTGAACATGAGATTATTGTCAGTCATTCAGTTTAACTAGGAATACCTCGTTTGCTCTATGTCCCAAGAGATTAAAGCACTGTTGAATGACGATCCTGGCCGTTTGATGAGTCGCCAGAGCATAGAATTTGGTTGAAAGAATTCTTGTCAAAGCAAACGCATGTTCTGTTTTCTTGATCCTTTTTACGAGTTTCACAATGGAAATTGATCTGTAATAATAACAAAATTCATTACATTACAAACATAAAAAAAAAAAAAAAGAATTAAAGAATCTTTAAAAAAAAAAAAGATATACCCTTGTCTACAGAATGCTATGCGTGTAAACAATTCGCTCTGCGAGAAGATCTCTCCAACAATAGAGTTCAACTGTTGGGAATTGCAGCCTTCGATTAGATTTTGGAACGGAGCCTCCATCCGTTCATCAACCATCATCAATAAAATCGAACCAGAAAAAGCCGAAAACAATTCTTCTGTCGTCTGATTATTATTATTATTATTATTATTATTATTGGTTTCATTAAACCTATGACTATCTAAGGTATCAAGCCATTGATTCAAATAAACCATGGAGGAGTCGGCATATATTATTGGCTTCATTATAAATAAGAAATTAAGATTTTATTTTTATTACTGGATGAAAAGTCAAAGAAACTACTAAGAACTAGTACGTATATTGCAACTTAAGAATAATTGGAATGGCGTATAAACAGTCTTAAATAAATAGGGTGAATTTGTAAGTAAACATGGTTGAGTAGAAGTAGACTTTATCTTGATTAGGAATCCGATTGTTATTGTGAAACCTTGTTGAGGATGGAAACTTATTCCTAATGTAATTAGATACCTGTGTGTACCCGTGTGAATATGTAGTCTTTCTTTCCAAAAATATTAATTACTCCACTTTATATGGTTATAATTTTGGCAATTTGTAAATACTTACATGAGCTAATATTATTTAATTTGTGATACTAGGTAATAGTAATACTTTGTAATATATAATTCATTATCAAAATAACACGATCTAATTTTTGTTTAAAATCATGAGATTTTCAAATAATATAATGTGTATATTTAATCTGTATTATATTAAATTCTTTAAAAAGTTCTGAATATTGTTAAAAACATAAAATTGTGTTCCAAAAATGATTTACATTTAAAATCTAGTGTGTGATAGAATTTGCACAATTTAGAAGAAGAACAAAATTAGTTGATCTTTTGAATTTTAGGCTAATTAATCTTATTGAGTAGTATTTTGTACTCGACCCATTTTGAAGCTGGCCAAAACCACTTTCGACCCGCATAAATTTTAATCTAACCAAATCCCTTTTTTTTTTTTTTTTTTTTTTTTTTTATCTTTTTGGTACAATAATTAACCCAATCTTAAAAATAAAAATTATGTTAGATTATTAAACTGAAATGGATTGAGCCCATTCATGGGTCATGACCCAAACAAGCAACCCATATAAAAAATCATTAAGAATGGACCTACCAACTACTTTTTTCTTTTTGTCTTCTTCGCAAACAATGTACAAATCTGACCTTGGTTAGAATTATGTTAGAAGTTGAGGTTTATGGATATGATTAATGACATTCATGAACAAAACATAGCTATTATCCAGTCTTTGAAAATTTCTCAATAACAACTTCTTTGTCACTTAAAAAAAAAAAAAAAAAAAATATCCTAGGGGCAATAAACATCGGTTAGCAAGTTTATATGGGGATCTGATAATAATTCTGAAATAAATCAGTACTCAGTTTGAATAATCACAGTACCTCTAAAGCAACAACAAAAGCATTCATATAGTATATTCTTAACAAAAACATATAAACATGTACGTATAAATATCTCTATACGTTGATAAGTTTAGAATTTGGAGTAAGTAGTTTTAGGGGTAAACCGGACCGGACCAACCTCCGCTTCGCGGTCCAACTGGTCGGACCGGCCGGTCCGGTCCGGTTTTAATAACATTGCATTAAGTTGGTATTAATAGGTCCCTTTTGTTGTAGTGAAAGTAAAGAAAAGAAGAAATTACACATCTGGAACTTAGAAAACATTAATTGTGACCAAGGTAGATTGTATACTCGAATAAAATGAACATGATCTAGTTATTATAATTTCAGATTAAAAGATCTATGTCCCAAATTTTCAAAACCCTTTTTTTTTTTTTTTTTTTTTGACAAATTAACTAATTAATTGGGGGATAAAAAAAAAGAAAAAATTGGGAGATAACATATAGAACAAACTAGAGGAGCAGTAGAAGCAAGCATGCTGTCCACGGACAATCTTCTACCTCTGGAGCAAAAAGATCCTGGATGGATGGCTAACGGGAAAACAGTAGTTTTACAGGCTGATGAAAATCAAGAAGAAGAAGGTGGTGGACAAAGTAAAAAGGGTGGGTGTTGTTCATCATGATTTGGATTTCAACTTTTGATTCTCTCTATAAAGCCCTTTCACATATCATCTTTAGTTGTTGTTCTATTTAATGTAATGTTAAATCTGTAGCCCACATTTTTCCTTTGTGTTTCTTGGAATATATGGAACAGAACAGAATCTGTAGTTTTGTTTCTTGGAATATCTGTAGTTTTTGTTCTGGAAATTGTAAATGGGCTTGATTGGGTTTAAAAATATTGTTCAGTTTTTGTTTTTTTAACTCATTTTATCTATTTCCCTTATTTGGAAACTGTAAATGGCTTGCAAAAAAACAACACAATAAAAATGGGAACTTTAGCTCTTAGATTGTACTTAGCTCAATCACTAAGCGTATTTACAGGCAAAATTGCAAAAAGTCCACTAATTTGTACATAGTTCGCGATTTTTCAATTTTTTAATGATATAGTACTAACGTTGCGGAAAAGTGTCATGTAATTACTAAAAGCCCTCGATGGCAACACACGAATACACAATAAGAAAACAGAAAACATGGAACATTGAAGCCAACACGTCGGTGCAAGGGATTCGAGTCGAAGCAACACGTGGAATAGTTGCTGACATGAAAGGGATTTTCCAATCTTGCGATAGAGGATCATTCGAGCCTACCAAAATATATTTCGAAGTCCACAATCTTCATGGATCAGGAAAAGTACGTATGGCTTTGTTCTATTTAGAGAATGAAGTACATCAGCATCAGACTAGGTCGATTTACCAAGGGATCGGTTCTCAAGTTTGGTAATGGAGACTAAGAAGCCGCGAAAAAAATCCACGAACATATTTGTTATATATTTGAGGTTGAATCAATAGTAAAATTGATATCAACTTGATGATTTGTTTGTTAATTATTTGTAGTTAGTTGGAGGAGAATAATTTTTGGAGAAAATTCTTTTTTTTTTTTCATTCAATTGCTTACTTTACTATGTGGTAGTACATACATATTTATAGTTACCATAGAATTATCTAGACTTTCTAGGATATTCATTATTCTAGATCAAGTTCTCAAGAGCAATACAAAGCATACTTTACTTTCACAAAGCTTTCTTACTTTCCACTTTCACCACTTTTCCTTCAAGCAAAGTTAGGCTGACTTAGCCGATTCGGCAAGGGACGGTAAAGTGCGCAAGGGGCGACAAGGCTAAGTGCCGCACGACACTTGAGAGAACAAGTCCGTGACAGGTGGTGTCAGAGCCCGGAAGGGCTGGGCATATTGAAGGAAAGTTTGCATATGAAAATCGGAATGGCAACCGACATCACTAACTCGGATTGCGAGAACCAAGTAGTGGAGGAAACTCCCAACATTGCCGACCGTAAGAGACGGGGCAAAAGCCGAACTCGTGAAGGTGCTGTGTGGTAAAGTACCATCACCGAGATGGGTAGTCGGTTGGAGAAGACCGAAGCTACCGTGGAGCAGTTGGAGACCCATATGTTCGATCGGATTGATGAGTTCGTGGCCAATCGGGAAAAGGTCACCCTATTGGAGCAAACTGTTCGTGAGCTAGTAAACACCGTGGAGGGCCTACGGGAAGAGCTCACCATTTGTCGTAAGGCATTGGCTAGTGGGGGCACTAGCACGGGCGGCGTTACCATGAGGATGACCAGCCCAAGATCCGGATGTTTGATGGCAAGAGGGATGCTCAAGCTATCGACGACTTTTTATGGCAATTGGAGTTCTACTTCGATAGCGTCAACCTGTGCGATGAGCAAGCCAAGGTAAAGACCGTTTCCGTTCATCTATGTAATATGGCTTCCATGTGGTGGCGCAGGAAACACTCCGATATGGAGAAAGGGACCTGTCGAATCGACACTTGGGATGACTTTAAGCGAGAGTTGAAGCGTTATTTCTATCCCGAGAATGTCGAGTTCGAGGCTCGGAAGAAGTTACGGGAGTTGAAGCATAAGTCCTCGATCCCGGAATATATTAAAGAGTTTACATCACTTATGCTCCAACTTCCCGACGTGGGCGAGAAGGACCTCTTCTTCTTCTTCATGGACGGGTTACAAAATTGGGCTAAACAAGAGCTCCAACGGCGAAAGGTGGAGACGTTGGACGAAGCCATCACAACCGCCGAGACACTAACCGAGTTCCAACGGGCTACCACCCAACCGAAGGGGAAGAATGATAAGAGTAACTCTGGCAAAGGTGGGGGAGACCGAGAGCATAAGAAACCCGCGGCCGACCCCCGGAGCAACCAATCAAGATTTCAGACGGGACGCCGGTTGTTCCATGACCAGAAGAAGGAGTTCGTGCCCCGTGGAGGATGCTACGTGTGCAAGGGGCCACACGCGATGAAGGACTGCCCGAAGCTGGGTTCGTTGTCCGCAATGATAGATCGGGAGTCTACTTCATCCCAAGCCGAAGAAGGAGCCGAACAGATCGGGTCGTTGCAGCTTCTCAACGCCCTCAAAGCCAAGCTTACACCGAGTGCCAAGAACAAAGGGCTTATGTATGTAGAGGCACTCATCAACGGGAAGTCTACCAAAGCCATGGTAGACACGGGAGCCACACACAACTTCGTGGCCGAGGATGAAGCTCGAAGGTTGGGACTTCAAGTAACCAAAAGAGAAGGGTGGCTCAAGACGGTTAATGCCGCGGCCAAGAAGCTGAGTGGAACGGCCAAGGCAGTGGACATGACGTTAGGCACTTGGAAGGGACCAGTGGACTTTTCTGTGGCACCCATGGACGACTTCAATGTTGTGCTCGAGTTGGATTTCTTATGCGAGGTAAGTGCCCTTCCAATGCCTTCGTTCAATTCTATTTGTATATTAGACAACGGGGCTGCATATATGGTGCCAACAACAAGCGAGCCGACTAAAGCCGAGGGTAAACAACTGTCGGCCATGCAAATAGCCAAGGGGGCTAAAAGAGGGGAGCCGACGTATTTGGTGACCTTGAAGGAGGAAGACGCCGGGAAGGATGCTCGAAGGGACGAGGTCCACCCGATCATCAAAGTCGTCCTTGAGGAGAACAAGGACGTAATGCCAACCGAGCTGCCGAAGACACTACCACCAAGGAGGGAGGTAGACCACAAAATTGAGCTGGAGCTGGGAGCCAAGCCACCCGCTATGGCACCCTACCGATTGGCACCACCGGAGCTGGAGGAACTCCGGAAACAATTGACCGAGCTGCTGGACACAGGGAGGATCCGGCCTTCTAAGGCCCCGTATATCGCACCGGTATTATTTCAAAAGAAGCATGACGGGTCGCTAAGGATGTGCGTGGACTACCGGGCGCTTAACAAGGTAACAATAAAAAACAAGTACCCCATCCCGTTAATTGCCGATTTATTTGACAGGCTTGGTAGTGCCAAAGTATACACAAAAATGGATCTACAAAAGGGTTACTACCAAATCCGCATTGCCGAGGGGGACGAACCGAAGACAACATGCGTAACCCGATACGGTTCTTTCGAATGGTTAGTCATGCCATTCGGGCTAACCAACGCACTGGCCACTTTTGGCACCCTTATGAACAAAATTTTCCATCCGTACTTGGACAAGTTTGTGGTGGTGTACCTAGACGACATCGTAGTGTACAGCCAGTCCATCGAGGAGCATGCCGAACACCTACGAACCGTCTTCTAGGTACTAAGGGACAACGAGCTATACGTAAAAGAGTCCAAGTGCGCCTTTGCCAAGGAAGAGGTGCCGTTCTTGGGACATATCATCGGGCATGGCCGGCTACGTATGGATGAGGCCAAGATAAAAGCTATAATCAAGTGGGAGCCTCCGACAAAGGTAACCGAATTACGATCCTTTCTTGGCCTTGTAAATTATTATCGTCGGTTCATCTCAGGGTACTCCGCACGAGCAGCACCCTTGACGGATCTGCTAAAAAAGAAGACGGAATGGGCCTGGTCCGAGAAATGCCAGGGGGCATTCGAAGATCTAAAGGCGGCGGTAAGCCGAGAGCCGGTCTTGGCCTTACCCGATTTCTCTAAGGCATTCGAACTGCACACGGATGCCTCTGACTTCGCTATTGGAGGGGTGTTGATGCAGGATGGCCACCCCCTAGCCTTTGAGAGCAGTAAGCTGAATGACACGGAAATGCGATATACCGTGCAGGAAAAAGAAATGACGGCAATTGTGCATTGTCTCCGGGTGTGGAGACACTACTTGCTCAGGGCCAAGTTTGTGGTAAAAACCGACAACGTTGCCACCAGCTACTTTCAGACACAAAAGAAGTTATCACCGAAGCAGGCATGTTGGCAAGACTTTTTGGCCGAGTTCGACTACACGTTGGAATACAAGCCGGGAAAAGCCAACGTTGTAGCCGATGCACTTAGTCGAAAAATGGAGCTAGCAACCGTGAGTCAAGCAAAAGGGAACTTAATCGAGAACATCAAAGAGGGGCTGGAGCACGACTCGACGGCCAAGGAGCTAATGAAGTTGGCCGAGCAAGGAAAGACCCGGCAATTTTGGGTAGAGGACGGGCTACTCTACACCAAAGGTCCACGACTTTATGTGCCGAAGTGGGGAGACTTACGGCGCAACTTGATCCGGGAGTGCCATGATACTAAGTGGGCATGACACCCAGGGCAGCAAATGACACGAGCACTCTTGGAGGCGTCTTACTTTTGGCCTCACATGCGGGACCAAGTGGAACTTTATGTGAAAACTTGTCTCGTATGCCAACAAGACAAGACGAAAAACAAACATCCGGCGGGACTCTTGGAGCCATTACCCGTACCCGAACGCCCTTGGGACTCCATATCAATGGACTTCATCAGCGCCTTACCATCGTCCGAGGGGTATGGGTCAATTATGGTAGTAGTTGACCGGTTTTTTAAGTACAGGACTTTCATACCCTGCACCAAGGATTGCACGGCAGAGGAGGCTGCTCGGGCATTCTTTAGGAACGTGGTCAAGTATTGGGGACTTCCGAGGAGTATCGTGAGCGACCGAGACCCCCGATTCACGGGTAAGTTATGGACGGAACTCTTCAAGATACTTGGCTCACAATTAAATTTTTCCACAAATTTTCACCCACAAAGCGACGGCCAAACTGAGAGGGTGAATGCCTTGTTGGGCAAAACTCCTTGACGTGGCACAATTCTCATACAACTTGCAAAGGAGTGAGTCCACGGGACGGAGTCCATTTGAGCTTGCCACGGGACAACAACCGCTTACACCGCATGCCTTGACAACATCCGTGGAAAGTGCGAGGAGTCCGGGAGCAGCTAAGATGGCCAAGTCTTGGGAGGAGCACGCTGACCTCGCCCGGTCTTGCTTGGAGAAAGCTCGCAAGCACATGAAGAAATGGGCCGATGAGAAGAGGAACGCTCGCGAGTTTCAAGTGGACGATCAAGTGCTAGTGAAGCTACTGCCACAACAGTTTAAGGCGCTACGGAGCCTGCATAAGGGACTTATCCGAAGGTACGAGGGGCCTTTTCCGGTTGTGGCCAAGGTAGGCAAGGTATCATATCGCCTTGACTTACCTAGTACTTTAAAAATTCACAATGTCTTCCACGTGAGTATGTTGAAGCCATATCATGGGGACGAGGAAGACATAAGCCGAGGGCAATCACACCGAGCACCACCCGTGGTGACTAAGTCGTATGACAAAGAGATTGAGGAAGTGCTCGGGAGTAAACCGCAACGCAAGAAGGGAGTGACTCCCACCACTCTCTACTTCATAAAATGGAGGGGGCTACCGGAATCCGAGGCGACATGGGAGACGAAGGAGGACTTATGGCAATTCCGGGACAAAGCTCGAGGCATACGAGGCGACGAGGGCGTCGCCCGATTAGGTGGGGGAGAATGTAACGGACCACCCGACGGGAGGCCAAAATTCGCATCAAAGACATAGCCGACGGGTGGACATATGCATCCTAGGGGCTGCCTAGGATGATTTAAAGGAACCAAACACGCCCTTAGAGGTTCCGGAGAACTCTAAAGGCTTCTATACGGATCCGAAGCATTCTAGAGAGTTTCGGGACAGTCCGCACAACTCCGGGAGGGACTAGAAGGGACCGGAAGGTGCCGGAAGGCACTAGAAGGCACCGGGAGAGCCTACACGAGTCTAGAGCATGCCGGAAGGATCTAGAACATTGTGGAGAGCTCAAGACACTTGTAGGCACATCTTGTACATAGTAGAACACACTAGAAACTTGTACATAGTGTAGGAATTTTGTGGAAGGGTCTAGAGAGCCAATCCTAGCCCTTAGATCAAATTAATCAAGGCCGTCCATTTGAGTAGGCAAGTAGTATAAATAGATGTAACTCCCTCATTTGTAACCATCAAGTTCTCAAGAGCAATACAAAGCATACTTTACTTTCACAAAGCTTTCTTACTTTCCACTTTCACCACTTTTCCTTCAAGCAAAGTTAGGCTGACTTAGCCGATTCTGCAAGGGGCGGTAAAGTGCGCAAGGGGCGACAAGGCTGAGTGCCGCACGACACTTGAGAGAACAAGTCCGTGACAAACGGCATGTTTGAACATATAGTAAACCAACTAGCGGCGTGTCTAAAAATACGAAGAACTAAGAATTATGTTTCAATACAACGGCATGTCTGAACATATAGTAAACCAACTAACGACGTGTCTAGGTGAAGCTTAAATTTTCCTTTTCTTCCGTGGTGGTACGTACACACCTGCTCCTTCTGACGATGACGGACTTGATAAACTGCAGGAGAAGTAAAAGAATTCATATGTCAAGAAAATGATAGATGAAAAACCACAAAGTAAAGCTAGATGAATAATAATAAATAAATAAAAATAAAATGAATACCTTGAAAACTGGAAAACTCTTGGCCCTCTGTTTACGTCACCGACGAGGGAATTATGCCGCCTCACGCATTCGTGACCTCTGCGTTTCAATGCCTTCCCAATAGATTCCCACTGTGAGTTCATTTCCACTCCAAGTCTCATTAATTCTTCATGTTCATTTTGATCCCATTCCATACCGGACTGTAAATATATTTAAGTCATAGTGCCAACATAAAAAAACGTAGTCAGAGTATTAATTAATTTACAAAGGTAGATCAAATGTCCAAGAAAATGTAAAAGACACAAAGCTGCAGAAAATGCAATACAATTTTATTAAAGTAGCTAGAGAATTAATTAAAAACCAACAAGTTGCTTAAAATATAGCTAGAATTGCTACTAAATTTGAAGATCAAGAACGACCTTTTTAGGTTCTTGATTTTTGCTACATGCACTTTGTTCCAAAATAAATGCTTACAAATCACACAATAAATATTGCATCAAATCAAGAAAAAAATACTAATAAAAAGCCAATTATGTACAGCAGTATTTATATTATGAAATACTTGATGAAATTTGAATTTATTTTTGCAAAATCTTGGGGGCAGCGTGTCTTAATGTTGCTTCCATAAATAGTAGTAGGTAGTTTTCTTGGGGCCCTGCTTGGTCCGTGTGTCGTTACATTTCTTCTAAGAAGAAAAAAATAATGGAAAATCAAATACAACAGTGCAACACACAGTCCAAAAAATTGCATAGTAAATACTGCAATTTTTACATAAGTTGGAAAAACAATAAATACTCCTACTAACCATCAATGAATTAATAAAGTACCAGTACCAGTAGTAGACTGTATTGCATGATAGAGTATTGGGATGGTCTATGGTGACTCACTCCAAAGAGAGTCACCAACAAGTACAACCTTCTTTTTGGCCAATTAAATATGGACATGTAATGGACATGTATTCACATTACAATCTCAATATATTCATTTACAACACAGCTAACCCTTGAAATATCAATTATACCCTTACTCTTTATTTTACAAAATTTCCAATTTATCATTTTTGCATTTCATATATGATATACTTTCTCATAAGTTTCGCTCTAACGGAATTTTATCCGTCACAGCGGAGATGGTAGTTTTTGGTTATTTTTTTTTTTTTTTTGAGGAAAATTAGATATACAATCAAATCCTACATATTGATATGTAAATTTACAGTGATTAAATGATTATTTTTTTATGGATTAAAATTTGTGAAGGCAACGTGTGCTTCGGAAATTTGTAAATTGTCATGATTTTTTCTTCGGATATTAATATACAATATAAATTTATGTAAATAGCATTTTTATATTTATAAAATTTTATTACAATGTTATTTAATATTAGTTCAATTTATTCAATAACTACTAAATTATACAAATTCTATCAAAAATTTGAAATGAATATTTCAATTATCAATTTTAGAATTTTAGTTAGTATACTCAGAATAAAATGAACATTATCTAGTTAGTATAATTTCAGACTAAAAGATCTATGTCCCAAATTTTCAAAACACTAAATTTTTATTTTACAATTTAACTAATTAAATGGGGGATAAAAAAAAATAAAAAAAAAAATTAGGAAGATAACATATAGAACAAACTAGTGTAGCTGAAATTTGAAATGATTTAGCCCAAACAATTAGTCACCTTACCCAATTTCCATTCTTGCTTAAATAGTTGCCATAAAAACTGGCCCAAAAACACAGGACATCCTAATTAAAATGCAAGTTCTGGGCTCAAACTGAAATATGCAAAAACCTAAGTTTGAAATATGAAATACTATGAAATACTATAAGAAGAACAGGTCGACCCTTAATTAAATCCGTAGGACAACACCAAAATGTAATAAAAACAGTGTAACTATAGAATCACCATCTGGGTAAAAGAGGTGCTGTCTTTTTTAATCTCCCTATTAATTATCATCCTATGATGTGGTGTACAAAAGTCAGAATCAAGCTCGGCCCTATTATCTAAGCACGAAAAACCGCAGCAGATTTACATGTAAAATAAATTATAAAAAAGTTACACTTTCATGAAATTATGATAATATACTTCACAAGTTTATTTCTTTCTCTTGATAATTATCTCCATGCAGAAGATGTAGCCAGGGCTCTGTTCTTCCAACCAAGATACACAGCACCATTCCCCTCCGCCATTCTGTAGTTTGAATCGAATTCTTTCAACATGTCCCTGATGGCATTGCTAACTGACGAACTCAATTGAATCGGAGAAAATCCAGCCATTGTAAGTCTCAATCTCCACTTACCAAAAAGTTCGTGCCTTTCCACTCGATCAGTCCCTTCACATGCTATTATGTTGACAATGTCTCGTGCCACGCAGTGTTCCTCTGCACTAATCCGCTGCCTGTCATCCCTAGGACGTGTTGCATCAATAGACTCGAACATTGCTGTATAATAATCAAGAGTTTCACAAACTCTTTGAAAGAAAGTACCGGTGTTGGTGTTGGATTCTTGTTCAACAAGAGTCACAACCTTAGGTGACAAACTTTTAACTAGTCTAAGGAGACGGTCTCTATGATTCGTGGTGCTCACACTTTCATCTGGCATGTGGTGAAGTATGTAAGGAAAATTCACAGCCAAGGCTTCTCCTGGTCGAACCTTGAGATTATCGAGTTGGACCTCACATCCTGACATGGCTGCACCATGGAATTCAAAGGGCACTCCACATGACTTGGCTATTTGTGATAGTCTTTGACCGACTAACTGAAGTCCTCCACCCCGAGCATAAGCTGATTGGGAATCATCAACACCCGTAATGCGTATATATGGGGGCCCACCTGGCCGACGTGAAAGAGCCTGAATTAACGACACCCATTGACTGCCCTGAGCAATTTGAAAATCTATGACATGGATTCTGTTTTCGTTTTCCATGGCTTCTCCGATGACAACATTAGCAGACATATAAGCGAATTTGTAATATGGGCAGATTTGATAAAGCACGTGCATGTAAGACATTAATTCAGAGCTGGTTGGCTCTTTGCATTTCAACTTTTTGTATATTATGCTTCCTGAAGATAACAATCTTGCTCGCAGTCCTTCTAACATGTATGCACCTAATCTTTGTAATGGCTCACCGGAAACCGACACCCTCTTTTCTAGTATATCCATCAAAGCTTCTGCAGCCGATACTGCAACCTTTCTCTCTGATATAGTATCGGCTTCAGATACTATTTCAGCACAGGCAAGGAGCAATTGTTTGAGGTCCATGTGTGGGGCCATTTCCAAGATTTTATCATATCTTGTGAAGGGAGAATGCTGTGTGACCATACCATTAAAGGAACCACTATCATCAATTTCGGATTCAGGTCCCAGCAGTTCGTTCCTTAATACCCAGAAAGCATGCATCATTTTTTCTTCATCATCAGGCCCAGAAGACCCACTCAAAGGTGAACCATAGGTATAATCAGATGAGTGATGGTGATCAGATGCATATGAATGACAATCTTGGGGGGAGAAGGGACTCTTACTGGAGGAGATGCTTCCATCTGAAGGGGAGTTATAGATAGCATAATTAGTTGCTGGAGTTGATTCTAGAGTGTAGAACTCCTTATTGTAAGCATGAAACGAAACTTCAGTCCTCTGGCTTCTGCTAATAGTTGAATCGTTGTTCAAAACTTGAAAAGTTTGAAAGCTGTATGGGTCGTCTATCTGCTTCATAGGCCGATTGTAAAAGCTGTGAAGACCGGCAATTGTTTGAGATTCTTGGGATGCCTGCATCTCAACAACAGCTGAAGTCAACTTCGACAAAGCTAAAAAAAAGTACAACAATAATAGCAGGCAGCTACTTCTCAGAGAGTTTGTTCAAAGATTCCTATAGCCCCAAATTTTGCAGAAGAAACAACGTTGCCTCACTTATCCCATTAATGTATGAGGAGCAGTAACATAATTGACAGCGAGACTATCAAAGACAAATAAATTATGAAACTGTTTTAGTAATATCAACTCAAAGTGGTGCCACCTTTAGGGAAGAATAAGAGAACCACCAAAACCTGTCAATAGAATCTATGAAGTGTCAGGAGTCAGTAATGTATTTCATCAATATAAGTCCCAGAAACAAGTTTTCTTACACATTATTCAAGCCTAGCACAAAAATAGACTGACAGGCTTCAATAGCTAAATATAGTGAAGGGTTAGGATAGAAAGCACCATACAAAACCTTAATATTGAAGCATGTCTAAAAGCGTAAATTGGCTCTACGAGTTGTCATGTTAGCCTATAAAGTTCCATACAGAGTTACTAACATGTCGAATTGCAAATCACAACATTATCAATATACAACAAGGAAACCAAACAGAAGAGGAAATCCTTCAAAAAGAAACAAACTTCACCTAATAACATCTACATCTGTGGAGGGAATATGGCTTTTTCTTTTAGTATGCATCATTACGTTTTTATTGATGGAGAACGGATTTCATAAACTAATTTTCCTCCAATTAATCTATTCAAGACTATGGAAGATGTGCACAACGCATCTCAATTTTTCACAAGGTGAAAGATTTCATATGACAACTAGAGTTGTAAACGCTGAACTAACAGATACGCTAAGTGCGCATTCTTTCAATGAATCCCTTCAAACTCTTTTACAGAACTACTTCTCTTTGAACTTGAGCATCTTATAAAACAATAAATCAAATCCATAGCCCAACGAAGACATAGTTTGACATTAATTTACTTTTCCATTAAAAGTTGAGAGTAAACTACAGTGTGAATATTCAATCTGAATAATCAAATTGATTAATCAAGGATAATATATGACATATCTTATAACTATTGGCTAAAGAAGGAAAAAAACTTATAATCAGTTAAAATCAGAAAATCTTCACATACTCTGAGAATTTCATCCCCAAGTCCTGATGAAATCTAGCATTTTTAAAAAAACAAAATGAGAAAAGGAAAAGGGAAAAGACCTAATCCAGCACCAGTCATTTTCAACAGCAATACTTTCTAGAATCAGCCTTGGAAAGAATAAAATCAGACATTAAACATCTAAAAGTCAACCGACACTGGGGCTACACTTCCCAACAAATAACAAAACTTAGTTCCAGATGAAAAGGAATAAATTCGGAATAAAATACAATTTCATATTATAATCCTTTAACCTCGTCGGTCAGTCAAGAACAGGAAATGAATCTAACAGTAATATACTCGCTTTCTGTTGTGGATGCCAATAAATTAATGACACCGTCCAACATTTAAAACAAAATAAAATAGAAATCCAATTTCTGAAACTCATAAAAGCAAGTAATACATAACGCAGAAAACATAATAAACATAATAATTATTGATTACGAAATCAAAAGCTTTCCTCCTCAACACATAATAATCGAATTAAACATAAATCATAACTCACAAAACCCGATAACTTTCTTAATTTGAGAAATAGTAGTAGATTTTGAATGCATAAATTACCTTCTGGAAAAACCTGCGGATTGGATTTGTTTTGAATTTTCACACACGGAAAAGGAAGAGAGAGAGAGAGAGAGAGAGAGAGAGAGGGGGGTTTATTTGCGTCTCTGCTGAAATGATGATTGACGAGTACTGAGATTTAATAAAAGGTTTTTCTTATTATATAGTTGAGTGTAATTTAGTGACAAACTACTGCCCTTCATTTATGGCGTTACTACGTAAGTGCCCCTAATGAAGCGTGTAGACCTGACTTGTATGAATTTGTTCAGGTTAGTCCCACTCGTCACACTTTTCACCTATTTTGTTCGAAACTTGACTTTTAATCAAAATAAATACGGAGTATATTTTTGTCGTCTTAATGATTTTGCTTTCTTTTGCGTTGTGGAAGTCATACTCCACTAATTATTTATTATTTATAGATTTTCTTTTTTTTTTAGAAATAAAAAATGGAGTTATTGATCAAGTTTCGATTTAGTGTAAAACGTAATTGAAGATTATAATTCAAAACTTAGATATGTTAATTAATTAACATGTACTAGAATTATAATTGAGTTGGTAATATCTTTCTAACTTACCACTTAATTTAGATATGATTATCAATTAACCAATTAAATTTGAATTTGATGTAATTATAGCAACATGCTGAATCTTATAATTTCTAATAAGAATTCTTACTTTCACTCTTGAGTGTGTATAAGGCGGGTCAAGCCCCCATCCAAGGATGTATAGAAAATTTCGAGGGAATAGCACAAAACTTTTCTTTAATCAACAAAACATAGTTAAATATAACATCAAACATCTCTTAAAAAACATTGGAGTATTATTAATCCACTTAAAAACAAAAAGAAAATATTACTGTATACATACAAAATACTCAGAGCCTGTTTGTTTGGCGTTTACCAAAAAATTTTCGTGTTTGTGAAATGCTAAACAAACATGTTTTCTATTTTCTGAAATAAATTTTTATTCTCTTAATTTTCTCAAACTACTCTCTCAAAATCCAAACAAACAACTATTTTTCTTATTTCTAAACAAAACCTATACAAATTCTACTTTTATTTGACATAAAGTAACATATCTCTTACACAATTTATCTCACAACAAACATGATTCGACATAAAGTCTTACACATCTTACACCTACAATCCAACTCTTCCAAAAAAAACATATACCTATTTTATTTCTCAAACCACTCTCTCAAAACCCAAAAAAACAACATTACGCAAATCGAAATTATTTCACAAACCTTCCCGAAATTATTTCACAAACCTTCACTACTCTCCCAAACTACTTTCCCAAACACCAAACAAACGGGCCCTCAATGTTAAAAGTAACACCCTTCTAGATATCGTCAATATATATACACATTAAAAGAACATTAATGACACTTGCACGTTGAGACAAACGGTTTCCGTACTCGTCCTCACCAATAAATTCGCCAAATGGCATATATGTAGTTAATGCAACATGGAGGCCGCAATTGGAAATCCACATCAGATATGTTAAAATTTTACACTTTAATAAGATTCTTTTTTTTTTTTTTTAAACTCTAATTAATAACATTGATTTCCAAGAAGCAACGTTCATTTCCCCATGTTTTTGACCCGTCACAGTTGATTTAAGTAAGGGATTTTTGCACGTCACCCCCCAGTTTTTTTTAATTTTCGCATTCCCCCCTCCCCGCAACGTCTTAAATGTGACCGTGCCCCCTGCTTTTATGTATATTTGTGCACTTACCCCCCTGAAACACCTTAAATGTGACCGTGGCCCCTGCTTTTATGTATGTTTGTGCACTTACACCCCATATCAAATTCCGGTCAGATTTTCCACCGGAACTAAAGCACCTACAAAGCACACAAAATTTAAGAGGGCAAAAGGATAAAATTATCCTTATTTCCCACAAAACCTAAACATTAGTTAAAAACGTGAATTGAAATTGAGAGAAGAAATTAGGGTTTATCTCAGTTAGGCTCAATTTCTCCTCAATTTACTGAAATTGAGTGAATCATGAACAATTTTACAAATTCTCCTCCATTTACTGAAATTGAGTGAATTATGAACAATTTTACAAATTGATATCGTCTCTCTCTCACACAAAACTCATGATTTAAAAAAAAAATTGATTGATATTTTAGCAACTTTTAGATTTTCATTCGATCATGGTTTCAAATTTTCATCTTTTTCGACGAAAACATCGAAAAGTTTTCATTTTTGAATTAAGCGAAATGAAAACATGATGTAATTTTGAAATTATTTGTTTACCTTAAACTCTGTTATTTTTATAAATTTAATAGTTTTTTTCACAATTTTTCCTTATTGTTTTCGAAACATTTTCGAAAAATATCGAAAAAATTTCAATATTTGACTAACCGAAACATACGCTCGAAACAAAATTTTGATCCATGCATTCGATTGAGTTACAACTTAAAAACGATATGGCTTGACAATTTACTTTCACTCACTTAGACGAAACACACTTTTAGATGGAAGATAAGTGTTCCCGGGTACGTAATTAGTACCATAATGAATATTAGTGTGTTTTATGTCATCATCTACGTCCTCTATCTTTTCTAATTTGTCTCCTTCCTTTTGTGTACAAAAAATTATTTATTAATGTCAAACTGAAAGATACATGTAATGATATATCTAAAATCTTAATTAATTAAATATACACCTTTAAATAGTACTAGAATCTGGGTCTTCGATTAATTAATTCAAAACAAGTTTAGCAATCAGGAGGAAATCATGCAGCTAAATTGCAATTAAAATCAAAAGTTAAAGGATGGGAAGTGGGAACCGCGTTTGAATCATTGTGAAGAGGCCACATCACATGCACCCCATTTTCCATCACAATATTTCTTTTCCAATTATCTCTTTACCTTTTGTTCACTGACTTTCTAATTAAACACCACGTGAAGCTCGATCCACCCTAATCATGATTCCGTACAGTGAAGGCAGGATCATAATTGAAATTTTATAATCCACGGGGTATTAGGTTTATAAAGTATTCGAATTATTATGTAATTTTGAAAAGTAATTGATCATTTCATATTTATTATTGTGCTAATTTCTACAGATATGAAAACAATTTTTTTTATTAATTATATAAATCTTTAGATCATGTTTTATGGTTACGAGTTTTAGAGAATTCCTCTGTAATACATTAAAGATTTTGACAAAAGTATAAGCATCTTTTATTTATGGATGAAATACAATTTTTTCCCTTAAAATATGAGAGTGGTATCAGTTACCTTCCTAAAGCATCATTTGTAATATTTACATCCCTCTGTTATAATTTTATAGTATTTATTCCAAAAATACACCCACCCCTTTTATAATCACAAATAATAAATTATTTATTACTTTATCAAAATAAAATTGTATCTTTATTAATTACTAATCCATTCATCCACCAAACAACATTAAGTTTTATTTTCTTCATTTCTTTTGTTACCTTCCTCTTTTCGATCTCAAATTTTTTTCTTCATTTTCATCTCAATATTTTATAACCTAAGGAAACAAAATAAATGAAGAAATTGAAACATAATATTGTTTGATTGATTGATGGATGGATGAATTTATAATTAATAGAGATTTTATTTTGATAAAGGGATGAAAAAATTAAAACATAATATTATTCAGTGTTAAACTTGAATTTTGCGAGAAATAATTTGAAGGAGAATTAATCTATATTTTGAATAATAATTTGTACCGAATATAAATGAGAGAATTATCACCAAATAAAAACTCAGAAAAATATAAATAAAAAATTTGAGATTAAAAAATTGAAACATAAATTAAAGAAAACAAATTGAAACAGAAATAAAGGAAAAAATGAGATGAAAATAAAGAAAAATTTGAGACCATAAAACCTAAGAAAACAAAAAAAAAATGAAGAAATTAAAACAAAATGTTGTTTGGTGGATAAATGAATTCATAATTAATAAAGAGATAAATTTATTTTAATAAAGAAATTTATTATTTATTTAATGGGATGGGTTTATTTTTGTAATAAAAGCTACAAAACTATAACAGAGGGGATTTGTGTTACAATTAGTACTTTAGGGAACTAAATGATACCCACCCTATACTTTAAGGGGGAAACTGTATTTCACCCTTTATTTATTATTGCAATGAGAAATCATAGTACTTCTGATTATAGGAAAAATGATTTGAGGTTTATGATTATAGGAAAAATTATTTGAGGTTTATGATATGGTGTAAAAATATCACAAGGCTAGAATGGTAATTCGATCAACGCCCATCTTCCACCTTTTGAAATTTTGAAAGATTGATCTGCACATAAAAATATTTAGGAGAGTTCAGATGCTTTGATGCTCGTGGGTGATTCTAGATCAAGATAGAAATCTCACAAAAATATATGCACGTAAAAATTTGAAATGGGATAATTACATTCACCTACCTTAAAATATTGTTGAATTACGGAAATCACCTATGCGGTAGTATAAAGATTTTCTCTACTTTAAGTCTTATCTTACAAATACGTCCCTGAAAACTTACTTTTCTGAATAAAAAGGCCATTTTATCCTTGATGAACTTTGACCCTAAGTTTGTCAAAAGTAGGAAAAATATACCATTTTTATATTAAGCATGTGACCAACAAGCTCGGGATGAAGAAGTGTGTTTATAATTAATATCAAACCTTAAAATGTATGTGGTTTTGTATTCAAAATAATATAATAAACACTAAAAATTGTTTTTAATATAGAAATTGTATAACACCGACGTGTTTAAAAAAAGCAATTCTAAAACACTATTTCTTTCTTTTTAAATTTTTAAATAAGTATTTAATTAATTATTTGACAAGGAACTATATGTTGTATTTTAAGATTAAAATATATCTTAGATCATTGTACTACAAAAAAACTATTCCTTTTCCTAATATAGTTTTTTGTAAAAATTATTTTTATTTATAATTTTAAATGAGTATTGACTAATAGGATTTGAATATAATTAACCAATTAGCATTTAGCGCAGACAGTGTAAATTTACATAATTTATTGCGTCACGGGCGTTAATTTATGTATATTTTATTGAAAATTTTAGCTTTCATATGAAATATGGTGTCGAGCACGTGGCACTTAAAATTTGAGGATTTCGTATTATGATTTCAAAATTTGCACATATAAGTCATATGATGACTCTATAACTTCAATTTTGGAGTAAAATACGGTTTGAGTTCCTAAAAAAATAAAAATGGCTATTTTTAATTGTTAAAAAAATTAATTCAATTTTGATCCTCTAAAGTGGTTGAGTTTAGAAATTAGTCATTTATGTGGTTCATTAGGAATTTACAATTTTTATTGTATTATAGACGTCAATTTATGCCTGGTCTAATCGAACGTCCGAATTTCTCTCAAAAAGATCACATGTCGAGCACGTCACACACTTCAAAATAAAAAAATAATATTCAAAAAAAGTCACAACTAAAAGAATAAACACATTATAGTCTCCCAATTGCATATTATTATCGGCATTGTTGACATTTGCTTTGACTTTGTATTGCCATTGGGGTGGAAATGATGAATATTGACAGTGTTTTAATTTGCATTTGCTCTACTTTTGTTTGTGTCTTTGATTTATTCTCGTCGATAATTATTTGGTATATTTTGGTGGGTTGTAAATTAGATTTGAGTTCAATGGTAGAATTTGAATTGCTAAGTTAGTGTAGTATATTAATTTACAATATTCACAGTGAAAATTAATAAATCTGAAGTCAACGTGATTGTGAATATGATCAATTTCTTTTTTTTTTTATAAATAGAAGTTGGTATCCTTGTTTGTTAAATGAGCATCAACGATTTTCTCCGCAAAATTATAGTTATAGACCAATCATCTTACTTGAACATGCAAACTTCGGAACTTATAAGTTAGATATCTCTAATTTTTGAGTGACATATGCTCGACACATAAAAATATGATATAAATTAATGTCGATAATACAATAAATAACATAAATTGAAAATGTACCACAATAAATAATCAAATTTGAAACGCAATATCTTTTAATGGCTAAAAACCAAAATTTTGTCATTTTAAAAGTAGTTAACTGGTCATTGGCCTAATGGCTCAAGAATCATGAGTCTCATGACATTATTCTGTCCTTCGTCATGGACTAAATGCCCAACCTAAAAATAGAGCAATAATTTCCCTATTATATTATACAGACTGTTAAGGCCCTTTGGTTGAAACTGTTCTTACAATTTCCATTCACACTCTTGGGCTGAAGCTCTGTATATTTCATTTTGTTTTCCAATGGGCCATCGTAACTTGAATTTTTATATGGGGTTGTCAATGAAGTAGGATATTGATTTTTTTTTTTATCTATTAGACTATGTGTATTTACAGCTCGGACCGAAGAGTATAAATGATATTATAAATTTTAATGAGAATTATGATCTTATTAAGATTTGCATCCAAAATATTTGAAATGAATATGGATTTATATTGATTTGATTCCGATAATAAATAAAATATAGCAATACAATGTTTATCGACATATATTTTTTTTTTCTCAAAGGTTAAATACCTTTTGAAGCACGTTGGTCATATTATAATTATAATATTTGAGAACCCCTCACAATCAGGTTTTGAACTTGGATTTATCACTTTGAGTGGAGGGGAAAGGGAGGACTAATCTCTTCCACTAGAGCCATCGTCTGATAAACTGTCGTGGAAGACCAATCGTATGTTGAACGGTCTATATATATATATATATATATATATATATATAAGTAATATTAATAATATCATACAATCAGTTTAACAATACATGACACTGGATACAAATAAATAAGCTATTCATTCAACAATATTTGTTATTCTCGACTATATCTACTTCATTAAATTAATAACTTCAGTTAGCTAAAACTTCACACCAAATGACAAGAAACTTTTAAAAAGTCACTCCATTCAGCAGCTCAACTTGCTCAATAATTGAGTTATACACTTGATAGATAGTAGATGGTCATTTTATGTATATATTACATGAAAGTTGACTTTGAAAAGTCGTCTGAACCTCTCATATCCATTTGTAGCCACATTTTCATTGTATATCAAAATTCTCATATAATTTGCAGGTACATACAGAACAATTTTAAATCTCCACCAACACCATTCATTTTCTTGCTCTTAATGCCAATCCTACATTTAAGTTTAAGGTAAGTTCTTGCTCTTATCATATAATCTGTTAGTAGTATTTCTTATCTGTTTCAGATTATTGCAAATAGATTTTCTTTTTAACTATCCTCCTCCTAAATGTACTTAAATGTGTGTCTATGTTTATATGAATATGAAACTCAAACATTTTTTTTCATTGCTAATATAATGTCTAAGACATTACAGTACCTTTTTGCTGCACACTCAATTTTGCTCTATAAGATCTAGATCACTGAATGCTTGTATTCCAAATTGAAAATAGTGGAAATATTCATGGTTACTAATTACAAAACAAAAAATGAACAAAACAATGGATAATCTACGTTGATCGAAAGGTCATATAGCTACCCGTCGCCAGATTCGCAGCCCACCTAGCAATGAGACTCGATATGAACTTCCCGAACAAATCTAGCAGCCAAGAAACAATGCCAATGAGTAAGCATACCCCAAATAACTTACAGTTCAAAAATGGAGTGCCTCCAAGAAACTTCTCTGCCACCAAAAACGCTGCTTGAAACAATACAAAAAGAACCAATGCCACAAAAAACCATCCATTTTTCTGAAACAGACCCTTGAAAATGTTCTTTGATTTGTATTCTCTAACAATGAATATATTGAAAAATTGGCAGAGGCAGAACCCCTTATAGATCATCGATTTAACAATCGCGTCACTTATTCCAAATATAGACTGTCCTTTACACTGAAGAGTCAATAAAACAGTAGTCTGATAAAAACCTTGGATAAATATGTTCCTATACATGGCCTTAGTTATAAGTCGTCTACATGATTTAATAGGCACGATATCCATTAGCACTCCGATGGGTTGCCCTGTCAGGACTGCCAAACCGCCAACAAACACAAGTACGAGGTTCAACCATATTAACTGAATTGTCGTTAAAGGGGCATCCCCCCATAAAACAGTTGCGATAAAGTTGATCAATAAGCTGGAAATGGTGAAGATTAGCTGCAACTGTATAAATTTCCGTGTGTTCTCATGAAAACCTTTTCCTTTCTCGATCACATGAACAAGAAAGCTAAAATCACCGTGAAAAATGCTTATGCCAGAGTACTCTCTGGCAACCAGGGAGCTCCAACTCCCAAACGTGAGCCCAATATCTGCTACTTTTAGTGCAGGTGCATCAAGAGTTCGCTGCCCCAACACCGCAACCACTTCACCCTTTTCTTTCAAACATTTTATAAGATCGATCTTGTCTGATTGTAGGCAGTTCCCTATAATGCAAATTTTCCCGACCCTGTCTTTTTTCTCTTCATCGTTCCACGCCCTATATTCTTCAGCTGTTAGCACAAGATCATCCGAAGTAGGAGAAATTAACCGGCAGTTTTCGCCAATCATTTGAAGTACTGCCACATCATCACCTGACGCAAGAATAGTTCTAATTCCACCTTCTTTCAAAGTCAAAACTGCTTTTTTTATTTCTTCCCTTTTTGTGTGTTTCAAAGCAATCATTCCTAAAAGAGTTAAATTAACTGAAGCATCATCAGATTCATCAACTATCTCTCTGCAGGCAAACGCTACCACTTCTAGTTCAACTAGATTATAACGAATGACATTCTCGAACTTCCTTCTTTTTTGAACATCTATTGCTCGTATACGTCCTTCATTGTCATAGTATTCGGAGCACAGAGACAATATCTCTAGTGGAGGTCCTTTGCAGTGCAAATGAAAACTTCTTCCATCATGACCAATTTTCTGCATTACAACTCCACAATTTTCTTCAAAGGGGTTGCCTCCAACACTGTATATTTTCAGTATTTTGCATTGCTCATTTATAGATCCTTTTCTCAAACCGATATTGGCCTCGGCCCAGGATATAATTGGTACCATTTTCGCTGCACAACCAGTAGGTGGTATCATCAATATTGTGCCAATTCCATCACATAAACCTTCAAGAACATCAGGGGAGGCTACTTGCGAACTTTCACTGATTAATTCTTCACCGACTAGAAACTTGTCGACTTCATGTTCATGCTCTGTCAATCCTCCAAGTTTGTCAGTACATATAGTCGTAATCGAGGCCATCTTAACGCAAGACAGATAATCTCTCGCTAGAGCCTTAGGAGTTAGTGTTTTATGGTTCCACAGAAGAACTGCAAATGAAATGACAACGGGAATGCCCTCCATAGTCCCTACCAATGAGACACTGAATAAAGTTAAAACTCCTGTTGTCCTTAATTTCGTCCCTAGAATAATTCCCTTAATAGCATCCGTTATTGCTATCACTGGCGTAGGCTCTCCCTTGATGTCAGTTCTGAATCCATTACCACTATCGTTATCATTCTTTCCAAGTACATAGCGCACAAAAAGTGTTGTGTTGATAAGGATGCTTATAAGAATCCCGGTAATTTGAATGTAAGTATTCACCTTATCAAAACAATCTGCGAATTTGCACTGGACATTAGGAGGCATTACTGTTTGGCTCATCATCTCGCCCCATACCGTGTCCACGCCCACAGATGTCACAATCATTGAAGCATTTCCATTGATCACTCTCGACCCATAAAACAAAAATGGGTTCGTTTCGTCAATGATCGTGGGCCTTAATTCGCCATCCACTTGAACAGTTTCACCAGCTATGTATATTCCATCAGCAGGAACTAGACTTCCTTTTTTCAGATGTACTAAATCGCCAACCCTGAGATCAGTAATAGGAACAACATCTTGGTTACCTCCTCGTGTTACTTGTGCTCTCATATTGTTGCAGCTCGACTTTAACGTCAGATTACCTTTACCATTAGGCAACCAATATGTCTCCAAATGTTTCACATAGGACCTTTCCTGGAGATAATTGCGTACGGTCTTAATAACAACAATGAAAAAGATAGTTCCTATGACAATAACTCCATCGATCAAACCATTAACAGCTGAGCCGTGCTTCTTGATTCCAAAGGTTAGAGATAGTGCGGCAGCTACAAAAAGGAGAAATATGATGTAGTTGTTCCAAGCTCCTAGAAATGAATGTAAGAAAATGGAAACTTGGGATTGTTGGTTTGGCTTGTGTTGCAGGATATATTCTTGATCGTTCGAAATTCCATTTTCGAGATCGGTGTTCAAGGCGTCTGCGATTCCCCTGACCCCTCCAAAACTGTGAAGACCCTGCAAATCCTTGTCCTTTACAATCTTTGTGATGTTATTTCTCTGTATGGATTGGAGCTCGATGTTGTGTTCTTGCTTATTTTCATCTTCATCTATATCTACATATGTCTCAACAACTTCGGTATCCTAATTAATCAACAAAGGATTAGTTTATGAATGCACTACACAAATTAACTAAAGAATCTGTTATCACAACAATTATAATATAGCAACTCCCATGATATTATATATTTGTTTGGATTTGATAAGCTTATAAATTCTGGAGATGATTTTCACTCTGGAATCATGGAGCTGTCATAGTTGAAATAAATAAACTAAATTCATCAATTTAAATATGTGCATAATAAGTTAAATGTCTAGATGATTCCTATCATGTTTATATGCTTGTACTTGAAAAAGTACATGTATATACAAATAAATGACTAACATTATGGTTTTGAAGTTGAAGATGCACCCGGCTTGATGAAAGATCAAAGACCCTCATGGCCCATTTGGATGGGTGGATTTGAAACGAAGAGAGATTTTAAATGAATGGATTTGAAATTCCAATTATTTGAAATCCATTCATTTGCAATATCTTGTTTGGATATAAATATAATATGATTATATTTATTTTATTAAAAATATAAAAGTGTAAGTTAAAAATACAACAAACTAAGAGATTAATAAATTTTAAAATATGATTATGTATACAAGTCTAATATTCAAAATCGAATTTGCATAATATATCGATTTGACTTTCAAACTTTGACACTTTTTATCCTAAAAATAACAATGCTGGAAAGAAATATCATATAGAAAAACTTTTAATAAGAAATTATGTCATAAAACTAACATTAGTTTTAATTTTTATTGATAATGTGTAAATATTAATTTGAGTTGATTATCATAATCTAATATATAAATAAATTTGGTTACAAGTTTTCTATAATGTATAAATTTCTATCCTAAAAGTTCAACAAAAATGATTATGTTTTATTTTTCTTACAAAATATGTAATCTGGCTTGAAAGGGGGTTTCTGGTGATAAAAAAAAAAACGTAAGAGAATTTTTGCTAGTAAAAATAACACTAGTAAAAAAGCATAAGGGTATTTTTGTATTTCACTCTAAAAGTTAAGGTTGGATTCTAGATAGTCAGTATATTTTATTGGGTTGAGAATAAATCAAATTACTTGATACTCGATCCGAGCTCGGTTCGTCACACAAATCAAACAAGTATGTACTTCATTTTCGTAAGATAACCTTCAAAGCTCGACCTGATAAGGCAAAATAGATAAAAATAAATGTAAAATATCAAGCCACTCAATACTCGGCTCAATCTCATTCGATAAAGCTCGTTTGAGTTCGATTCATTTAAAAATCAAATCAAATCAAGCTCAAACACAAACACAAACTTTCAACTTGATAAAATTCAAACCAAGCTTGAATAGTGTGTCCTTCGACACTACTCTGACTCGATTACACCCCTAATTCTACATATAAAAGAAAATATAAAAACAAGAAGGTGAGAATTGGGGAGGAAAGCTACCCGACTATAATTGAGTATGGTCTCTTCTGGGTTGCTGATTGCAGAGTAACTAGTAGAGTTGTCCGGATCGACGTCATGATTAATATTATGATTGGCTCCCAACTTGATGAAGAGTTCACTGGAGTGAATAACCAAAACAATAGCCCTCATCAAAATCTGTCTACTACTTGTACTGATCATCTCGAGTACTTGATCATGATCAGATACATCTGGAGCAGCTGTTAATTCCTCCTCCTCCTCCTCCTCCTCCTGTCCCTGCAGAAGAAGGGCCGAGTACTCTCGTTGCGCTTCCACATCAAAACTCTGCTCATCCCTCACCGTGTACTCAGACATGATCGATCTGATTGGTTAGTAAGTAACTACTGCATGTGAAAATTAATTAATATCAAGACGGCCAGTGCCAGCAGCTTCATTTTCTCAAACTATATTTTAATTTGAATAAAATATAAAAAATAGAGAGGATCAGTCACCTCACCTGCGATCAAACTATATATATATATATGCTTTCTTCTTTGATATTCTTTCCTTCTTCCTTCACACCTGCAACGATGATCAAAATCGTATACGTACATTAATTCAATTCTCCCTTTTTCCAAAAGAAATATATATATATATATATATAGGAGATATAAATAGCATATCTAGCGTTAATAATACAGGATCATGAAAGATTCTATTTGGTAGTTATAGATATACCACAGATCGGTCTTGTTACAGCAACTGATTTTTTTTCGCTGTGAATCTAAAATACACACGAAAAACCAAAAAAAGAAAAAGGGTGAATTTGAGTATGATATAGTTTGGACGTTCGTAGCGTTATTTATACTAGAAATTTATGGATAAATGCAAGACACACCCCTATGTTTGTGAAATTTATACAAAATTACCCTTTAAAATGATTATTGCATAGAATTCCCTTGTACAATTAAAATAAGTACAAAATATAGGTCATTCCCCATCGACATATTTCAAGAATTTATGTTTTAAATATACTTTATGTTGATCCTTATAACTTCATGTGAATTATATGGATAATGGTTTGTTGAGATGTGTCGATCTGAAACTACATATATATTTTGAATAGATGAAAGGTTTAATTATGTGCTGAATTTTTAATAGTACGTACATGAAGATTTCATGCTATAAACATTTCTAGGGTAATTCATGCTAATTTCACATAATTCACAGGGACTATCTTCATTTTTATTAGAAACTTGAGATGTTATCTAGAAGCTAGTTCACAAATTAGGATTAAAATGTAAACACGGGTTGATGGTATTAAAAAAAGAATTGCTGAAGGAAAAATCTCACTCACACAGTCACACGGTTTTAACATGGCTACCGACATGGGCGATTATGAAATTCCCATTTACCTAATCAATGCGATTAAGAGACAACTAAATTTACATCATCTTCATAATCGCGATTTTAGACAATGAAAAGGTATTTTTCTTTTTCTTTTTACCTAATCGTACTCGCAATTTTGGAAACACAAGTCTTATTTTCTTTCCAAAATTGTGAATTTAAAGACCAAGTATAAAAGAAAAAATATTTTGTACAAAATTTCGATTAGGAAGAACCAGGTAAAAAAAAGACATTAAAATCGCCAATTAGAAAGACTAGGGTAAAAAAAATTCAAATTTACAATTAGATTGACCATGCATTTTTTATTTAAAAATCGCGCTTAGGGAAACCATGTAAAAAGAAAAAAAAATTCCAAAATCACGATTAGGATAGCTCTTAATGGTAAAAATTATAATTTGAATTCAAAAATCGGTCGAAAATTTTACGGTCTAAGTTTGATTTCGATAAGCCTTTTAACGATTTTTTTTTTTGTAAAAAATTCGGTCGAAATATATAATTTTTAATTGATTTTCTGGAAGTCCTTCGAAATTCTTCTTTTTCTAGTAGTGATATCAATGATAACCGAAAAGATTGATTCAACCTTTATCCTTTGAATTTAAATTTGATATCTAAAGAATTGATTTCAATATTTAAAATGTTGTAAAAAATACAAGAAGATCTATTTTTTGTGACAAAAGTCTTATTAGAAATTTAGAATAACTTTTTCATCACCATTTAGAATAGGGCTGTTGCTTAAAAAAAAAAAAAAAAGTATAGTGATGATCGATGTTTCCTCTTGTCAATATATCAAATTAATTAATAGCTAGTAATTAACAGTGACGCTTGTTATTTTTAACACAACTCTCATTTTCCGCCATTTTATATATATAGATGGTGGGAAATAGAGGGTCTATTTTGATGAGTTTTGACTCTTGTATTTTGTGGTTTGAATAAGTTGAAATTCCACTTGGATTGGGTTTGGATGTTGGGGTTTAGGGGAAAAAGTAGGTGATACATGTCAAATCAATGTTTGTTTTAGTGAGATTTGGGGGAAAAAATAGGTTGGTAGGTGTCAAATCAATGTTCTATAGGTTTGAAGAGTTTTAGTGTGAGTTTTTGAATATGTTTTTTATGGTTTTATGGATTTGGCGAAAACTCACTTGTAAGGGTTTTGGCTCGGTCTCGCGAGACCCGCGAGACCGGGCCAAAACATAGTACTGTCAACTTAAGTTTGTCCTTGTTTATTAAAAAAAGGTTTAAGTGTTTTTTTTTTTAATTAAAGGCTCGAGTTTCTCCTCGTAAATCTAGACTATCTAGTAAACAATGACGGAGCTATATGTAGACTGGGGGCGGTCACCCCCCAAAGTATCATAAATAAAAATTGTAGTAAAGTTTTATTCATTGACTGTGTTGGCCGGATGGTTAGGGAGTTGAGGGTTCACACTGGAGGTTTGTGTTTGAATTCTGCTTGGTGCAATTGATTTTTATTTCAATTCTTAAGCCATTTTTTAAAAAATTTTCTTTCTTTCTTTTCAATTTTTAAGCCATTTTTTAAAAAAATTTCTTTCTCTTTCAATAGTTAAGTTTTTCTTTTAATTTTTCCTTTCTTCTTAATGATTATATAAGGAATATGATATTTTATTGTTATTAAAATACAAGCATTTTATAATTTTCTTTATTTAGTGCATTAATCATAAAAAAAAATCTTAATATTGAAAGAAAAAATAAGATTTTTTTTTATAATAATTATATTTATTTACTGCACTTTTCTTTATATAATATTCTTTATCTATTGTTCTTTATCTATTGTACTGTACATTTCAAAAAAAAATCTTTGTTAATAATTATAAAATAATATATTATTTTCCTAATTATTTACTTTATTTAATGCATCCCTAGAAAAAATTTCGTCCCCCCAATTAAATCGATCTAGCTCCGCCACTGCTAGTAAATATAAGTGGTGGTGACAAACAAAGAACTATAACTAGAAAAAAAAGTTCAGCATGCAGATAACAATTATTTGTTATATGCGTATCCAATAGGGAAAAGAGACGGACTAAAGAACTTATTTGTTTGTTTTTTGAGTGAAATGCAAAAATATGATAAATTATGTGCTTCTTTTAATAGAAAAATTAGCATTCTTTACATGCGTTCTCGAGTACATAATTTACAAGAAATTTTATGTAATATTTTACAAGAAAAATACTCTCACCATAAAATGCAAAAATACTCCATTTATTTAAACAATTGACAATAATTACCCCATTAACTTTAAAAATTGACAATAACCCTCTTACTCGTTTAAAAAATTAACAATAACTATTGACTTATATAATAGTTTTAAGTGGGATTTGTTGCTAATTAAAAAGAGTACAAGATTCTTGTTAATAAAATCAACACAGTATTTTTTAAGGCCAATTAGGAAAAGCACAAGGAAGTATTTTTGTATTTAGTTCTTTTTTTTAAGTGAATGGGTGAAATTCACGTGTTAGTTTCGAACCAAAACCTTCTTTAAAGTTTTAGGACGTAAATTTTACCGCAAGTACAAAGCCTAACTGTAGGAAAAGAAAGAAAGAAGAAGAAATAATATAGCAAATTAATGCATCATCCAAATTTAATAATATATATATATATATAAAAATCTTATTAAATTTGGATGATGCATTAATATATATATATATATATATATATATATATATATATATATAAGATTTGTTTGGCATCTAAAAATTTAATCAAACTATGATTAATACTATATATATGTATAATATTTTGATAAATGCGTAAAAAGATAAAAGAAATAGATTAATTACAAAATTTATACTTCTGTGCAAAAATAAAATGGGCAAAATTGTTAAAAAAATACAGTAAATTAATTGAACGGTACATTGATTTCGTAAAGTCTCAAAGTTCAAATTAACAAGAAAAAGGGATTTTTCCATACTTACTTCTTTTGGTCAAAAGGGAAAAAAAAAAAACTTACAAGTCTACAACTACTAAAACAGAACTATCCAAACTCATATTTGGTGGTTTTGATAGCGCTACACCAATTAAAATTCTGACTTTTCAAAATTAACCCTTAACTTCATCAAACACAACTAAAGTATGAGGCTATATATTTTATTAAAAAAAAAAATGTATGAGGTTATATTGGTAATTTTTTACCATAACAACTTCCATGTCCCAATTTGAATCCCACAATCACGCTGGAATCTGTTCCATTGCTTCTCTTCCTGATTATTCACACCCACAAGCCCACAAACCACAATCTTCTTCCACATTTGATATTTTGCACCTCATTATGATGGATTTTGCCAAATAATAAACACTTTGAGGGTTTAAAATATCAAAATTTTAATTTAATTGTGTATATTGTCAAAATGGAATAATTTTTTATGCGAAATTTCAATATACTATATAAAAATAGTGTATAATATAGAAATGAGGCATTTTATTTTGATAGTCTAAATAATTAGACAAGAATTATGTCCAACCCGTATTCCAATCAGTATTGGACTACTCATGAACTCATAAAGTGAGAGTACGTGATTGGGCTGGGTTATTTAACCGCCCATTTTCGAATTTTACTGTTTGTAACCCAAATCTAGAGCTGTCGATGGGATAAATTTCAGTCCGAATTTGATCCAAAAATGGCCTGACTTATAAGGAATTTCATATGGTTATAGATTTGATGGATTTGTTCAGAACTTCATATTATAGAGATTTGTAATTCGAAATACGTGGAAAGAATATGGATTTAAGTCAATCCGATCTATAAAAGATTTGTATCCTATGATAAATGAATAAAATTATATATACATAATATTTTATTAGAATAAGTACTTTTTACCATCAATTTAAGATTATAATAGTTAATAATCGAGAGAAAAACACTTTTGGTCCCAAACTTTATCCCAGAAAACACATTTGATACCATGCTTTGCAGAAAAACAGATTTCGTACCACAATTTACATACTCTTGTCACATTTAGTGTCTCCGTAAAATTCTGGATGGAATTTTCGCGCTTGATAGGCACCCGCCCGTTAAGTTCAAAATTGTCACGAGTTTTGCACGTGATAAATCGGTCAGGGGGTGAAATGCAATTTGCGCAAGAGGGAAAACACTTTTGGTCCCAAACTTTACCCAAGAAAACACATTTTTGGTAACATGCTTTGCAGAAAAACAGATTTTGTACCACAATACATACTCTTGACACATTTAATGTCTCCGTTAAATTGATAAAAATCATATATAATGAACAGACAACAGTTTCTTTGAAAGATTTGATAAAAAACCACAAAATATACTTAAATCATTGAAAATATTCTTAACAAAAATCACTCTTTTTGTACATTTTATTTTTAAACAGTGTTTGTGATTTATTATATGTGGCATTCAGTGTTTTCTTTTTCGAAAGAAGTTAAGCACATGGGCCTGGATTAATAAATGCTAACATGATTTAACACATGAGTATTTTTAACCTTCTCCTATTTTCAAAATTGGAATACAAGTGCAAGTCAAAGTGCACCAAGTCAGGTATTCAATGTACTTTTGTTAAGAATATATTCAATGATTTAAGTATATTTGGTGATTTTTATCAAATCTTTTAGAGAAACTGTTATCTGTTCATTATATGTGATTTGTATCAATTTAACGGAGACACTAAATGTGTCAAGAGTATGTAAATTGTGGTATGAAATCTGTTTTTCTGCAAAGCATGGTACCAAATATATTTTCTGGGGTAAAGTTTGGGACCAAAAGTGTTTTTCCCTCTTGCCCAAATTGCATTTCACCCCCTGACCAATTTATCACGTGCAAAATTCGTGATCATTTTGAACTTAACGCGCGCGTGACAGTCATGCGCGAAAATTCCATCCAAAATTTAACGGAAAGACTAAATGTGTCAAGAGTATGTAAATTGTGGTACGAAATCTGTTTTTCTGCAAAGCATGGTACCAAATGTGTTTTCTGGGGTAAAGTTTGGGATCAAAAGTGTTTTTCCCTCGTTAATAATCCATTCATAATTTTAATTATATGTATATTTTCATCTAAAAAACATGAATATTAGTTAAGAAAATTTGAACATGTGAGCTAAATTAAATAAAATTGTAAAGTTAACAAACTTGTTCAGAAAAAAAATATTGGTATAAATTTTGAAAGTAAAGATTTTATTGGGTCCGAAAAGATATGATATCCGACTGATCGTCCAAGGTCCGCTGGACTTGAAAAATTTATATCCGAGCAAGATTCGTACACATCCCTAATCTGATTCGACATATATGGAGCCGAATCTGAATCGAGTCTAATTCGATCCGAATCCGACCAATTGATAGCCCTACCCAAAATATATGCAAGTTAATGTGGTAGATTACATGGATTCATGGATGTTATTAAAATTTTATATGGGGTTGTCAATGAAGTGGATATTGATTTTTTTTTATGTAACTAGATTATGTATTTACAGTTCGGACCGAATAGTATAAATGATATTAAAATTTTTATTGATAATTATGATTTTATTAAGATTTGCATCCAAAATATTTGAAATGAATATGAATTTATATCGATTTGATTCCGATAATAAATAAAATATATCAATACAATATTTATCTAGATAAGTTTTTTTTTTCCTCAAGGGTTAAATACCTTTTGAAGCACGTTGGTCATATTATAATTATAATATTTGAGAACCCCTCACAACCAGGTTTTGAACTTGGGCTTATCACTTTGAGTGGAAGGGGAAAGGAAGACTAGTTTCTTCCACTAGAGCAATCGTCTGTTAAACTGTCGTGGAAGACCAATCGTATGTTAAACGGTCTATATATATATATATATATATATATATATATATATATATATATATATATATATATATACTAGGGCAGTCGCACCGCTGGTGCCCATTATGAAAGCATGTTTATGAGCTATTTTTTCTATTCTTAGGTTTGATGCCATAGTTCTCATTAGGTAATCAAAAGTACATTATTCATAGTAGTAAATTATATATAGTAGACACCTATTTTTTCTAGAAGTGTAGAGTACATAAATAATTTCTTCTTCCTTATCTAACTAAAAAGATATTCACATTTGATCTGTCTGTTGTTTTAGTTCTTCTAAGAGAGGATAGTCTTGCAATACTGCAAATAATTTGTTTTACTTTAAATTCGCCAACTATTAATAAACTGCTCCAGCTTCTAACATCTGTAAAGCCAAAACCAATTCTAAAATCATTCACACTCAACACGAAGTATTCTTGAATCCATAAATTTAATTACAATAAGCCTCAACTTTACAACCCAGAAGTTGCAATTTCTCATCAAATAGAAAAATTAAACATGCACACATTCTAAGTTTCTAACATCAAAGGATTCATGCAAGCAATTCTTTTGTGTTAGAGGCTTGAACTCTTAGAGTTGAAACCATCACGTGCGGATGGGTCTTCCATCTCTAGCTAGTAAGAAGAAAAACATTGTCAAGATAATTTAAATTACACAAGTTAAAACTACAAGACATTTAAGTATTCATAACTTGTTAATGTTGTCAAAATTTTGACGCCATTTGTTATTTGGAATAATTACTTTGCAGTGATAGAAGTAAGCTGGTGAAAAATTGCTTCAAATCAGATGCCAATTCCGTAAAGTCATCTCTTAAGATTTTTTAAGCCCTGTAGCATACTTGTAATCAAACACAAGAACAATATAAATTTACCATGTAAAGTTACATTCAGGAGTGACAAAATAGAAATGAGATTCATATCGTACATCAATAAGTCTTGATGACACGATGTAGTCGAGTTCCATCATATATGTATCCATCAAGTAAAGCAAAGACATTGAATGGCATAAAGCCTTTGAATTCCATAAATCTATAATGTTGCTGACTTCAACTCCAAATGTTTTTGGAGAGAATACTCCACAAATCTTCAGTATTCGCATTTTCAAATGTATAAATCTTCATGTATAAAGCTAAAGACTCCTCGCTTATTAAAAAACGAGGCAAGATCAGAGCTAGGTTTCTTATTCTTCTTTTTAATATATTTTAAAACAATAAGCATAATAGAGAACATTATTACTAATTTATTCAACAGAATTCAGCTTTATGACTTACTTGTACAAGTTAAATAAACCGACACCAATCATAATTGTGGCAAGGCCAGTCCCTTTTAGCCAGGTGAACTCATCGTGGAAATAAAACACTGCTACTTGAAAAGAATTGTAAAGGTTCACTAACCAGTTAAGAAATAAAAAGTACTCCAACGAGAAAATACTGCTTAGAGTGTAAGAAGAAATAAACCCATTTTATTAGTTAGAATCTTTCTTTTTCTTTTTTATTATAAGACACATAAACAATATAGACGAGCAAGATGTTTCAGCAGAAACAGGCCGCGAAATCAAATCAGAATTGGTTTGAACTGAACCTGGTGTATGAAATAACATCAGCTTCTGTCAGAATCTATACTTGGTTGACTGTTGAAAGATTAATTTAATATTAATAATGTCGATTTCCAATTTCAGTAATCTTATGACATGATTTTCCTACATACCCTATTGTTAGTCAACAACCTTCTTTGAGTATAGAATAACCAAGTATAATAAACTAAAATCTCAATAGGATGTTGATAAAGTTAACCAAAAATAAACTGGTGTGCTCTTTGGCCAATGTCAGAAAGAAAAACTATTTTTCGTTTAAATTGACTATAACTTCTAAATGCAGAAACATATATCTTCGACAGTTGCCATATGCTCTCCATCATTTTTTTTCTCAATTCTGAGCCTTCACGAATCTATATTGTGGTTGAAGCTAAACTCAAGTCCTAAAGTTTTTGAAGACATGTTCTCTCACCATCATCATGTCTAATACAAGAAACTCTAATGTTCAAGGTAAATGAAACACCCCCAAGAAAATAAAACATTCGGAACAATTCTAAATCAAAGAAAAATGTTGAAGTAGAAACTACTCTACATTTTCAGTTCGATAGACACAAAACAAAAACTTTCGGTATTTTCAGTGGAAATGTATGGAAATTTTGATCCAAGCTTAGGTTTCCATTTCCCATACCACTACCAAAAGTGAGAGTTATACCTCGGTTTCCAAGCTCTTCATTCATAGATTCATCTGATAAGTAGCTTTCTGATGCTGACAATGGCCTCGCTGAACCTATTTTATTAGACACTGTTGGCAAAAACCGGTTTTAAGATTATCAATATCCGAATACAAATTGAAACTGAGACAAACAAACCAATTTGAACAGTAACCGAAAATATAATCAGTTAAAAAATTGAAACAGATAAATTAAAATTAACTTATCTCACAATTCTGTATTGTAACAGAATTGATCCAACCAAATCGCAGAAATGATCCTGCTTGCCTTGAAGAAATTATCGACCCACTTCCGGTGCAATTGGGAACACGAACACTTCTTCCAGGATAATTTGGTTACAAGAATTTCTCCACTGCACAGTAGCAGAAACTCCACCTCGAAGAACACTCAAAAGCAGAAAAGTAACCAGAGATATTTTTCTTAGGAAATGATTTCGAGAGAGAACATATTTGTTTTCTGTTGGTGTGTTTTTCAGAGCTGAAAAGCACTGATATATATAGGGCTAGGGGGAGCCTTGCAATTTAATGCTGGCCATTGAATTCGAATAAAACTGCTGCAATAATGATAAAAACGTTTTTATCAATTCAATTCTGTAACTGAAACGTTACACTTTCAGCTTTTATTCAAATTTGAATTTAAAATTAATTTAAAATTCGAGCTACAGAATTTTTAATTTCGAACTTTTAAATTAATTAATTCAAACTTCTTCCAAAAAGATGAGTCCGAGACGAGACAATTCGCCCAAACGCCCCAGCCCAGTTCAGTTCAGTTCAGATCCGATCCGAGCCGAGTCGGGCGGGCGGCGGCGGCGCGCGTGTGGTGTATTCATATGATCCCCTTTGTAAAGACTTATACCAAGTCTAAACACTTAAGTTCATATATACTAGTACACACATTTAAAATAAGTCAATGTGGGACATATGAAGAGTTTGAAACTTTGCAACTTCCTCACAAGGCCTTAATTAGTCTTGGACCAATGAGGGACAAGCCCACATACAATTATCTTTATTGAATTTTAATTTCCCCAATATATCTATATATAACATTTTTATCTATGGATTCCAACCTTTTAATTAGGTATTCATCCACATAATTACAACAATCCCCCACAAATCCATAGAAAAATAAACTACTAGGATTACCGCAACGTGCTTTCAGCAATGGTACCTTCCGGTTTGAACCACTGCCTAAGTTATCCAACTTATGCTACCACAGGGACAAATGGATCTAAGCCTTGAATTTGGACCTTGATGTGGTAGCGTCCATTGGTAACAACACATTACTTGCTATGTGTTAATCTTTAGGTTTGACACTATAGGCCATGTGTCCCGATCCTGTATCATGAATGTTGTTGAGGAATAACCCTATTTCCTCTAGTCGCGGCCAAACAACTACATTCACTTAGTTGAGCGTCTCAGGATGTACTGCTAGCATCCCGTCTTACAGACTTGACCTCATTCAGTGTTAATACACTTACTAGATTAGCAGTAGTCAGCTCCTATCAGGTATATCAGGGGACAGACTCAGATACTTAGTATCAGTCTTAGTTAGGAGCAACTTTTATATACCCAGCAGTTTGTTTATACCACATTGAACCTTCCTTGTGGGATCTCCACTTGGTAGGTTGGGTTGCCACTGCTTGTATATTAATTTAGGGTTTTCAGTCCCATCCCCATCCTGGATTTCTGTACTAAGGACAAATCTAGTCCTTTAGTTAAAGGGTCTGCCACATTGTCTTTGGTACCAACTAAGTCAACGACTATGACCCTATCAGACACAAGTTCCCTTATAGACTTTAGTCTAACTTGGATGTGTCTCTTGGTCTTTTGATTATATTTTTGGCTTTTAATCTTTGCAATTGTGGTTTGAGAATCACAATGCACCACGACTGCTGGAAGAGGCAAGCTAACCATGGGTAATTGGATCAATAACCCATGTAGCCATTCAGCTTCAGTCCCTGTCGTGTCTAAAGCACATAATTCGGCCTCAAATGTAGACCGAGTCACCAAGGTTTGCTTGGTTGACTTCCAAGAGACAGCGCCCCCACCAAGGGTAAAAACGTAACCCGTACACCCATTGCTTCCGGAGTTCTTGGCTATCCAGCTAGCGTCACTATACCCTTCAAGTACTGCAGGGAACCTGCCATATTGAAGAGATAGTGATACTGTGCCCTTCAGATACCTTAGTACCCGGTCAAGAGCTCCCCAATGGGTTCGATTTGGACAACTTGTATATCTTGCTAACTTCGAGACTGCAAACGAAATGTCTGGTCTCGTGCCATTTGCCAGATATTGCAAGCTTCCAATCATTTGTGAATATCTTAATTGAGAGACAGGAACACCACTTTCATTTTTTAAAAAGAGCCACTGAAGGATCATATGGTGTTTTGGCAATTTTACATTCTTTATAGCCAAATTTCTCAATTATCTTCTCAACATAGTTAGATTGAGAAACTGCTATACCCTCAGTTGATCGAGTCAACTTGAGTCCAAGAATTACATTTGCCACACCCATATCCTTCATTTCAAACTTACTCTTTAAGAACGACTTGGTTTCATTTATTATCTCAATATTAGATCCAATCAATAGAATATCATCAACATACAGACATAAAACAATACATTTATCACCTTTAACTTTACAGTAGATGCACTTATCATTATCATTTACAACGAAGCCAAAAGATAAAATAGTTTTATCAAACTTTTCATGCCATTGTTTAGGAGCTTGTTTCAAACCATATAGTGATTTAACAAGCTTGCAAACTTTTCGCTCATTTCCAGAAGCTACAAATCCCTCTGGCTGATCCATATAGATTTGTTCCTCGAGATCACCATACAGGAATGCTGTTTTAACATCCATTTGGTGAATCGGAAAATCATATATAGAAGTCAGTGCTATTAGCACCCGGATTGTAGTCAAACGAGCAACAGGGGAATATGTATCGAAAAAATCGATTCCCTCTTTTTGCCTAAACCCTTTGGCAACTAATCTGGCTTTAAACTTATCTATGGTTCCATCAGATTTAAATTTCTTTTTAAAAATCCATTTACATCCAATCGTATTACACCCCGGAGGGAGATCGACTAGTTCCCATGTCCCATTAGAGACTATGGAGTCCATCTCACTTTTGACAGCTATCTTCCAATGCTTTGCTTCTTTCGAAGTCATTGCATCTTTGAAGGTTACAGGATCACCCTCGATGTTGTAAGTGATAAAATCACTTCCAAAATCCTTGGTAATTCTAGCTCTCTTACTCCGTCTAGGTTCATCTGATTCAATCGGTACTGAATCAGAAGTACTTGGATTAACCCCCACATTTGTCATCTTTTCCACATGATCAGGAATTGATGAAGATGTAAGGGCTGAATCTAAGGAATTCTCATTAGGTATTCCCGTTTTCATGGGAAATACGTCCTCAAAGAACGTAGCATCACGATATTCAACTATTGTGTTAACCTCTATGCCAGAAATTTCTGATTTTATAACCAGAAACCTGAGAGCATAGCTTGTTTCCACATAGCCTATAAAGATTGCATCAACAGTCTTTGGACCCAGTTTCTTTCTTTTGTGTTCTGGAACTAGAACTTTTGCAAGACAGCCCCACACACGAAAGTATTTTAAACTAGGTTTTCTGCCTTTCCAGAATTCAAACGGAGTGCTTTCATTATGTTTTAGAGGAACTCTATTCAGAATATGGCAAGCCGTATTCAAAGCTTCTCCCCACATATATTTAGGCAATCCAGAATTCAAAAGCAAACTATTAATCATATCTTTAAAAGTTCTATTCTTTCGTTCTGCTATCCCATTTGACGAAGGGGAATATGGAGGAGTCTCTTCGTGAATAATGCCAAAATTTCGGCAATATTCTTCGAACAAATTAGACTCATATTCTCCACCTCTATCTGATCTCAACCGTTTAAGTTTCTTACCAGTTTGAGTTTCAGCTTCATTTTTAAACGTTATGAATTTTTCAAGTGCTTCAGATTTATTTTCTAATAAATAAACATAACAGTATCTACTGCAATCATCTATAAAAGTAATAAAGTATTTCTTATTATCTTTAGTTAAAATTCCATTGAATTTACAAATGTCCGTATGAACCAAATCAAGTATTTCAGACTGCCTTTCAACCGATTGGTATGGCTTTCTTACTTGTTTTGCTTCAACACAAATGTGACATTTGTCTTTATGGTTTATTTCATGTTTGGGGATTAGATTTAAATTCATCATCCGTTTAACAGAACCAAAATTTAAATGTCCTAATCTATCATGCCAAACATTAGAAGTTTCAATTGCATTCACAACTGGAAATTCAGAAATTTTATTAGAACCAACAGTTTCAACTCTTAATTTAAATAAACCATCATCTAAATAACCTTTACCAACAAAAGTCCCATAATACAGAATTACGACTTTATTGGATTTAAAGTTCATTTCGTAACCCTCCCTAACTATTACAGAACCACTTATTATATTCCTCCTGATCGTTGGAACATGATGCACCCTTTGTAGTGATAGTATGCGCCCTGAAGGAAACTTCAAGTCCACGCGTCCTATCCCTAACACTTTAGCACCACTTGAATTTCCCATCGTCACGGATTTTCCATCAACAGGCTGATAAGACACAAATAGCAATTTATCAGCACATACATGCACATTTGCTCCAGTGTCTATTAGCCAATCAAATGGTTCATAAATAGAGAGAATTTCAGGTTTTAAGGAAACATACCCATCAACAGAGTTTTCTGGAGCTTTAGGTTCACTAGTATTCCCCACAACCATGTTTACCATAGTCGGAGCTCTAGTTTCACCAATGTCTCCCACAACCATGTTGACTGTAGCCGGTGTAGTAGACTCGGATTTGGCTTTGGACTTTTTAGTAGGACACTCCTTAGCCCAGTGACCCATCTGTCCACAAGTCCAGCATGGTTTGTTTGCCTTTGGTTTCTTTTTGTTTTTCGGTTTATTTATAGATTTCGAGTTGGGTTTACATGATTCAACTTTTTCTTTCCAGTTATCATATTTGCCTTAGGCTGGTACTCAACGGGAACACCATGAGTTTGGTTTTTGTGTTCCTCTTCGATACTTATGGCAATCATAAGATCATCAAGAGTCAGCTTTCCTTTTTGATGTTTCAATGTCAAGCCAAAGTTTTCCCAAGATTTGGGAAACTTATCAATTATTGACATAACCAGAAATTTTTCTGGAAGTTTAATTTCAGCATCAGAAAGAGCATGCTCAAGATTTATCAGTTCATGCGTTTGTTCAGTTACAGACTTTCCTTCAACCATCTGAAACTTCAAGAACTTGGAAACAGAATACTTTTCGAGCCCTTGCTCTTCAGTATTATATTTCCTGTCCAATTCGTCCCAAAGAGACTTAGCTGTGTATGAATCAGAACAGTACACGTCAAAGAGTACATTCGATAAAGCAGACAGAATGACTCCTCGACCAATTTGGTCCCGTTCTGACCATTCAGCTATTTGATCAGTCTTTGGATCTGTTTTAGTTGGTTCAGGTCTAGTCACCTGAATAACCGACAAAAGTCCCTTCATTGTAAACCAAATTTTCATGCGCTGTTGCCAACGCTTAAAAAATTGGCCTGAAAACTTTTCCGGTAAACCGGATAAGTCGACTTTTGTGGGTTGCATGGACACAGTACCGGAGCCTCCTGCAGACGACATGATAATTTTAAAACACGAAAATAATTTCTTCAAGATTGTTGGCAAAAACCGGTTTTAAGATTATCAATATCCGAATACAAATTGAAACTGAGACAAACAAACCAATTTGAACAGTAACCGAAAATATAATCAGTTAAAAAATTGAAACAGATAAATTAAAATTAACTTATCTCACAATTCTGTATTGTAACAGAATTGATCCAACCAAATCGCAGAAATGATCCTGCTTGCCTTGAAGAAATTATCGACCCACTTCCGGTGCAATTGGGAACACGAACACTTCTTCCAGGATAATTTGGTTACAAGAATTTCTCCACTGCACAGTAGCAGAAACTCCACCTCGAAGAACACTCAAAAGCAGAAAAGTAACCAGAGATATTTTTCTTAGGAAATGATTTCGAGAGAGAACATATTTGTTTTCTGTTGGTGTGTTTTTCAGAGCTGAAAAGCACTGATATATATAGGGCTAGGGGGAGCCTTGCAATTTAATGCTGGCCATTGAATTCGAATAAAACTGCTGCAATAATGATAAAAACGTTTTTATCAATTCAATTCTGTAACTGAAACGTTACACTTTCAGCTTTTATTCAAATTTGAATTTAAAATTCGAGCAATTCAAACTTCTTCCAAAAAGATGAGTCCGAGACGAGACAATTCGCCCAAACGCCCGAGCCGAGCCGAGCCGAGCCGGGCGGGCGGCGGCGCGCGTGTGGTGTATTCATATGATCCCCTTTGTAAAGACTTATACCAAGTCTAAACACTTAAGTTCATATATACTAGTACACACATTTAAAATAAGTCAATGTGAGACATATGAAGAGTTTGAAACTTTGCAACTTCCTCACAAGGCCTTAATTAGTCTTGGACCAATGAGGGACAAGCCCACATACAATTATCTTTATTGAATTTTAATTTCCCCAATATATCTATATATAACATTTTTATCTATGGATTCCAACCTTTTAATTAGGTATCCATCCACATAATTACAACAGACACCACTTGAGATATAACCTAATCCTTAATGCTTTGCATGCTAACTGCCTATAATAATGAAATTTATTCTTTAAGTGGACTTCAGAGGCCGTAAGTTAGTGAAACATGTTACCAGGTTCTGTTAGGCTTGAGCCCAACCATAAACAAATCTGCCAAATATTATATACAATGCAAATGGGTAGGTCAATTACAATGCAAGTAAGCCAACCAAGTGAATCAACATTTTAGTGAAAAGAAAAAAAGTCAAACATATAGATTACAAATTTTATTTAGGAACTTTTGTCTAGCGAAAGTTTAACCAATCACAATTTAATCAGGTAAAAGTTGTGTATCCATCCAGTTAATCCGAGAACACTTTCATTGTCACTTTTGCATGCTTTGTCCATAAATAATTATAGCAAAATATGAGATTCAACAAAGTACATCTTAATTTCAACCTAAGATGTCTAGAACATAATAACATGAGTTTCTGGAGTAGTGGTCTTGTGGCAGAGTGAATTGAAAAGGTAAGACTTAGCAGTTAAAACCTTTGAATTCCTTAATATCATGTTTACCATATCTACATATCCTATATCATATGTATGGCCTTAACATTATGTTTACTAAGTTGACCACTCAAAAAGACCAGCATGAATGATTTAAGGAAACAACTATGAAATGATCTCTATAATATAAATTGTACCTCTACTACGAAGAAGGAAACTCAAATATTTAATGGCACACTCAGAAAATAGAAGATCACATGAAATGAAGTTTTGGAGAAAATAAAAACATCAAAGTCAGAGATTACATAAGACAACACACCTGAAGCATCTGTGCAGAAATTTGAACTCCCCTTAAAAATTGATTGTGGAGAACAACACTTCTTTCTGCTTTTTCAAAAGAACCAGCTAATATAATTTCAGCCTTTACTTCTTCAGAAATAACTCCTGGAACATTGAGCTATAATACTTTGGTCAAATTATGATAACAGCAGCGTCAATCTTTCTAGTTACTCAAATAATTTAAAATCCAGAGAAACTAAGCAATAAACTAAAGCAGCACAAAGCCACTAAGGAAAATAAAGGAGCTTTAGTACAACAATTTGTATATAGCATGTAATAGTTTACTAACGATCTACTACCCTACATAATAGTGGATGCCCTTAACAAAAAAAGGCTCTTACAAACTATATACATTCAAATGATCAAGCATAAAAAGAAAGAGGCGATATAAACTGACAGTTTTCTTTAAACTAGGAAAGTGCACGTACGATGTACGTGTCTAGTTAATTTCATTGGTGTATTTTGTAAATTAGAGTAAAATTAATTTGATTATGTCATAAAATAGAGCAAATTAACCCGTTTTTATCTATTCATTATTCACTACTTTAACCTTTTTTTAGCCAAATTTATTTATTTTTACCATTAATGTTTTTTTTAACTATTTTTCCCTTTTTTTTTTTTTATCACTGATAACTTATTTTCACTAATTTTACGATTTTGTCCTTTCATTTTTTTCCATTTTAAACCATTTTTCTACCAGTTTCACCTTTATTTGTCGGTTAAACTCCTTCTTTTATAGCTTGTTTGGTTGTCAAGAAAGTGAGGGAAAATTGTAGGGAAAGGAAAGGAAAGGAAAAGGAAAAGGAAAAGAAAGTCATTTTCCTCTACATGTTTGGTTGTCAGGAAAATTATTTTCTTGCAGATGTTTGGTTGTCAAGAAAATTTTGAAATATAATATTTTTGATAAATATTTTTGTTTGATTATGAATACTTTCAAAATTATAAAATATATTAAAAGTGATTGCAAAATAAAAGTTATCGAATTAATCCCTAGAAAATAAAAAGTACAAATCGAGTAATTGAATCAAATAAAAAAAGTTAGAAAAACTGAATATATTTTACTCGGGAAAGTTTATCTATCCATGTAGATATATGATATATCTTCATATATCTACATTACACGTTTATATATATATATATTAGTAAAAATTTTAATTTTTCTTTGGTTGAGATTTATGTAAATTAGTTGATATTGTCTTTTGTTATTTGTATTTTCACAAAGGGGCTTTTGATAGAAAAAAATCACAAATGGAGAATTTTGATAGTTAGACATAGTACAAGGGGAGTTTTGCAATTTACTAAAAAAAATTCCCCGGATTTTCCCAGGATTTCCCCATCAAATTGGTGGGGAAATTTTTTCTTCACAAAATTTTCCTGCAGGAAAGTTGAAGGAAAATAGAAACTTCCTTTCCTGCTATCCAAACAACAATGAGAGAAAAAAAAAAAAACTTCTTTTCCCTCACTATCCCGACAACCAAACTGTACATTACTGATTTCACACGTTTGTATCATATTAAACCGCTTTTAAACGTTTTTATCATATTAACCCATTTTCACCTATTTCACACATTTTATTCACTAATTTCACATGTTTTTTTCACTAATTTCACCTGAATTTTCATTGATTTGACACATTTTTACATACTTTATTAGTTTTTCACCGATTTAACCATCTTTATATGTTGTTGTTTCACCAGTTTCATCATTTTTCACGAATTTCACCCGAATTTTCATCAATTTCACATGAAATTATCGATTTTAGTGGAATATTTTTTTACCAATTTTACCCGTTTTTCACGAAAAGAATTCCATGAAATTTTGAAATTATGCATGTCTTGATATTATTGAATATTATTTATATTTTTCTATTCTATCTAAAGTAGAATTACGTAATTAGCTAAGTCATAAATATTTTTAATTATTTCATAGTAAGATGCGATTCAATATTAATTATTTTTTTTGGAACATAATGATAATTAAAAGAATTTCATTTTGAATTTTATATTTAGAGTGAATATGAATTCTAGTGTACTAAATCTTTAAATTAACATTTTCTTACTCCAGTAATTACTGATACTAAATTATAATGATTATATATATATATTTTTGGGCGGTTTTTTTAAAATAATAGTATTTTCTTAATAATTCGTTTTTATCTATAAGCGAAGAAGATACAAATTACAAAAATTGATGTAAGAGAGATTTTATAAATTTTAGGAGTTATTGTAGGAGATAAATTAAATATAACAAGACTCCATGTCTAATTATACCTCTTTAATTACTTTTACATATTTATCATTATAATATTAATATCACTTTACAATTTAAATAAGGGCATTTTAGTCCGCACAAAAAAGTTAAGAAATATTCATGCTTTTATAATAATAGAGATAAAGATTAGACATGATATAACTGATGGCATGATAAACTTATGAGTAAACATAACACCTTTAAAGCAAAACTAGTAAAAAAGAGTGAGGGGGGAGCCTCACAATTTATTTAGCCCCCAAAAGATCAAGGGTTCAACCCCCGAACCAAAAAAAGGCAACAAGATGGCAAAATTGTCCTCGCAGGGATCCAAATGTAAAAGATACATATTCAAATCCAATGGATACTAAAACAATCTAACCATTATATGGCTAAACAAACCAACCACAAAGTAAAACACCTAAGCAAGCAACTCAAAAAAGTAGCAAACTTCACAAAACAAAGCTTCCCACTTTTCCGTAGTAATTTTCAGCAAGCATCTCCAAAGAAAATGAATGAACCGAAGCAAGCACCTCAAACACATCCACTATATCCATGTAGCTGCCGAACTTAATTAATTCCATGAAGCAAGGAGCTGCCAATTAAATGAAGCAAGCCGCTGCCCAATTAAATCAAGCAAGCACATGCCCATTTAATTTAACTCCAGCAACATTCCACGAAGTCAACAAGCAAGCTTCTGCCCAAAGCTAATCAAAAGAGATCAAGCTATTATGCTCCAAGAACTATCTCCCATAATAATTAAGTTGAAGCAAGCACCTCAAAATGAGATGAAGTGGACGGCAAAGAAAGGCAAACCAAACATAAATGACAACTCCAAATTTCCAGCAAGCATCTCAACCAAACAATCCAGCAGGCACCTCAATTTTCAGCAAGCATTCAGCTATTTATAAGTACCCAATCACACCTCATATATGATAGCTTTCCAATAAGTGAAAGCAATAAGAATTTCTCTCCCACTTAATGATAAATCAATAAGAAGATGCATGAGATAGGAGCAAAATTAGACACCCGGCAAGCAGAAGAAAAGCAGTATCCAAATGCAACAGCCACCATATCAAGCAAAGGAGGGTAAGTGTTGAAAGTTCACTTACATGGAGACAAAACGAATACCTGAGAAGGAGGGAAGTGAGCCCAATATTCACGTCTAAAGCTCTTTGAACTCAACAATTCCAACCACAAAGCACGGATGCAAGTCCTAAATTTCCAGCAAGCCATCAAACCAACCACTAACTCAACAACCATTGCAAGCTATGTCTTCCAAAGTCAAAAGGACAACAAAGACTCCCACAATCCAAAAGATCCATATCCGGATGCTAACCTTAAACTCCCCACGACACACATCACCTCATCAACCTCAAAAAGAAGGGAAATTAATCCAAATGCCACCAACAAACTGAAATCACACATAAATAGATGCAAAAACGAGGAACTACTCAAAAAAGGCAAATAACCCCCTGAAAATAGCAAAAAGCCCCTGCCTACTATTGTCTCATTTAATGTATGCAAAAAACAAAAGTATCAACCAAATTTAGCATATTCATAAACATTATATAACAATAAGTAAGCAGTTTTATTGATTTGAAGCAAAAACTGCAAAATGAACCTAAAGTGGCATTCATATAACTCTGCGAACACTGATAAATCAATGTTAGTAATGTAATTGAATGCAATCAAGGAATTAATCAAACAGAAAACAACACCTTTTAAAAAATATAGGAAACACCTCCTGCAAAAGAACTTGAAGAATCATAAGTTATTAAAGAAGAAATTAAAAAAAAAACATATGTAAAACTATAAATAAATAAATAAATATAAAAGCTTGCTATGGAGAATATAACATCACCGTAGAGATTTGATCTGGAAAAAAAAAAGGATGAGAACAAACTAATCAGATTAATCATAAAGGAAATAAAGCATATAAACTTATACATAAGAAAATTAAAATAGAACGAAGAAATGAACGAATTGATGCTCACCATTTGAGTCAACAGTGGCGGACATCAAGGTGTGAGTATCATACCTTTTAGTGTATATGAACAACCTTCACTCGAGAACAGCAAAAGAATCCAAAACTATATAAATTCAGTAGAAAAAATACCTCCAATAAAATCAGCAAAGAGAAATGAATAGAAAACCACTATTCATATCAACAAAACCTGCAAAACCAGAAATCAAATAAAAATCATCTATCAGCAACCTCCACTATGAAACAACAAAGAATCCAAAACGAATGTACTTTAGTAGCAAAAATACCTTGAAGAAAATCTGCAGTGAAAAATGAAATATAAAGACCACTCTTTATAGCAGGAAGAAGGCACGGGATTGGAGGAATAAGACGGCAAAATCTCACAACCTGCAATAGAATCAGAAAAAATCAATCAACATGATATTAAAAAAACATATAAAAAATGATTACCCACAAAGAAATCGCAGTCAGTGCAGAATAGGGGAATATTGAAAGAAAACGAACTGTGAGATTGCACTAAGAGAACAAAGAAGAAGGAAAACCATGATTACACACAAAGAAATCGTAGACAGGTACGATTAGATAGAAAGGAAAAGGTAGAATTGGGGAAGGTGGAAAGAAACGAACGGTGAGATTACGGAGAGAGAAGAAGAAGAAGGAAAAGTATGATTAGACAGGCAGAATTCGCGGAGCTTAACGATTAGACATGACAGAAAAGGTAGAATAGAGGAAGGTTTGCAAGAAAACGAACGATGAGATTTCAAAGGAATTAGCAAAGCTTGTAATTGAAAGAACGGTGGATGGCAATGGCACGATGAAGAAGACGAAGTGAAAAAATAAATGAAAAACGGACCAAAAATACGGTTGAAGGCCCACAATTATTAACGGTCGAAGGTAGGATAAGGCAGAATTAAATGGAAATAAAAAGCAGAACAGCACAAGGTATAACATGGATCAGCATCAAACTCAATAAAACGACGTTGTTTTATTAACCAGAGATTAAAAAAAAAAAGGGAAAATAAATTCAGCTGCACTATTCACAAATGGATCGTTTCTTATTAGTATTAATATATATAAGTAATGTTAATAATATCATACAATCAGTTTAACAATACATGACACTAGATACAAATAAATAAACTATTCATTCAACAATATTTGTTTTTGTCGAGTATATCTACTTCATTAAAATAATAACTTCATTTAGCTAAAAGTTCACACCAAATGAGAATAAACTTTGTAAAAATTCACTCCATTCAGCAGCTCAACTTGCTCAATAATTGAGTTGTACACTTGATAGATAGTTGATGGTCATTTTTTGTAAATATTACATGAAAGTTGACTTTGAAAAAGTCGTCTGAACCTCTCATATCCATTTGTAGCCACATTTTCATTGTATATCAAAATTCTCATTTAATTTGCAGCTACATACAGAACAATTTTAAATCTCCACCAACACCATTCATTTTCTTGCTCTTACTGCCAATCCTGCATTTAAGTTTATGGTAAGTTCTTGCTCTTACCAGTTATCATATTATTTGTTTCTTATCTGTTTCAGATTATTGCAAATTCATATTTTCTGTTTAAGTATCCTCCTCCTAATTGTAATTAACTATGTGTCTATGTTTATATGAATATGAAACTCACACATTTGTTTCATTGTTAATATAACTAAGACATTACACTACCTTTTTGCTGCACACTCAGTTTTACTCTATAAGATCTAGATCTCTGAATGCTTATATTCCAATTAGAAATGTTTTCATATATAAGAAAATAATGGAACTATACATGGTTACTAATTACAAAACAAAAAATGAACAAAAAACAATGGATAATCTATGTATACACTGATCAAAAGGTCATATAGCTATAAAAAAACCCATCCTGATTCATAGTTCAACCCTACGCCAGATTCGCAGCCCACCTAGCAGTGAGACTCGATATGAACTTCCCGAACGAATCTAGCAACCAAGAAACAAGGCCAATGAGTAAGCATACCCCAAATAACTTACAGTTCAAAAATGGAGTGCCTCCAAGAAATTTCTCTGCCACCAAAAACGCTGCTTGAAACAATACAAAAAGAACCAATGCCACAAAAAACCATCCATTTTTCTGAAATAGACCCTTGAAAAAGTTTTTTGATTTGTGTTCTCTGGCAATAAATATATTGAAAAATTGGCAGAGGCAGAACCCCTTATAGATCATCGATTTAACAATCGCGTCACTTATTCCAAATATAGACTGTCCTTTACACTGAAGAGTCAATAAAACAGTAGTTTGATAAAAAGCTTGGATAAATATGTTCCTATACATGGCCTTAGTTATAAGTCGTCTATATGATTTAATAGGCACGATATCCATTAGCACTCCGATGGGTTGCCCTGTCAGGACTGCCAAACCGCCAACAAACACAAGTACGAGGTTCAACCATATTAACTGAATTGTCGTTAAAGGGGCATCCCCCCATAAAACAGTTGTGATAAAGTTGATCAATAAGCTGGAAACGGTGAAGATTAGCTGCAACTGTGTAAATTTCCTTGTGTTCTCATGAAAACCTTTTCCTTTCTCGATCACATGAACAAGAAAGCTAAAATCACTGTGAAAAATGCTTATGCCAGAGCACTCTCTGGCAACCTCGGAGCTCCAACTCCCAAAGGTGACCCCAATATCTGCTACTTTTAGTGCAGGAACATCGAGTGTTTGTTGCCCCAAAACAGCAACCACTTCGCCTGTTTCTTTCAAAAACTTTACCAGATCAATCTTGTCTGATGGGAGGCAGTTCCCAATAATGCGAATTTTCCCGATCCTATCTTTCTTCTGTTCATCGTTCCACTCTCTAAATTCTTCAGCTGTAAGCACCAGATCATCCGAATTAGGAGAAATTAACCCGCAGTTTTCGCCAATAGTTTGAAGTACTGCCACATCATCACCTGATGCAAGAATAGTCCTAATTCCACCTTCTTTCAAAGTTAAGACTGCTTTTTTAATTTCTTCCTTTCTCGTATATTTCAAAGCAATCATTCCTAGAAGGGTTAACCTATTTGCTTCAAGAACTGATGCATCATCGGATTCATTCACTATTTGTATGCAAGCAAATGCTACCACTTCTAGTCCAACTAAATTATATCGAATGACATTCTCGAACTTACTCATTTTTTGAACATCTATTGCGTGTATATTCCCTTCACTGTCGTAGTATTTGGAGCACAAAGAGAGTATCTCTAGTGGAGGTCCTTTATAATGCAAATGCAAACTTCTTCCATTATATCCAATTTTTTCCATTATCACTCCACTATTCTCTTCGAAAGGGTTACCTCCAATACCGTACGTATTCAATATTGGCGATAAAACCTAATCCTTAATGCTTTGCATGCTAACTGCCTATAATAATGAAATTTATTCTTTAAGTGGACTTCAGATGCTATAAGTTAGTGAAACATGTTACCAGGTTCTGTTAGGCTTGAGCCCAACCATAAACAAATCTGCCAAATATTATATACAATGCAAATGGGTAGGTCAATTACAATGCAAGTAAGCCAACCAAGTGAATCAACATTTTAGTGAAAAGAAAAAAAGTCAAACATATAGATTACAAGTTTTATTTAGGAACATTTGTCTAGCGAAAGTTTAACCAATCACAATTTAATTAGTTAAAAGTTGTGTATCCATCCAGTTAATCTGAGAACACTTTCATTGTCACTTTTGCAGGCTTTGTCCATAAATAATTATAGCAAAATATGAGATTCAACAAAGTACATCCTCTTAATTTCAACCTAAGATGTCTAGAACATAATAACATGAGTTTCTGGAGTAGTGGTCTTGTGGCAGAGTGAATTGAAAAGGTAAGACTTAGCAGTTAAAACCTTTGAATGGCCTTAATATCATGTTTACCATATCTACATATCCTATATCATATGTATGTTAGGAATAGTGCTCATAAAGCGTTTGATGAACATTATTAATTGAAAATAAATAAATTGTTTGGTTTTTTGGATTTCATATATTCGATTCGATTATGCTTTTTATTTAGTATAATATAATTATCAGAAAATTCCATGTCTATTTATTAAATATGACTTTTGTATATATAAGGATGTACAAGAGGATTAAAGTTATATACAATAGACTAAATAGTCCGTAGTAAGTTAAAGTTGGGATCTTTAACTAATTACTACTAGTACGGTCCACTGAAAATTAAGAATTCAATGATTTCGATCCGGATCATTGATGTTGTGACATTAAAGGTGGAGGTGCTTTATGTAATATGATTATATAGGACTGGACCAAACGTGAATTGAAATCTATTATAAGATACCGTTAACTTTAGATTTCAATACATGTCACACGATGATCATATATGAATTAATCTAAATCCTGAGTAGGCATAAACTCCTGTTTATGTCAGCGAGTCCTTTTGACTCATAGGTAGTGACTTGTTTGTTAATCATGTCACACACTTATGTCTTGGAGGTCCGTTGAGATAAATGGCTGGGAATGTGCACTACAGATATGGAATCCGACTCTTTCTGCGGAAAGCTGAGTTAATTGATTCCCTTAAGTGTTAATTCTGGAACTGAACAGTTCGAGTACTCTGGTTTGTGAAAATGTTTATTAACCAAACTGTTCACTAGTGAATTAATGGAACTTAAGGACTAAGAAATAATTATAGGGGCAAAACGGTAATTTCGCCTAACTTTAATTATGAATCAATTCTTGGAGGGTTAAATCATATGTAATGATTATATCAATGGACACTCTGATCTTTCGAGTAAAATAGAATGTAAGGACAAGAGTGCAATTCCAAGTCTTTAGTGGAGTCACTTGGAATTAATAAATTGAATATATTAATTAATGAGTTTAATTAATTATTTAATTTATTGGAGCTTGAAATTACATGTCCATAGGTCCCAATCCCGGCTCCTATTATTCTACGATTGAACCTATAATAAGAATGATTAAACTCTCGGTATATTTTAGAAAATCTAAAATATGCATGATGAATTAATTGTGATATTTAATTGATGAATTGTGAATTAATCAATTAAAAATATGACAATTGATTAAATCAAATTTAATTATTGAATTAAATTTGTGAAGGAATTTCCTTAATAGGAAAATGCATTTTATGATTATATATGATATACTCATAATATAATATTTATACAAATAATGCATTTATCTAGAAGGAAGGAGGTGGAATCCTAATTAAGTTAGGAGAAGGTGGTTGAGAAAAATAAGGGAAGATGCTATGTAAGACATATCTATATATATAAGATATATCTCTTCCTAAAAAAACAAGTTTTTTACAAGATACAATTTTGTAACAAAGTAAGAAAATCTCTCTCTTTCTCAACACCAAAAATCGCCCATCACCTAAGAAATTAGGAGAAATTTGTTCTTCCAATTCCAAGAGTTCAATTATCCAAACTTAATAGGTTAGTGCCCACCCACTAGTAGAAGGAGAAACGGGGTTGAAGATCAAGGGTTAAAAAGATCGAGAAAGCTTGTTGATCTCATCCTAACACCAAAGTTCAACCGAAAAGACGAAGGACAGGAAGCTTTTGGTATGATTTGCTTTCTCTCTCTTTTGCATAAATTAAAATAATATTCGTTATGTGATCCTCATGTTTTATGTAAAGTATTTTTGAAATATATTGAAAACATAAAACCCACCGAATTCCGCAACTGGTTCGAATAAGTTCGATCCTATTTTATTCAATTGGATCGAATTGTTCGTGGTCCGATTGGGTAAAATCCCAACAATTGGTATCAGAGCGGTCCATAACAATATTATTTTAATTGATTGTGGGTAATTGCATTATATGATTGTTTGATTTATAATTGTGGATGATAATTTAATTTTGTTAAATTATTGGAGCGGTCGAATTATGGTGTTCATGGGGCCTCCCATATGAGGCATAGTTTTAATTTTATTAGAATTATGTTGTACGCCAAAATTTTATGGCATAGGAATTATTGTAATAATTAGATTACTACAAGTCTTCATACTAGTAGAAGAAAGAACGAAGTAGCAGCCGGAATTGAGAAGGAAGAGCAGCCGAAAAAAAAAAAAAAAGAAAATTTGCAGCGGCGATGACATATCTAGGGCACTATGACCAAATGGCCCAACCTCACGTGACTAAGGCCCAAAAGGATTTTTGAGTTGCATGAAATACAACCGGGCGAAATTAAAAGGCCGTCGCAAAGCCTTTTAATTTTTAATTAATGCATCTAGCAGCATGATGGTTGATGGAGGGATTATAAAGACCGGCAGGACACGAATACCACCTATTAATGTAATAGGAATAGCTTTATTATTTTGTAACCCAGGACACCCGACCCGCTCCTATTTGCTTGTTTATATTATGTTGATAATATGTGCATGTATATATCCTGTCATTCATATTACCCACAATTTTATTTATGCATGCATACGTATAGATATATGTGATATATATGTTTTGTGTATGTAATTTTATTAGTTTTTAGAAAACTAAGATAAACTAAATAATTGTTTGATTTAATAGTTAATTAAGCAATTATTTATTTAGGTGATAAGTTGAGTTAGGAAAAATTAATAATAGCAAGTTCAACTAAAAGTTATGACTTTTTATATATTAGAATGTCTAATTGAACTTTGACCCAATTAGATTGGTTAAATATTAATTTGACCCACCTCAGATTTAGAATGTCTAAAATTACCTATTATCCAATTAGATTGGATTATTAATCTACGTAACAATCTAGGTCCAAATAGGATTGGATTCTAAATTTTAATCCTTAATTAGCTAAGAGATTAGAAACCTAGTAAAGTTAATGTAGATTAATTAAACATAAGATGTTTATTTAAAAATAAAACACATGTTTTATAAATATTGAGTGGGAGAAGGACATATATGGATATATCCTACAGTCTCTATTATTAGTTTAATATAGTGAGATATGGGTAGCGCCTCGAGATGCCTAGTTTGCATCCTCCCTACGGAAGGTGTCTAACTTATGTCAATAACAAGATTAAGCTTCCATGAGATAGGACTAATTGATGTATTTTAGCTTGATCATCCCTACGGAGGCAAGTCTAAGTTAAGTCATAAAGTCTTAAATAATAGGTTACTGTTGCGTTCCAAATACTAATACGCAAACTACGCAAGTATACGGTCGTTACAAGTAATATAAAACGATAAGTACATACCGAGTATCGAATCCCAACGAATGAGTAAAAGGTGGGAATAAACGAATCAATCGACGGCCTATTTCATGTGAGAACGCTTGATACAAAAAGATCAAACCCAAATATATGATAAGGGTGATTTTATTTAACTACGAGCGGTAAAGTAAATCTAACTATGAAAACAAGTAAATGGGGAGTTAATTATGTGGTAAGGAGGATTTATAAGAGATTAGTTAAAGCAAATAAATTATGCGGTTGTTAGGTTAGCTATGCAAACAATCCTAGATTTAGTTGTTGTTTGTGAGTTCAAATTAGTTAAGTCTCCCTATCGGTTTGACTTAACTCTACCAATCTACCCAAACTCTCCATCTCCGGATCAAGAACGAACATCGCTGTCAACCGATGCTCTAAGGGAAGTCCGAACCCAAAAGAGGATTCTAAGGCCTACCGTTGTCACCCGGGACCTAAAACTAACCCGAATCCCCGAATAAAGAGAATCTAAGTTATTTGATGCATTCACGGACGAACCCATTATACAAACACGGACCAAACTAGGTATATGTCTATCCTAGGTTGAAATCCACAAATCGTCACTCACCTAACTTTCTACAACCTATGTCTAGTTTGCATTAAAGGTAGGTGGCCAAAAGTGCGATAAAACAATAAACCCAACAAATCAAACATAACCCAACATCAAACATAATTAATCAAACGATAACAATGACTCGACAATTAATATATTGTGCTCGTGTTTGCTATTCAAGGATTCAATGACATTCATATGTATCTTTCGATAGCATACCAACCTATCAAATTAAACTAAGCCAATTTACGTATAAATGGACTAAAATCTAATCGATGTCATTTAAACTCAAACCTTAAACGAATATGAAACGACATAGGTATATGTCTATCCTAAAATCGATTCACAATCCAAATTCATAATCAAATCCTCAAAATCACTATATCTAGCAATCAAGAATCAATAACACTCATCTCAAAGGGTTGTCAAACCACAAGACGAACAATAAACACGGAATCGGATTAACGAACACATATAAGCACCATACTAATCATCAAGACATCATTAATCAAACAATAACATAAATTTATATAAATCCGGAGAATTCCAATACACAATCATTCATCCAAAAAGGAAATAACAAACTCATCTCCTAATCATAAATAACTAAGAAATGGAAAGAAATCACCTAATCGAAATGGAATCGAGACAAGGATTCTCCTCCCTTTAATCACCACCTAATCACTCCCCAAGGGTGGTGACTAACTCACCCCCTTGGTGGAGCCTTCAATTACAAGAAAAAGCAAGAAAAATTAAAGAGAGAGTTGGAGGAGACTTGAGAGGAAAAGGGGCGGCTAAGAGTAGAGGGAAAGATTGGATGAGATTGTGTAAGAAGTCCCAAAGTTGCTCTCTTATCTTGCCCTAATAGCCCCTCATGAGAAAACCCGAAAATGCCCTTCAAAACGCGGAGATTCAGCTGATATTTCGCACCAGCAGGCAGGACCTCGCGGCCGCGAGCTCAGGCAGTAAGCTCTCTGCAGATTTTCTGCTCCGCCACACTTTCTTCTGAGCAGTATATCTTTTGATTCCGAACTCCGAATCTGGATCCGTAAAGTCCGTAGCTTAGCTAACTCACTCATCTATGAAATATCCAAATTTCAGATCATTTGGATCATCCATGAAATATTTGTGCATGTTCTAGTGAGCAGCTATCTACGTTTTTCCATATTTTTTACTTCGGTTCTTCATTCCTTTGAAGCTCTTTTTTACATCTCCCTACAAAAACACACAAAACAACATCAAAACACACAAATGTCCAACAAAGTACCAAAAACGCAAAAGAATGCGAAAATAAACAAAAGCACGCAAAACTCAAATCAAAGCAAGTTGTTTTCGGCTTAAGAAGACACGTAATAATGACGTTTTCACGACGTTATCACACCCCCAAACTTAAACACTTGCTCGTCCTCGAGCAAAGAAAGCAAAAACAAATACTAAACATGCATGCTTAAGATCAAAATGCCAAAGCTTGACACTTTCAAATTATTCTTTAAACAAGCTCCACGTGTGTGCGTGATGGCTTCGGCTAGGTTCTATCTTAGGTGAATACGCCCCAATAGATTAAAATCATCGGTTCTACTTGCATGGGCTCCTCACGTTAACTTAGACTATCTCCTAACCTTAGGTTTCAAACCTTATGCTCCAATCACATCATGAAACTAAGTTGTAGGTAATTTAAGAGTATTGTCCCTATTCTTGAACTAATTGGCAATTTTAGTCCCTAGCTCTTTTCTCACCATAATTTGCTTTTCTTTTGATTTACAATAATAACATAGCACTTTGTGCTTTACAATGATATTACAATACAAATCTAGCACTATTGATGGTTGCTTGTTTTTCTATACATTTGACTTTGTGGGCTACTAGCACCATTCATTTCCTTTGTGCATTACATTTGAATTTTTCACTACAAAACTTGCACAATAATAATGACATAGAGTTATTACAAAAATCATCCATGAATTTCATCAATGAAGGCTTAGCCTTTCTTTTCTCTCATAGAAGGGCATACATTTTAGCAACTTCTCTACTCATTTCTTTTAAGAGCTAGGTGTTCAAAGGTTTTTCATTCTTGAAAAGGGTTCACTCCCCCAAACTTAAGTCATTTTGCTCTCTTCACACATAGTTTTCAAACTAAAGATTGGAGAGAAACTAAGTTACGCATGAGGAGTCCTAGATCCTATTATCACTAAAGTTCTTTATCCACCTCAAATGCAATCTAGCCTTAGCCAATGTGCTCAAATTTTGTAGAAGCATACTCAAATAATAATAAGAATTTGAAAAAATTTGGCGGTCGACCTAGCATGTATGCAAGTACTTGCGACCTCTCTCCCCAAACTTAAAACGCACAATGTCCCCATTGTGGGAATTGAGAAAAATGGAGGGAGGTCGACACGACAACCACGCAAGCACACAAAGAAAAGAAAAACAAACAAAACAAAGAAAACAACAAGGTAAATGATCGAGCACGGCTTTATCCAATTCAAGCAAGCATAGATAATCAAAACCAATCAAGTACGGACATATAGATATAGCATTGTAAGCGCAAAATAAACCAAACGGAATGCAAAAATATAAAGGTTACGCCCTTTTGTCGATCATGGAGTCCGTGCACCCCGTGGTTAAGTTCCGTCTCGGATCCTCAATCATGCTTGCCATTACTTCTTTATAATGCACAATCAACACCTACAACACAACACAAACAAAAACAAAACAAAACAAAACAAGACAAGATGATGAAAAAGGGAAATAATGCTTGTTTTAAGTCACGAGCTTGACTTGATACGAGGGATGAATTGATTGTCACCAAAACTACTCCCATCGTCCATGATTCCACAAAACAGGCTCATCAAAATCCTTAAGCTCTTCGCAATAAGCTGATCAAACCTCGCAAAGAAACAAAAAGATCAAAATTAGCACGAAGTATCAAGCTATCAAACACAAAACTAGCCATCAATATCGTCATTTACTCCACACGTTACCACATTCCCTGGCAACGGCGCCAAAAACTTGTTGCGTTCCAAATACTAATACGCAAACACGCAAGTATACGGTCGTTACAAGTAATATAAAACGATAAGTACATACCGAGTATCGAATCCCAACGAATGAGTAAAAGGTGGGAATAAACGAATCAATCGAAGGCTTATTCTATCTAAGAATGTTTGATACAATATTATCGAACCCAAACATATAATAAGGGTGATTTTATTTAACTACGAGCGGTAAAGTAAATCTAACTATGAAAACAAGTAAATGGGGAGTTAATTATGTGGTAAGGAGGATTTATAAGAGATTAGTTAAAGCAGATAAATTATGCGGTTGTTAGGTTAGCTATGCAAACAATCCTAGAATTAGTTGTTGTTTGTGAGTTCAAATTAGTTAAGTCTCCCTATCGGTTTGACTTAACTCTACCAATCTACCCAAACTCTCCATCTCCGGATCAAGAACGAACATCGCTGTCAACCGATGCTCTAAGGGAAGTCCGAACCCAAAAGAGGATTCTAAGGCCTACCGTTGTCACCCGGGACCTAAAACTAACCCGAATCCCCGAATAAAGAGAATCTAAGTTATTTGATGCATTCACGGACGAACCCATTATACAAACACGGACCAAACTAGGTATATGTCTATCCTAGGTTGAAATCCACAAATCGTCACTCACCTAACTTTCTACAACCTATGTCTAGGTTGCATTAAAGGTAGATGGCCAAAAGTGCGATAAAACAATAAACCCAACAAATCAAACATAACCCAACATCAAACATAATTAATCAAACGATAACAATGACTCGACAATTAATATATTGTGCTCGTGTTTGCTATTCAAGGATTCAATGACATTCATATGTATCTTTCGATAGCATACCAACCTATCAAATTAAACTAAGCCAATTTACGTATAAATGGACTAAAATCTAATCGATGTCATTTAAACTCAAACCTTAAACGAATATGAAACGACATAGATATATGTCTATCCTAAAATCGATTCACAATCCAAATTCATAATCAAATCCTCAAAATCACTATATCTAGCAATCAAGAATCAATAACACTCATCTCAAAGGGTTGTCAAACCACAAGACGAACAATAAACACGGAATCGGATTAACGAACACATATAAGCACCATACTAATCATCAAGACATCATTAATCAAACAATAACATAAATTTATATAAATCCGGAGAATTCCAATACACAATCATTCATCCAAAAAGGAAATAACAAACTCATCTCCTAATCATAAATAACTAAGAAATGGAAAGAAATCACCTAATCGAAATAGAATCGAGACAAGGATTCTCCTCCCTTTAATCACCACCTAATCACTCCCCAAGGGTGGTGACTAACTCACCCCCTTGGTGGAGCCTTCAAATACAAGAAAAAGCAAGAAAAACTAAAGAGAGAGTTGAGGAGACTTGAGAGGAAAAGGGCGGCCAAGAGTAGAGGGAAAGATTGGATGAGATTGTGTAAGAAGTCCCAAAGTTGCTCTCTTATCTTGCCCTAATAGCCCCTCATGAGAAAACCCGAAAATGCCCTTCAAAACGCGGAGATTCAGCTGATATTTCGCACCACCAGGCAGGACCTCGCGGCCGCGAGCCCTGAGCTCGCGGCCGCGAGCTCAGGCAGTAAGCTCTCTGCAGATTTTCTGCTCCGCCGCACTTTCTTCTGAGCAGCATATCTTTGACTCCGAACTCCGATTGCGGATCCGTAAAGTCCGTAGCGTAGCTAACTCACTCATCTATGACATATCCAAAATTCAGCTCATTTGGATCATCCATGAAATATTTGTGCATGTTCTAGTGAGCAGCTATCTACGTTCTTCCATATTTTTTACTTCGGTTCTTCATTCCTTTGAAGCCCTTTTTTACATCTCCCTACAAAAACACACAAAACAACATCAAAACACACAAATGTCCAACAAAGGACCAAAAACGCAAAAGAATGCAAAATAAACAAAAGCACGCAAAACTCAAATCAAAGCAAGTTGTTTTCGGCTTAAGAAGACACGTAATAATGATGTTTTCACGACGTTATCAGTTACACTCATGAATATGTATTTAAATTAATAATGAAAGAAAAATAGCGATAATTAATAATGAAAGAAAAATATGAGATATTTTAGTTCATTCATTAAGTTGAGATTGTCTCGAAGTTAATTTAGTATTAATATGATCGACCCTACGGCAACATATTAATAGCTACATTATTTTATCGCGGATTAGTAAAATGTTTTATGTGTTTTTCTTTAGAGTTGCATTCATGCATCACGTTTACTATTCCGAATTATGATAATTATGTTGAATGTATGATTGAAACTTTAAATTTATTTATTTTCAGCAATCATGTCTTCTTCAAACCCAATCATTGCTTTACTTTCAAACGAAAAATTGATTGGGGACAATTACGCAAAATGGAAATCTAATATGAATATTATGATGGTTTGTGAGAACCAAAAGTTCGTTCTCACAGAGGAATGTCCTCCAGAATCCCCTGCCACTGCCACTCGTACTGTACGAGAAAAATATGATAGTTGGATTCAAACCAACAACAAAGTGAAATGCTACATGCTAGCATCCATGAGTGATGTTCTCCGACAGAAACATGAAAACATGGAATCTTCATATGAGATATGGGAATCACTACAAGCAATGTTTGGACAACCTTCTGATCAAAGCCGACATGAAGCTACTCGTAGATTCATGAATGCGAGGATGAAGAAAGGTGCTCCAGTAAGAGATCATGTGCTGGACATGATCAACACTGTGCATGAGGCGGAAATACATGGGGCCACCATAGATGATAAAACTCAAGTTAGCATCATACTTGGGTCACTAACGCCGGACTTTGCTCCGTTTACTACCAACTATATGATGAATAAGTTGGAGTATAACCTGACTCAGTTATTGAACGAGTTGCAAACTTTTGAGGCCATATCCAAGATAAGGTCTCAAGAGAGAGAGGTAAATGTTACCGAGCAAGGTCAGTCTTCCTCAACTGTTAAGAACAAAAGGAAGAAGAAGGCAAATGGTGGGTTTGAATATGAGCCCAAAGCCAAGAAGCAATTCAAAGGCAAAGGCAAGAACAAGTCTAAGAAGAAAGAACCCAAAGGAAAATGTTTTCATTGTGGGATAGATGGGCATTGGAAGAGAAACTGTAAAAAATATCTCGCCGAAAAGAAAGAGCAAAAGAAAGGTAAATTCGATTTACTAGTTTTAGAAACTTGCTTAGTGATTGATGATTATTCAACCTGGATAATTGATTCAGGAGCCACTAATCATATTTGTTCTTCTATTCAGATGCTTAGTTCTTCGAAGGAGCTTGCTGAAGGGGAAGTGACCATGAGAGTTGGAAATGGGGCGTTCGTTTCAGCAAAGGCCATAGGAACAGTCCGTTTAAATTTTAGGAGTAAATTTCTTGTTTTGAACAATGTTTATTTTATTCCTGGTTTTTCGAGAAATTTGATTTCTCTTTCTATGTTGCATGAACAAAAATTTAATATTTCATTTTCTAATAATAAGATAGTTATTTCTAGAAATGGATTATTTATATGCAATGCAAGTGTTGAAAATGGACTGTACGTATTAAGGCCTGACGAACGATTAATTAATAATTCTGAATTATTTAAGGTAGCTAATCCTAGGTCTAACAAACGTTCTAAAATATCCGAAAGTGATGATACATATCTTTGGCATCTAAGGTTAGGACATATTAACCTCGAAAGGATAAACAGGCTTGTAAAGGAAGGTCCTTTAAGAGAGTTAAAAGTTGGCACTCTTCCTGTTTGTGAATCCTGCATTGAGGGAAAGATGACTAGAAGACCTTTCTCTGCAAAGGGCCTAAGAGCCAAAGAACCTCTTGAGTTGGTACATAGTGACCTCTGTGGTCCCTTAAATGTGGAAGCTCGAGGAGGTTATGAATATTTCGTCACATTTATTGATGATTATTCACGATATGGTTATTTACACCTAATGCAAAGAAAATCTGAAACTTTTGATAAGTTTAAAGAATTCTTAGCAGCAGCTGAAAAGCAGTTAGGTAAATCACTGAAAACTCTTAGATCTGATCGAGGAGGAGAATACTTGAGTTATGAATTCAAGGATTACTTGGTGGAGCGTGGAATTGAAACCCAACTCACATCACCTGGAACACCCCAACAAAATGGTGTTGCGGAAAGGCGGAATAGAACGTTATTAGGAATGGTTAGATCTATGATGAGTTACTCCTCATTGGCAAAATCTTTCTGGGGATATGCACTAAGAACCGCAAACTACATTTTGAATGTAGTACCTTCCAAATCCATCCCAAAGACACCCTTAGAGTTGTGGAATGGGCGTAAACCTAGTTTACAACATTTTCGCATATGGGGATGTCCTGCACACGTGCTGAGGAGTGATTTTGGAAAGTTAGATGCACGAACAGAAGTGTGTCTGTTTGTAGGATATCCTGATGGCACTAGAAGTGGTTTGTTCTATAGTACTCAAGATAAGAAAGTATTTGTATCGACAGATGCCACTTTTCTTGAGCACACATATATGACAAACTTTAAACCTCGAAGTAAAATAATATTAGAAGAACTCCAACCTGACGTAATTGATAGACCGCAATCAACCACTGATGAACGACCAAGTCAAAAGACCACAGTTCCTAATCAGATTCCTTTGGTACCTCGTAGTAGTGGGAGAGTAATAAGATTACCCGCTCGCTACAGGAATGAGAGCCTTCTAGTGTCAGACACTAACCAAAACGATCCATTGTCATACAAGCATGCAATGGAAGATTCTGATAAGGAAAGATGGCAAGAAGCCATGAACCAAGAGATAGAATCTATGCACTCTAACTCTGTCTGGGAACTTGTGGATCCACCTGAACAAGTCAGGCCCATTGGGTGCAAATGGATCTATAAGAAGAAGAGAGGTATTGATGGGAAAGTCCAGACTTTCAAAGCCAGGCTAGTGGCAAAGGGTTATACCCAAAAGGAGGGAGTTGATTATGAAGAAACTTTCTCACTAGTAGCTATGCTTAAATCCATACGCATTCTCTTATCCATTGCTGCCAGCCTCGATTATGAGATATGGCAAATGGATGTCAAGACAGCTTTTCTGAATGGCTATCTTGAGGAAAGCATCTACATGATGCAACCAGAGGGATTCGTTGTTCAAGGACAAGAGCAGAAAGTCTGTAAGCTTCTTAAGTCCATTTATGGGCTCAAGCAAGCTTCTAGGTCCTGGAATCTAAGGTTTGATGAAACAATCAAAACCTATGGGTTTGAACAAAATATTGATGAACCTTGTGTATACAAATACATCAAGGATAAGAAGGTGGTCTTCTTGGTACTTTATGTAGATGATATTCTACTCATTGGGAATGATGTAGGGATATTATCTAACATAAAGAAATGGCTATCCGAGCAGTTCCAAATGAAAGATTTGGGTGAAGCAAGTTATGTTCTTGGCATCCAAATCATAAGGGATCGTAAGAACAAACTATTGGCTCTGTCTCAAGCATCTTATATTGATAAGGTATTAGCTCGTTTTTCGATGCAGAATTCCAAGAAAGGGCAATTACCGACCCGACATGGAATTGTTCTCTCTAAAGAGCAATGTCCTAAGACACCTCAGGAAGAAGAGGATATGAGACGGATTCCCTATGCTTCAGCAGTAGGAAGTCTTATGTATGCAATGTTGTGTACTAGACCTGATATCTGCTACGCAGTAGGCATAGTCAGTCGTTTTCAATCCAACCCTGGATTGGATCACTGGATCGCAGTTAAGCATATTCTCAAGTATCTAAGGAGAACGAGAAATTATATGCTTGTGTATTCAAGTGGTGACCTGAGCCCTATAGGATATACTGATTCTGATTTTCAATCAGACAAAGATCATCGAAGGTCGATATCAGGGTCAATATTCACTCTTGGTGGTGCTGCAGTAGTTTGGAGAAGTGTAAAACAATCCAGCACTGCAGATTCAACCATGGAAGCCGAATACATAGCAGCTTGCGAAGCGGGTAAAGAGGCTGTCTGGCTCAGAAAGTTCTACACCGATCTGGAAGTATTTCCAGATATGGATCAGCCACTTACACTGTTTTGCGACAACAGTGGGGCAGTTGCTAACTCGAAGGAACCAAGGAGTCACAAGAGGAGCAAGCATATTGAAAGAAAGTATCATCTGATAAGGGATATTGTAGGTCGAGGGGACGTAGCGGTTATGAAGATAGCTTCTGAACATAACCTTGCGGATCCGTTTACCAAGACACTGCCAATAAAGTCTTTTGAGGCACACTTGACAGGAATAGGTTTGAGGGACATGTCTCATTTGCTTTAAGAACAAGTGGGAGATTGTTAGGAATAGTGCTCATAAAGCGTTTGATGAACATTATTAATTGAAAATAAATAAATTGTTTGGTTTTTTGGATTTCATATATTCGATTCGATTATGCTTTTTATTTAGTATAATATAATTATCAGAAAATTCCATGTCTATTTATTAAATATGACTTTTGTATATATAAGGATGTACAAGAGGATTAAAATTATATACAATAGACTAAATAGTCTGTAGTAAGTTAAAGTTGGGATCTTTAACTAATTACTACTAGTACGGTCCACTGAAAATTAAGAATTCAATGATTTCGATCCGGATCATTGATGTTGTGACATTAAAGGTGGAGGTGCTTTATGTAATATGATTATATAGGACTGGACCAAACGTGAATTGAAATCTATTATAAGATACCGTTAACTTTAGATTTCAATACATGTCACACGATGATCATATATGAATTAATCTAAATCCTGAGTAGGCATAAACTCCTGTTTATGTCAGCGAGTCCTTTTGACTCATAGGTAGTGACTTGTTTGTTAATCATGTCACACACTTATGTCTTGGAGGTCCGTTGAGATAAATGGCTGGGAATGTGCACTACAGATATGGAATCCGACTCTTTCTGCGGAAAGCTGAGTTAATTGATTCCCTTAAGTGTTAATTCTGGAACTGAACAGTTCGAGTACTCTGGTTTGTGAAAATGTTTATTAACCAAACTGTTCACTAGTGAATTAATGGAACTTAAGGACTAAGAAATAATTATAGGGGCAAAACGGTAATTTCGCCTAGCTTTAATTATGAATCAATTCTTGGAGGGTTAAATCATATGTAATGATTATATCAATGGACACTCTGATCTTTCGAGTAAAATAGAATGTAAGGACAAGAGTGCAATTCCAAGTCTTTAGTGGAGTCACTTGGAATTAATAAATTGAATATATTAATTAATGAGTTTAATTAATTATTTAATTTATTGGAGCTTGAAATTACATGTCCATAGGTCCAAATCCCGGCTCCTATTATTCTACGATTGAACCTATAATAAGAATGATTAAACTCTCGGTATATTTTAGAAAATCTAAAATATGCATGATGAATTAATTGTGATATTTAATTGATGAATTGTGAATTAATCAATTAAAAATATGACAATTGATTAAATCAAATTTAATTATTGAATTAAATTTGTGAAGGAATTTCCTTAATAGGAAAATGCATTTTATGATTATATATGATATACTCATAATATAATATTTATACAAATAATGCATTTATCTAGAAGGAAGGAGGTGGAATCCTAATTAAGATAGGAGAAGGTAGTTGAGAAAAATAAGGGAAGATGCTATGTAAGACATATCTATATATATAAGATATATCTCTTCCTAAAAAAAACAAGTTTTTTACAAGATACAATTTTGTAACAAAGTAAGAAAATCTCTCTCTTTCTCAACACCAAAAATCGCCCATCACCTAAGAAATTAGGAGAAATTTGTTCTTCCAATTCCAAGAGTTCAATTATCCAAACTTAATAGGTTAGTGCCCACCCACTAGTAGAAGGAGAAACGGGGTTGAAGATCAAGGGTTAACAAGATCGAGAAAGCTTGTTGATCTCATCCTAACACCAAAGTTCAACCGAAAAGACGAAGGACAGGAAGCTTTTGGTATGATTTGCTTTCTCTCTCTTTTGCATAAATTAAAATAATATTCGTTATGTGATCCTCATGTTTTATGTAAAGTATTTTTGAAATATATTGAAAACATAACACCCACCGAATTCCGCAACTGGTTCGAATAAGTTCGATCCTGTTTTATTCAATTGGATCGAATTGTTCGTGGTCCGATTGGGTAAAATCCCAACAATTGGTATCAGAGTGGTCCATAACAATATTATTTTAATTGATTGTGGGTAATTGCATTATATGATTGTTTAATAATATAATCGCGTCACTTATTCCAAATATAGAATGTCCTTTACACTGAAGAGTCAATAAAACAGTAGTTTGATAAAAAGCTTGGATAAGTATGTTCCTATACATGGCCTTAGTTATAAGTCGTCTATATGATTTAATAGGCACGATATCCATTAGCACTCCGATGGGTTGCCCTGTCAGGACTGCCAAACCGCCAACAAACACAAGTACGAGGTTCAACCATATTAACTGAATTGTCGTTAAAGGGGCACCCCCCCATAAAACAGTTGCGATAAAGTTGATCAATAAGCTGGAAACGGTGAAGATTAGCTGCAACTGTGTAAATTTCCTTGTGTTCTCATGAAAACCTTTTCCTTTCTCGATCACATGAACAAGAAAGCTAAAATCACTATGAAAAATGCTTATGCCAGAGCACTCTCTGGCAACCTCGGAGCTCCAACTCCCGAAGGTGACCCCAATATCTGCTACTTTTAGTGCAGGAACATCGAGTGTTTGTTGCCCCAAAACAGCAACCACTTCGCCTATTTCTTTCAGAAACTTTACCAGATCAATCTTGTCTGATGGGAGGCAGTTCCCAATAATGCGAATTTTCCCGATCCTATCTTTCTTCTGTTCATCGTTCCACTCTCTAAATTCTTCAGCTGTAAGCACCAGATCATCCGAATTAGGAGAAATTAACCCGCAGTTTTCGCCAATAGTTTGAAGTACTGCCACATCATCACCTGATGCAAGAATAGTCCTAATTCCACCTTCTTTCAAAGTTAAGACTGTTTTTTTAATTTCTTCCTTTCTCGTATATTTCAAAGCAATCATTCCTAAAAGGGTTAACCTATTTGCTTCAAGAACTGATGCATCATCGGATTCATTCACTATTTGTATGCAAGCAAATGCTACCACTTCTAGTCCAACTAAATTATATCGAATGACATTCTCAAACTTACTCCTTTTTTGAACATCTATTGCGTGTATATTCCCTTCACTGTCGTAGTATTTGGAGCACAAAGAGAGTATCTCTAGTGGAGGTCCTTTATAATGCAAATGCAAACTTCTTCCATTATATCCAATTTTCTCCATTATCACTCCACTATTCTCTTCGAAAGGGTTACCTCCAATACCGTACGTATTCAATATTTTGCATTGTTCATTTATAGATCCTTTTCTCAAACCGATCTTGGTTTCGGCCCATGATATAATTGGTACCATTTTCGAGTCACAACCAATCGGTGGTATCATCAATAATGTGCCAATTCCATCACATAAACCTTCAAGAAGGGTCGGGGAGGTTACTTGCGAACTTTCACTGATTAATTCTTCACCGACTAGAAACACGTCGATTTCATGTTCGTTCTCCATCAACCCTCCTAGTTTGTCGGTAAAAATAGTCGTAATCGAGGCCATCTTCACGCAAGATAGATAATCTCTCACCAAAGCCTTATGAGTTAGTGTTTCATGGTTCCAGAAAAGAACCGCGAATGAGATGACAACGGGGATGCCCTCCATTATCCCCACCAACGAGACACTGAATAAAGTTAAAACTCCTGTTGTACTTAATTTCGTTCCTAGGATCATTCCCTTAATGGCATCCATTATTGCTATCACATGAGTAGGTTCTCCCTTGATGTCTGTTTTGAATCCATAATCATTACCTTTTTTTTCAAGTACATAATGGACAAAAAGTGAAGTGTTGATGAGGATGCCTATAAGAATCCCGGTAGTTTGTATGTAAGTATTCACCTTATCAAAACAAGTTGCAAATTTGCACTTATTAGCAGGAAGCGCTACTGCCTGGCTCATCATCTCGCCCCAGACCATGTCAACGCCCACAGAAGTCACAATCATTGAACCATTTCCATTGATCACCCTCGACCCAAAAAACAAAAATGGATTTGTTTCATCAACGATTGTGGATTTCAACTCGCCATCTACTTGTAGAGACTCACCAGCTACGTATATTCCATCAGCAGGAATTAGGCTTCCCTTTTTCAAATGTACTAAATCCCCAACGTTGAGATCAATGGCAGGAACAACCCCTTGATTACCCCCTCGTGTTACTTGTGCCTTCAAATTGTTGCAGCTCTGTAACCCCTTTTGTCCACCACCTCTCCCATTAGGCAACCAATATGTCTCCAATTTCTTAACAGAGGACTTCTCCCGGAGATAATTGCGTACAGTCTTAATAGCAACAATGAAAAAGATAGTTCCTATGACAATAACTCCATCGATCCAACCATTAACGGCTAAGCCTTGCTGCTTGATTCCAAAGGTTAGTGATAGTGCAGTAGCTACAAGAAGGAGAAATATGGTGTAGTTGTTCAAAGCTTCAAGAAAGGAATGTAAGAAAATGGAAGCTTGGGATTGTTGGTTTCGCTTGTATTGCCATATGTATTCTTGAACGCTTGAAATTCCGTTATCTACATCGGTGTTTAAGGCCTCTGCAACTACCCTGACCCCTCCAAAACTGTTAAGGGCCTGCAAATTCTTGTCCTTTACAATCTTTGTGATGTTATTTCTCTGAATGTATTGGAGCTCAATGTCGTGTTCTTGTTCCGAAGATGAATGCAGACTAAACACATTTTGATCTCCAGCTATATCATCTTCAGATATCTCAATAGCTGCTACAGTTCCTGCATCCTAATTGATCAACAAGGGCGAAAGTTTAGAATGCCATGTCCGCACAATAAAACAACATATAAAAACTCCCATGATATTATTTAGGGATTATTGTGTTTTTTTTTCCACAAACTTCAATTCACCGGTAACATTTTGGGTGTCAATTTTTTTTTTTTGCCAATTTAGGCCCTATTTTAAAATTGGCTCGAAATTCCCATGTTCGGGGCCATGTGACATGATTTTGACCATTTAACAACTTTTTCAAAAATTCCATCAAAAAAAAAAAAAATACTACTTGGATGTTTTTATTTGGGGAAGGAAAAAGGCGGGTACCAATTTAATTAAGAAAATATTTACTAAATTTTATAGGAAAAGTTAGGATTTTGAATTTTAGTATTTTTTAAAATAAGAAAATCAAGCCTTTTCACACACCATAAACACGAAATTAAACAAATCCAAAAAATATAATAAAAGTTGAAAAAGACCTAGATACTTTCGTCGAAATTGTGACTGAAAAAAGGAGCATCTTTCCGTTAGAGAAGCTCTAGGATCTCTACGAAAGTGGAGATGTCAGAGCTTCTCCAAAGGAGGAGCTCCGAACCAAAGCTGGCGACCTACTTCTCCTGGAAGAGATGAGAGAAGTCAAAAGATGATGGATTCTTCACCACTCTCTCCTTTCATTTTTCTTTTTATAAAAAGAAAAGTTTAAATGCAGGTTGTCTTCTATGTTCTATCATGCTCACGATCTTAGTCAAAATTGTTAATGGTTGTTAGTTTTAATCTCATAAAAAATTGGTTTTTAAACTTATATTTTATATTCAACTATGTTATTCTTGATGAATTTTTTTTCCTTTAGACTTCTTGCAATAAGAAAATGTTCCCATTATTTTTTCATTAATTATTATGTAGTTATATCTATTTATTATTTCATGGGTTCTTATATGTATATCCTTCATTTATATTTACTTCAATTTATTATTTAAAATTTCTAGTATTTCTTCAAATAGTTATTTGAACAATTATTTCTTCGTATGTAAAATATGAGTTTAAGAACAAATTTGATATGAGGTTAGTTTACCATTATCATATATAAAGAAAAAGGGTATTTTGGGGAAAAATTATAACTTTTACTAATTAACTTTGGAGGAGTAAATGTCACAAGTTATACTTTATGAGTAATTGATACAATCTCAATAGTTAGAGGAGTTAAATTTTATCTAACCCAAAAAAAAGTTTAGCACAAAAAATGTTCAACATTTTTGTTATTTTTAAGTTATATAGACTATTTAATATTAAAAAAAAAAAAGGTTATTGATACTATTTATAAGAGAAACATGTAATGCTACACTAAATTAGCTCCTTAATACTTAAATTAATGCACTTATTTCATTAAACCCTTTAAATATAATATATCTTTCATCAAATCCAAAAAACAATTCTTATAGTATGTGGTTAAAAATTTAATCATATGGGATGTGTGCTGATGATGACATCTTTTGCGAATTTGCTCTAGCACTTTTGTGGTTCCGTTTCTTCAAAAGCGCTGGAGCATTTGTGTTCTGACGTTTATTTAAGTGAAAAAAAAACAGGTTGCACATTTGTTATAAAAGAAAAAATCAGCTTTATATGTTTGTGTTTTAAACTTTTCTACAAAAATATTTTCTAATTTAAATAAAATTTAACAAGATTATTAGTTTGAATTTTAAATAGAAATCTGAAAAATTGCAGTAATTTAAATTGAATATAATCGTGAAATTTGTTTGCATTTTCTTTCATGATTATTGACAACAATATAGTATAAGCAGATATTACTCAAATTTGACTATTATTATTGGATAGGAGATGCTCTTAAATCTCTAGAGAGAAAAAAAAGGAAGCTACAACTTTCTAGCAAGAGCAAGAACGATTTCTCATTTTTGTTCTTGAATGAAATGCAAAAATATCCCCTATACTTTGGCTAATGATAAAAAGACTTTGTGTTATTTTCATTGTCGTGCTGATTTTTGCTAGGGAAAAAAAATCCTTCAAAATTAAAATGACAATTATACCCCACAAAAGAATGCAAAACCACCCATATCACCTAAAAAAAATGGCAATAATTATCCCCTTAACAACGAAAATTGACAGTAAATTACTTAAAAAATTGACAATAATATTCATATTTAATTATTTATGAAGGAATTTCAAATGTGAATTTGCTAATAGAAAAATAACAAAGGGGGTTTTGGTAATTAAAAAAAATACATGAAGGTTTTTTTCAATTAGGCAAAACACATAGGATATATTTGAGATTCCTAAACCACTAGACCCTTATATAAATTGCAGAGCTATTAATTTCATGCTCTTGCAAGATTGCTCTTAGTAAGTTTCATCTTATTCTTATTATCTTATAATTATTATTATTATTATTATTATTATTTTATTATTAATTAAAAAATATCATTATGATATGAGTGGAAAAAACCGGAAAAAAGGTAGAACATGTGTATTTCAGGGTAATATATATCGGGAAAATTCTTATCCACATCGGGTTTGTCCGAACCCAAAGTAACTATAAGACAAGTGCAATACACTTGTTTTGGAGTTGGATGTAACTTTCAGGAGAGTGACCAATTACCAAGTAAGTACAATACACTTACTTGGTTGTTGACTTAGACAAGAATTTTCCTATATATTGTCAAATATCTGGATTTAGGGATTTAGGTCTGACTATATTAATATGATGAAGCAAAATATATATATATAGATGAAGTATGGTACCTCATGAGTGAGTATGTTCTCCTCCTCCTCTGGGTTATCGGGGCTACTGATTGCAGAGTAACTAGTAGTAGAGTCGACGTCGTCTTGATTATTGTTACTATGATTGGCTGCTCCCGACTTCTTGAAGAGTTCAATGGAGTGAACAACCAAAACAATAGCCCTCATCAAAATCTTTCTACTACTTGTACTGATCATCTCGAGTACTTGATCATGATCAGATACATCTGGAGCAACTGCTAGTTCCTGATCCTCCTCCTCCTCCTCCTCCTCCTCCTGTCCCTGCAGAAGAAGGGCCGAGTACTCTCGTTGCGCTTCCACATCAAAACTCTGCTCATCCATCACCGTGTACTCAGACATGATCGATTGATCCGACTGGTTAGTAATTAAGTAACTACTGCATTACAAGCTAGATATATATATCATGAAAGATTCTATTTGATAGTTATTACAGCAACTGATTTTGGTCCAACTGATTTTAAGTTTGATATAGTTTGGACGTTGGTAGACGTTGTTTTATACTAGTGATTTAGGGATAAATTGTTACATGAAATTTGCACAAAGTTACCTTTAAAATGTTTATTGCTTGAAAGATAGGAGGAAGTTCCGATTCGACATGTTTAAAAAATTTATTTTTTAACCACTTTATGTGAACTATTTAAAAAATACTAGTTTGTTGAGTATTGTCAATATGAAGTGGGATTTTTATTAGTACATGGACTATCTTTCATTTTCAGTAGAGAGTTGAGTAGTTACCTGGAAGTTAGAAATTAGGATTGGAGGAAGACACGCTTACGGCTTCAAATGCTAACAATTATAAAAAGACAATTCCGATCAAGGAAACCTCTCACTCACGCGGTTTCAACATGATGGCTAAATGTACATTTAGATGCTTCAAATGTTAATACTACCCCAAATTTTTGTTTATTAATTTTGGTAACAAATTTCATGTTAATACTAATTTATTTATTTAGTGATGACTATGAATTTCGTAAAAATATGACCTTGATAATCAACAAGAAAAAAAACAAATTTGGGTTATCATATATGTTTAATTAATTTATATTATCATAATTGGCAGTTGGTGATATATATCCTTGTTAATTTTATTAATGACAACTTAAAAATAATTAATTACATTCATTTTATGATTGTAAAAAACATGAATATTTCATATTATGATTACTTTATATTTAATTTGTCAGTCAATAAACTTAAATTTCTTGTAAACTACCAAGTACTACTTTTGGCGGTTGATCAAGTTGTTACCATGCAATTTATATTAATCATGATTTTAATTCTGAAATTCTCATTTACCTATATACAATTGCGATTAATAAATTTACCTTGTTTTCATAATCGCGATTTTGGACAATGAAAAGGTATATATCTTTTTTTTTTAACAAAGTCTTTCTAAATGCAAGTTTAGAAACAATTTGTTTTGCAAATTTAAAAAGCATGTATAAAAGAAAAATTATCTGTAAATCACAATTAGAAAGAACCTGGTAAAAAAAATACATTAAAATTGCCAATTAGGAAGACTAGGGTACGTATAAAAAATTCAAAATTATGATTAGGTTGACCATATTTTTTTTTATTCAAAATCGTGGTTAGGAAATTCATGTAAAAATAAGAAGAAAAAACTTCCAAAATCACAAAATGGAAAAATTTATAATTTAAATTCAAAAATCGGTCGAAAATTTTACGGTTGAAATTTGATTTGGACAGCCTTTTTCTAACCAATTTCTTCAATCGAAAATATGTAATTTTCAATCAATTTTCTGAAATTCCGTCGAAGTTTCCACCGAAATTTCCTGTTTTTCTTGTAGTGATATTAATGATAACTGACAAGATTGATTCAGCCTTTATCCTTTCAACTTAAATTTGATATCCAAACTATCGATATCAATATTTAAAATGTTCTTATTCAAATTAAAGTACAAGATCTATTTTTAGTGACAAAATTTCTATTATAATAACTTTCTGATCATGATCACCCATTTAGAATAGGGCTGTTCCTTAAAAAAAAATGTATAGTGATGTCCGATGTTTCCTCTTGTCAATAAATAAATCAAATTAATAGCTAGTAATTAACAGGGACATTGTTATTTTTAAAACAACTCTCATCATTATATTTTGCGCCATTTTAAATAGATGGTGGAAAATAGAAGTCGTCACTAGTTTGAACAAAATAACCAACAATATGAAGTCATCCCTGTGACCATTGATTAAATTATTAGTACTGTCAACTTAATAAGTTTGTCCTCATAAATGTAAACTTAAATCTAGTAAATATAATATTAGTGGTGGTGACAAACAAAGAACTATAACTAGAAAAGAAAAAAAAAAAAAAAAGTTCAGCATGCGCAGTTAACAATTATTTGTTTGTATGCGTATCCACTTGAGAAAAAGAGGACTAAAGAACTTATTTGGTTTTTTTGAGTGAAATGCAAAAATATGATAAAACTATATATGTGCTTCTTTTAATAGAAAATTAGCATTTCTTGCTTGCGTTCCCGCTTACACAAATTTTGATTGTTATAAGTTATAACACGTGCTACGAATATGTTTATTGATCTATTTGATGCGGTTGATCCATACCTCAAGGTAGCAAAATTAATGTAACTATGTCACATATATAATATGAAAAAAAAATGTTAATGTTAAAAAACATTGTATGTCAAAATAAAAGGAAGAATAAATATAAATTAAAAAATTGTAGGTATAACTCGTAACTTAACCAATTGTTTGCATTTGGGTCTCCACGACTGGTTAACTAAAATGCCGAGAAAATAAGAGAGAATGAGAGTATATCCTTCTCACAAATTCCAATTTTTCATCGCTAAAACCATGAAATTCAATTAGTTAACACAAATAAAAATAAAAGATTTAAAAATCAATTATCAATACATTTATTTGCCAAGATTGACCATAATAATTTTTCATTCATCATCATGCAAACCCGCAACCATGAATTAGAAAACGACTATAGGTTAATTATGATCATATAGAGACATTGAACAGACCGAGAAGAGAAATTAAAGAAAGAAAAAAATGAGAGAGAATGGGAATAGTGGCAAATTGGGTTTTCAATGAAAGTAAATTGATGAACTTCTTGAAAATTAAATGGTTGTTTTCAATGGGTAAATGATGGGATTGGGTTGTTAGATTTTGACAGATATGCTATGATAACATGAAATATACAAGCCATGAAAACATACATATCTCAGGACCTATTCGCAGATGATTAAGTAAGACACGTTTATGCTAAAGAGATGTATACCTGAATCCATCGGTAGAGTTGCAGAAGAATCACAAATATGGATTCTAGGGGTTGTGGTCTTCTAAGCCTTATTCACTATTGCTTTATGCTTTCTCTAGATGGGGAAGATGAAAGTGCAAAGTATAAATTGGCTTAGGGACCATAACCCTATATATAGGAGAGGATTAACCCTAATCCTAGTAGGGCTCTAATTGTCAGCCCATCAAGAACAGTTAGAGTCCAATTAGGTATCTACACATATAAAGAGTCCATACTTTAATTAATTGATATTCTTAAGTGCCACATAATTATTCTTATTATTAGATCACAATTAATTAGGCACATATATGAAATAGCCTATCATATACAATTATATAACATGTAAGTCCATATTATTAGACTGATAAGAATAATAATTCCAACAATCTCCCACTTGGACTACCATGTTTTCTTCAGATTGTATAAGCCTAAGTGTGCACAAAATTTGCTATTTCAACCACAAAATATCCCAAACAATCTTGTTCATCGATTATGCTAATATAGGATTAAAGCGGCATTCGTCGCATGAATTCATGACTAAACCTTCAATGGTCACGATACCAACATAATCAACAACATAGATCAAGTATGGATGTGTAGCATGGAAATTACATCTTATGTGATCTATATCATGTCAATTTCCAACTGGTCCAGCATAATGACTCCGAGAGTCAACTTTCTTTACCAAATGTTTAACCTCAGTAGAAAGTCACAAAACTTGACCTTATTTCAGGGTATTCAAAATGAAATGAATAATTTCATTTAAATCATGAAACTAAAGTCTGTACAGAATAAAATCAAAACTGTAAAGCATAAAACTTGAAGGACAAACTCCCACTAATTGAATGTATCATTAAAATTCCAAGAACACCCATATGAGCAATACGCTCATGAAGCACCGTAGGTGGCCAACCTTTGGTGAATGGATCTAAAGTCATAGAGTTTGTACTAAGATGTGTTATTGACACACGAATACCCCAAATATTCATTTGATAGGTCATATAGGATGCCTAGAACAACATTGATATATAGTCTTTGGACATAAATATCAACTGTAAGTGGCACTCCCCTTTAGTGATCAAATACTGTATTGATGTATTTATCAACATATGTATATCTATCAATCGGCAAATCAATGATCTTCCTTTGGGCCGATCATTGATGGCATGATTAGTAGCTATACCAACGAAGTTTGAATCAGAGAATATGTGATTTTAAGAAAAAACTGATCTTTGATATTATAAGCTCGTAATCAATTGTCCTTTACAAGTATCATAAGACTCGTTTGATCATTTTCAAATGATCCATAATCGAGTCGTATAATTATCTAATTTGCATCCCAAATACGTGGCAAGCAATATCATAATGCGTACATTCTTCACATGCATGATGACTCCCATTCCATTTCATCATTCTCAAGGTTCATTTCTTGGTGCGCAGTTTGCATGCCAAAATGGCTAAGCAACTTACCAATGTAGGCCTTTTGGGATGGACCAAATATACATATAGATCAATCACGATCTATACGTATTCCCAGAACGAAAGATGATTCACCTAGATCTTTCTCCTTAGATTTACTCGAGAGAAATTTCTTGGTATCATGCAAAAGTCTTACATTAGTGCTCGCTAGTAGAATATCACCTACTTACAACACCATGATGATAAACCTGCTCCCACTGATCGTGAAATATATATGCACTGATTAGTGGTGTTTTCCTCGAAAAACATAAGAGGTAATCACATGATCAAATTTCCGGTACCATTTGGGACGCCTACTTTAAGCCATAAATGGACTTCTTAAGTTTACATATCGTTTATTCAACTGTCTTAACGTCCATTTATTGTAGCTCTAAATCATAATGAGCTACTAATGCCATGATGATCCTAAACGAATCATTCGTTAGACCACACATGATTCGACCAAGTCAGATCATTTTTCATCCTCAAGTCAAAATCATATTTAAGGAAATAGACAATATAAATTCCCAGTATTGCATCATTTCTCTTGTGGAATTCCTTATCGACTTCTTAACTTGAGGTTGCTAAACTACAGTAGTGGCAGTGAGTGCAAGAGTGGTAGTGTTTGACATGAATCCTGACTTACAAGTTAAACTTTGATAGGAATGGTTACCTTAGCATTGTTAACTGTAACTATAGCGAGAATATTTACACACTCTCCCCCTCAAACACTACATCGTTTCTTTTAATGCTCCCACTATAGTAAGCATGCTCAATAATTTTGGCGTTCCCTGTTTCGAAAAAGGATCTCTTTGAGGGGTCATAAAACTTGTAACCCCTCGATCTTTCTGAGTATCCTGCAAAGTAGCAGCTAGTAGTCTTAAAGTCCAATTTCTTTTCGTTAGGCATATAAGGTTTAGCCTCAGCTGGACAATCCCAGACATGCAGATGCCTAATACTAGGCTTCCTGTCTGTCCACATCTCGTACGGAGTTTTAGCTACTGCTTTGCTTAGTACTCGATTAAGTATGTAAACTGCAGTTTTAAGAGCCTCGCCCCAAAGTGACCTTGGTAGAGAAGAGTGGTTAATCATACTTCTCACCATGTCCATAAGTGTGCGGTTTCGCCTCTCAGTTACACCATTTTGACTTGAAGTCCCTGGCATGGTGTATTGAGGTACAATACCGCATTCTGATAAGTATCTGGCAAAAGGCCCGGAACGTTGTTCCCCAGATCCATCGTATCTACCGTAATATACCCCTCCACGATCAGATTTGACAGCTTTAATTTTCTTTACCTAGTTGATTTTCAACTTCGGTTTTGAAAATTTGGAACATGTCCAATGATTGAGACTTCTCATGTATTAAGTAAAGGTGACCATATCGAGAGTAGTCATCTATAAAGCTGATGAAATACGACTGTCCATTCCAAGAAGCCTTAGAGAATGGACCACAAATGTCAGTATGTATCAACTCTAAATGTTCACTACTTTTATGTGCACCTTTATTTCGTTTGTTTGTTTGTTTTCCCTTAATGCATTCTATACAGATTTTAAGGTCCGTTAAGTCAAGGGAATCGAGAATTCCATCAAACAAAAGCCTTTAAATTCTCTGTTGAGAAATGTGTCCTAATTATATGTGCCAAAATAATAATGAATTCTCATTAGTTAATTTTCATTTAGCACCTAAGATACTTGAATGTAGGTTTTTCATTATTGGTTGCTAAGGTGTCTAATTAGTATAATTTATCTATTAAAGTTTTAGTGCAATAATTTTTGAATTTAAAGAAATAGTAAATAATTCAATTTCAAATGAACAAGAATAACCAAATTTGTTCAAAAAAGAAACATGAATCAATTTCCACCGAAAAGACGGTATACTAAAAGTTTCCTCTAAATCAAAAAAATAAACAAACTAGAATTTAAATAAATTCTAACGACACCTACAACTTCCATAACAGCCTTGTTCCCTTTGCCTACATAGATGTATCTTTCATCATCATTTGGCACTCGGTAGTGGAGGCAATCCTACAACGTGACACATATGTGAATAATAGCTCCCGTATCTATCCACCAAGTGTCACTAGGTACCAAAATCAAATTAACTTCACAACAAACGAAGTTAAGAATATTACCTTTCTTTACATGCCAAGTGGCGTATCCTAGGCATAATTTCTTTAAGTGGTCAACCTTCTTGCAAAAGTGACAGGTAGAAGCCGAATCCTGCCCCTTTTGGCTCTTAGGCTGTGTAGTTCCAGGAGGAGTTGCAGTTTCCTTATCTTTATCCCTCTTTCGCTTCATGGTGGCGGTTTTACCATTTGATTTGAATACCAAATGAATATTGTCAGTCTTTTCTTGTTTCTTCTCTCATCTTCTTGCCTTTACTGAGCTATAAGCTCGTTTAATGTCCATTTCTCTTTCTAAGCATAGAAAGAGATCCTGAAGGGACCAAAACGTGCAGGAAGCGAGATCAAGACCAGGTGCACAAATATGTCATCAGACAAATTCAGCCTAAGGGTCCTTAGTCTTGCTACAAGTTTTGACATAACCATAATATATTCATATATATTTCCTTTGCCCTTATATCGCATGGAAACGAGTTGTTTCAAAATAGTGTTTGTTTCAACCCTTTGACAAAAAGTGAATCCGTCCGCTAATTGCATCAGAAACTTTATTGCATCATTATCCTCTGATATATTACGCCTTTTGGTTTCCGGAGTGGATTTTTGCATCATCATCAGACTCATGCGGTTCGATCGCTCCCACCTTTCATGAGCCACCCTTTCAGCATCAGTGCTTTCAAGGGTCAGATTTGTGGGACGTTCGATTCTTAATGCATGGTCTTTGTCCATGCAACTGAGCACTATCATGATGTGATCTTTCCAATTATCAAACTTTGTGTTGCTAAGCACAGAGATGTTGTTGGGAGTAATTACAAAAGGCATTGAAGACATTAAATCCGAAAAGACAATAAAAAAACAGTCAAATTAATTTATTAAAATTATGTATGAACTAAAATAATCTTTAATGCATACACTAGTTGGTGGGCCCATCTTAAGATACCTAGCACGTCGTTATTATTTAGTCTTTGGACTAAAATAATAATCCGCAAGTGGTACTCTTTTACATAGACTTAAATATTGATACTAGTATCGGCATAATGGTGTGCCTTCCTTTGGGCCGACACAACAAAAGCATGATAATCCGAATGTAACACATATTCAAGACTACTCATTCTCCTGTCAAAACAACCTTCCTTTGGGCCGATTGTTTCACATGGAAAACTATGCTAAATTAATTAAAAATAATCAATCTTACCCAACAGAGGTTACTTTGGCAACATGTTGGTTCGATCGAATTATTTTTGATTAATTAGCATACCTCAGGGGTAAAAGCCAAACATCATCCGGTCAAAATAACCTTCCTTTGGGCCGATTATTTCACATGGATAACTATGTCCCCTTATTCAAAATTGATCAATTTTACCCAATAGAGGTTACTTTGGCAACATGTCGGTTCAATCGAATCAATTGTAAATAATGGACATATCAAGTATTGCAAAAAAAAAAAATTTATTTTTTGTTTAATTACCAAAAGGCCCAACCCTCGGAATTAGATAGTGGGCAATGCAGCCCAAAGAAAATGAAAATAATGTCCATGGTAAGCGGTCAAGTAATTAAATCTAGGCTCATAAAAAATATATGGTAAAGCTGCCCACTATGGCTGAATTTATTCACGGCAATTAGATGTTCAAGAGGAAAAAATTCCAAACAACATAATCAAATACATAACATGCTTTCAACAAGAAAAAATTGTGCCGCAATACCGGTATGGATCAAAATCTCACATAAGTTCAAGCAATCCATTAAAAAGAACTATAATTCTATTCACTGTCACGTACGTAACATTATCCATAGTATAAAAAATAATATTAGTGAATAGATGACAATTTAGTTGCACAAAAAATTTATTAAAGCATAAGTATAAACTTGAAGATTTTGCTTTGATTTAAAATCAACACTATTCAATTTCAAGTCTGCCAGCCACCGTGGGAATAAACAAAGAAACATATGATTTTCGATTTAGTCACCAAACCTTGCCTCAAACAATGATTTCCAAAAAAGAATTCAAAGCCTAAACATATAATCTTGCTATGAATTCACCGTAAAAGTATAAACATGCTTACAATTCTATACTACGCATAAATATGCAAAAATTAAGCATGGATTAAAACTAAATTTAGATCTTGAAAAATCATGAGTTTAGAAGACCAAAATTTCATAAAAATCATGTAAACGAATCTGGACTCTAATCCTCTAACGAAAGGTGGCTCTGGTACCACTTGTTAGATTTTGACAGATATGCTATGATAACATGAAATATACAAGCCATGAAAACATACATATCTCAGGACCTATTCGCAGATGATTAAGTAAGACACGTTTATGCTAAAGAGATGTATACATGAATCCATCGGTAGAGTTGCGGAAGAATCACAAATATGGATTCTAGGGGTTGTGGTCTTCTAAGCCTTATTCACTATTGCTTTATGCTTTCTCTAGATGGGGAAGATAAAAGTGCAAAGTATAAATTGGCTTAGGGACCATAACCCTATATATAGGAGAGGATTAACCATAATCCTAGTAGGGCTCTAATTGTCAGCCCATCAAGAACAGTTAGAGTCCAATTAGGTATCTACACATATAAAGAGTCCATACTTTAATTAATTGATATTCTTAAGTGCCACATAATTATTCTTATTATTAGATCACAATTAATTAGGCACATATATGAAATAGCCTATCATATACAATTATATAACATGTAAGTCCATATTATTAGACTGATAAGAATAATAATTCCAACATGGGTAGTTAAATGGTGTGAATGAACGGATGATACGTTCGTGTTTAAAATTCACAAATGAGGGGTAATTTTGGAAATTAGCAAACTTTTTTTGGTGTAGCATGAAAAAATTTTGTCTAAGTCTGGCTTGGCCAAATCCATCCAACCACCAAGCAAGTGTATTGCACTTGCTTTGTGATTGGTCATTTTCCTAGAAGTTACATCAAATCTCAAAGCAAATGTATTACACTTGCCATATAGTTACTTTGGGTTCGACCAAACCCAATCTGGATAAGAATTTTCCATATAGCATGGTATCATAACTTCCATTTTTGAGTAAAAACAAGCTTCCTTTTTTTATATAGTATAGATTATAGAATGGGTAAATACCACTTTTGGTCCCTCTATCATTAACTTTTTACAGAGTGGTCCCTTTTATGTTTTTTTTCCCACTCTAGTTCCTACTATGAATTATTTGTTTCACTTTAGTCCCTACTATGGATTATGTGTTTCACTTTAGTCCTTATCAGGTGGTTTCGATAACACGTGACAATGTGACATGCATATGAATATTTTTAGGGCATTTTCGTCCGTTCACTATTGAGACTATTTGAGATATTGTTTAATTGGTGAGCAATTTTGGTGTTTGAAAAAGATTTTAGGAAAAAAACTTTAGTTTGGGACGACATGTAAGATTAAGTTCGATTGGAATGAAAGCCTAGTTTGGAAATTTAGATTTTTTTCTAAATAATTAGAAAGACGAAAATATCCATGTTAGTTTACTTGAAATGACAAAATTGCCCTCATGAGCATATCACATGTTATCGGAATCGCCTTGTACCACTTGAAAAGGACTAAAGTGAAACAAATAATTCATAGTATGGACTAAACCACTCTATAAAAAGTTAATGATAAGAGGGACCAAAAATAATGTTTTTTTACAAGAAAAGTACTCTCACCATAAAATGCAAAAACACCCCATTTTATCTAAACATTTAACAATAATTCTCCCGTTAACTTTAAATATTAACAATAACCCTCTTACTCTTTTAAAAAATTACCATTAACCTTCCTATTGACTTATGTAACGGGATTTGCTGCTAATTAAAATTAAAAAGAGTACAAGGGTATTTTTGTTAATAAAAACAACATATTATTTTTTTAGGCCAATTAGGAAAAGCACAAGGAAGTATTTTTATATTTAGCTTTTTCTTAAGTGAATGGGTGAAACTCACGTGTTAGTTTCGAACCAAAACCTTCTTTAAAGTTTTAGGACGTAAATTTTACCCCAAGTATAAAGCCTAACTGTTAGAAAAGAAAGAAAGAAGAAGAAATAATATAGCAAATTAATTAAGTAATGCATCGTCCAAATTTAATAAGATTTAATTATAAAAAAAAATATAAGATTTGTTTGGCATCTTATTTTAATCAAACTATGATTAGTACTATATATATGCAAAAATAAAATGGGCAAAATTGTTAAAAGAAATACAGTAAATTAATTAAACGGTATTTTGATTTCGTAAAGATAGGGTTTTTTGCACTTTGCACCCTCAAAACATGGGAAATAGGCACTATGCACCCTCGAAACTTAGATTTAGCACTTTTCACCCTTCAAATATGAAAATATAGCACTTTGCACCCTCTCTTATTTTAAAGCAAAAACTCAAGGGCAAAATAGATAATTCTATTTTAAATCTTTGACATTTTGCCGCCCCCCCCCCCCCCAAATTAGCACTTAATACTCCCTAATTAAAAACAAATTAACAACTTGCACCCTCGAAACACAATAAATGGACACATTGCATCCCAAAATACAAAATTAACACTTAATAACCTCAAATTAAAAAAAAAAAAAAAAAAAAAAAACTCAAACCCCTCATTTTTTCCGGCAAAGTTGAACATTAAGGTGAATTTTTTTAAGGCAAAATAGGTAATTATTTATGGGTCTTTGATATGTTGAAGTAGACAATGGGTCTTCGAGAAATTTACTTGTACTTTATTTAGTTTATGGGTATATTGTTGAATAGAAAAATGGAGAGAGAAATGAGTATTCGATCGAGTATTTATAATTGTATTTTGCAAAATTTAGGTAAAAAAATGAATTACCTGTTTTGATTAGATTTTTTTCACTCTGATAGTCAACTTTGACAAAAAAAAAAAAAAAAAAAAAAAAAAAAGAGGGGTTTGAGTTTTTTAAATTTGAGGGTGTTAAGTGTTAATTTTGTATTTTGGGGTGCAAAGTGCCCATTTATTGTATTTTGGGGTGGAAGTTGCTGATTTATTCTTAATCAAAGGGTGTTAAGTGTTAATTTTATTTTTGGGATACAAACTACAAAATTCTCAAGTTTTGAGGATATTTCTCGTATTTTGAGGGTGTAAAGTACAAAAAAGCCCTAATGATACGTATTTTGGTAAAAAGGGAAAAAAAAGGAAAAAACTACAACTACTAAAACTATCCAAACTCATCTTCAAGCAGCTCTTCGGGAGCATTGCGGTCCTTCTATTTGATCATAGCCCATCCTTGCAAGAGCATCAACGCAATTGTCTCCGTATTCCAATCAGTATTGGACTACTTATCAACTCATAAAGTGAGAGTACGTGATTGGGCTGGGTTATTTAACCGCCCATTTCTCGAATTTTACTGTTTTGTAGCCCAAATCTAGAGCTATCGATGGGATGATTTCAATCCGAATTTGATCCAAAAAATTGGCCTGACTTATAAGGAATTTAATATGGTTATAGATAGGGCTGTCAATGGGGCGGATTTCAATCCGAATCCGTCCGAATTCGATCCGATTTATTAGGATAATTGTCCGATTAGAGATTCGATGGACCTGATCCGATTATAAAGATCCGGAATCCGAAACTCATGGAGCGAATATGGATTTAGGTCGATCCGATCCGTTGAAGATCCGTATTCGACAACAAATAAAAAGAAAGATATATATACAAAATGATTTATAAAAATAAGTATAATTAATAATATTTCAACGTCAATTTAAGAAGATAGTAATTTATGATTCGTTTATAAATTTATTTAAACCAATATATTCATTCTACAAATATGAATATAGTAAAGAGACTTTGAAAATGTGAGCTAAAATTAAATAAAATTGAAAAGATAATAAACTTATTTTAGGAAAAAAATATTAATTTAACTTTTTAAACACAATTTATTGGATCCGAAAAATATCCGATATCCGACCAAATCCGACCAAGATCCGTTGGATTCAAAAAATCTAGATTCGAGCACAATCCGAGCAAGATCCGAATCCGATAGGATTCGATCCGATATAAATGGAGCCGGATCTGGACGAACCTGATTCGACCAGAATCCGACCCATTGACAGCCCTAGTTATAGATTTGATGAATATGTTCCGTTTAAAAAGATCTGTTATTAGAAATACGTTGAACTGTTGAAGGAATATGAATCTAAGTCAATTAGATCTGTTAAAGATTCGTATCGTGTAATAAATAAATAAAATTATATATACATCATATTTTATTAGAATAAGTATATTTAACATCAATTTAAGATTATAATAGTTAATAATCCATTCATAATTTTAATTTTACGTATATTTTCATTTAAAAATATGAATATTAGTTAAAAAAGTTTGAACATGTGAGCTAAATTAAATTAAATCGTAAAGTTAACAAACTTGTTCTAGAAAAAAATATTCATATAAATTTTGAAAGTAAATTTTTTTATAGAATCCGAAAAGATGTGATATCCGACTGACCGACCAAGGTTCGCTAGACTTGAAAAAATTTTATCCGAGCAAGATCCGAACACATCCCTAATCTGATTCGACATATATGGAGCCGAATCTGAATCGAGTCTAATTCAATCCGAATCCGACCCATTAACAGCCCTACCCAAAATATATGCAAGTTAATGTGGTAGATTACAATGGAATCATGGATGTTATTAATTATAAAATTCCTGCCTTTCCAACAAATATTATCATTTGAATTGAATTGAACTGAAAATTAATACTAACTCAATATCAGTTCTACTATATATATTGTGTAAGTGATGCAAAATCATAACTCAATTTTTCTAAGAAACAAGATGTCCCTTCTGAAATCAAAACTTACATGATGATGGAAGGGGTGAAATAAATAAACATGTAAATTAAAAATCATATAAGATAGGCAAAGACAAAGCCATCATGCCACACCACAAATGATCATAAGTACATGCTTGCATTGTTTGTAGTTGTCGTTTCGGAAGTGGTGGAAATACTGATTTTCATATGCTTTTATAAGAATTTTGAATCTTTTGACTGTTCATTATTTTTTACATTTTTGGTTCAAAGTTCCAGTGTTCATTGTAGAGATACATATAATATTGGTCAAATTTTAATTAACTTTCATCTCTTACTTAAATTAAAAATCCACCCTGATGAGTTCAGAGATATTGATGATAATTCTAGATCCAAAAGGAGGAGCATTAAGGACATCTCCAGTGATGTCTTCAGTCCAAGAAATTTATTTTTCTATATTTTCTGAACTTAATTACAATTTTTTTTTTACTTTTACTAATTCAAATTATGCGAAAATAGACTCTAGCTGTAATCAAGAAAAGTTGTTATTTTTTTTGGGGGGTATTTAAAGCCTTTGTAGTAAAAAATGAGCAATTGTGATAGAATTAGTTATATCGTATTTGCAATGATTGAATCCATTACTTAGATCTCGCAATATTAAATCAAACTTTAATTATAAAAAATAATAATAATAAGCAGAATTTGGAAAAAAATTCTCTAATATATTTTTTTTCTTTTTCAATATTATTTCATTTATATGCAATTAAAACATAATTGACAGAAATCCCACATACGATCTTAGAATCTTCATCATATTGAAATCTTGGATTAAAATTTCATCGTATCCATTGAAAACATTGAAATATTTTCGTTTCTGAATCAATGGAAATGAAAAATAAGGTGTAATTTCAAAACTTTTTGTTTGTCTTTTGATTATCTTATTTTTCTTAATTTCGTATTTTCTTAAAGTTTACGAAGAAAAATCGATTTTTTTTAAAAAATTTGGCTGGCCGAAACATAACTTGAAATGAAATTTGATCCATGATCCGAATCATTATCTCATACCTCAAATGCAAAATAATTTGTTAAACATGAAAAACTAACGGATATAAAGACAAATTGTCATAATTGTTTTTTGATAAATGGCAAATTGGCATATATATAATTGAAAAATAACATAAGTGTTCATAACATTTTTTTTTACTCATTCACTTAGTTCAAGGAAAAGATTATAAATAAAAGCCTAGAAGAAAATGAGTTTCATAATTGTATGATGATAATGGTAAGTACTGAAAGTGAAATAAATATACATATATATTAATGAAGAAAGAGAACCTTTTCAATAATAATTGGCTATGTAATTAATATGTTTGACAATTAAGGATAAAATTGAAATTTTTAAAAACTTGCTCTGACAATACCACTAGCCATTAATTAATGAATTTCTCCTTGTAATTAATATTAGCATATATTTTTTCTGGGGATGTACATATTGACGGCAGCAGATCCTCTGTACCACTTATTTGTACCACTTATGTATACAACTAATGTAAAGTTGAAACATGTCCATATTTAGGACTGGTGTAACGTGTTAATTAGTACATTATTAACCAAACAGATTAAAATCATATAAACTGAAAAATAATTTGAAGTCAGGGCTTGAACTGAATGTATTAAATAGGGGTAGCAAAATAGTAGCTAGTATCAACTATCAATTAAATAGGGGTAGCAAAATACCGCTCCCAAACCCCTATAAAGCCCACTCCACTAAACCCTGCATTAGACACACATTTACATTTACATTGTTAACAGTTAATACAACACAATACAATACAATGGCTTTTGTTGATTCAACAAATGCTCTGTTCCTTTCTCTGCTTCTTCTGTGCGCTTCCATCACAGTTTACGCCGATGAAGCCTCACCTGCACCAGCTCCCTCCCAACCCCCTATCAAACAGCCGCCTACTCCAAGCTACCCTCCGGTTAGGAAAATGGTGGCTATTACTGGTATGGTGTTTTGCAACTTTTGCAATAACAGGGGTTTTGACACACTCACCAACGTCCTTCCTGTTGCTGGTTAGCTTTCTTTTGTCTATCATGATCAGCTGAGATTTAATTTAATTATTCATTGCTTTCTCTGAATCGTGAAAAAATTAAAATAAATAGTATTTAATTAATTGTCTGGCATGATCCGCTGAGATTCAGTATTAATTCGAAAAAAAAAAAAGAAAAAAAAAAAGGAATGCCCTTTATTAACTTGTTTGGGTGTTAATAGGAGCGGTGTTGAAATTGCAATGCAACAACACAAAGATTCCCCTGGTGGAGCAAACCGAGGCAGACACGGAAGGCTTTTTCTTCTTCTTGCCCCAGAAACTGTCCACATTTGCATGGCACAAATGCAAGGTGTCGCTGGTCTCCTCTCCACTCGCCTGGTGCGGCGTCCCCAGCAATCAAAACGGGGGAGCCGTCGGGGCCACCTTGATTCCCGCCCCTTTGCCACCTGTCAACCAGACGGAGTCTTCTAAGTTTATGCTCTTCAATGTTGGACCCTTTGCCTTTGAGCCACCCAAGAAATTCCCTTGCCATTAATATACTGTATTAAATGATTGAAGTCAAATTAAGGTCATTTAATTAACCATCACATGGATTTAACGTATAAAGCCACCCGTCCAAGCCATTATAATATGGCTAACGATATTGACAGAGCAATAAATGTTGCTACCAGAGCAAGTTTTTATATCCATTAGTTTTTCATGTGCAACAAATTATTTTGCATTTGAGGTATGAGATAATGATTCGGATCATGGATCAAATTTCATTTCAAGTTATGTTTCGGTCAGCCAAATATTTAAAAAAAATCGATTTTTTTTCGTAAACTTTAGGAAAATACGAAATTAAGAAAAATAAGATAATCAAAAGACAAACAAAAAGTTTTGAAATTACACCCTATTTTTCATTTCCATTGATTCAAAAACGAAAACATTTCAATGTTTTCAATGGATACGATGAAATTTTAATCCATGATGTTTTAATTGCATATAAATGAAATAATATTGAATAATAATAACAAAAAAATATATATTAGAGAATTTTTTTCTAAATACTGCTTTAATTTTTTATTTTTATAATTAAAGTTTGATTTAATATCGCGAGATCTAAGGCCTTAAATACCCAAAAAAAAAAAAAAAAAAAGATTAACAATTTTTTTTATTACAACTAGAGTCTATTTTCACATAATTTGGATTAATAAAAGTAAAAAAAAAAATTTGTAATTAAGTTTAAAAAAAAAATAGAAGAATAAGCTTCTTAGTTAAAAATACATAAGGTAGCAAGGTAGTATTCAAAAAAGTAAATTAAGAAAGCGGTGTATTTATGAAGAAAGAGAGTAACATATTTTCTCAATTAATGCCTGTGCAATAAATATGTTTTGAACATGAAGGACATATTAGGAAGTTCATTAAAATTGCTCTGACAGCAACATTTATTGCTCTGGCAATATCACAAGCCATACTTTAAGTTTCATCTTACAAATACATCCCTGAAAATTAACTTTTCTGAATAAAAAAGGCCATTTTATCCTTGATGAACTTTGACCTCAAGTTTGTCACAACAAAGTAGGAAAAATATACCATTTGTATATTAATGAGTGAATAGCATTTTTGGTCCTTCTTATGGTTCAAATTTTGCATTTTCATTCCTCTTAAATATTTTGTAGCAGATTGGTACCTCTTATCAATGTAATGTATCGCATTCGTACCTCTTATAACACATTCTTTCTTCTTAAATTTTTTGTAGCAAATTCGTCATTCTTATCAATGTAGTGTAACACATTAATCCCTATTAAATACAAGATACATCACTTAAATTCAAAATACTACAATGGACAAAAGTTGATGTACTTTATAAGAGGGACTAATGTGTTACACTAGATTGATAAGAGGGACGAATTTGCTACAAAATATTTAAGAGAGACGAGTGTGTTATAAGAGGGGCGAATGTGATATACTACATTGATAAGAGGGACCAATCTGCAACAAAAAATTTAAAGGGACGAAAATGCAAAAATTAATCCATAAGGAGGACCAAAAGCACTATTTACTCTTATGTTAAGCATGTGACCAACAAGCTCGGGATGAAGAAGTGTGTTTATAATTAATATCAAACCTTAAAATGTATGTGGTTTTATATTCAAAATAATATAATAAACATTAGAATTTGTTTTTAATCTAGAAATTGTACATCGCCGACGTGTTTACAAAAAGTAATTTTAAAACACTATTTCTTTCTTTTTTACATTTTTATATAAGTATTTAATTAATTTTTTGACAAGGAATTATTTGTTGTATATATTTTAAGATTGTAATATAACTTATATCATTGAACTACAAAAAAAATATTCCTTTTCCTAATATAGTTTTTAGTAAAAAATATTTTGATTTATAGTTTTGAATGAGTTTTTGACTAATAGGATTTGAATATGATTAACCAATTAGCATTTAGTAGACATTGTAAATTTACATAATTTATTGTGTCACCTGCGTTAATTTATGTATATTTTATTAAAATTTTAATTTTCACATAAAAAATCATGTATCAAGCACGTGGCAATTAAAATTGAGGACTTCGTATTCTGATTTCAAAATTAGCACATCTAAGTCATATGATGAGTCTATAACTTCAACTTTAGAGTAAAAAACGGTTAAAATTCCTAAAAAAATAAAAATAGCTATTTTTATTTGTCAAAAAAATTGATTCAATTTTGATCCTCTAAAGTGGTTGAGTTTAAAAATTAGTCATTTATGTGGTTCATTGAGAATTTACATTGTTTATTGTGTTATAGACATCAATATATGCCTGATTTGATCGAACGTTCGAATTTCTGTCAGAAAAATCACATGTCACAAATTTCAAAATAGAAAAATAATTATAAAATATAAAAAAAAAAGTCATAACTAAAAGAATAAACACATTAGTCTCCCAATTGCATATTATTATCGGCATTGTTGACATTTGCTTTGACATTGTATTGCCATTGGGGTGGAAATGATGAATATTGACCGTGTTTTAATTTGCATTTGCTCTACTTTTGTTTGTGTCTTTGATTTATTCTCGTAGATTACTTGGTATATTTTGGTGGGTTGTAAATTAGATTTGAATTCAATGGTAGAATTTGAATTGCTAAGTTAGTGTAGTATACTAATTTACAATATTATAACACAGAGAAAATTAATAAATCTGAAGTAAACGTGATTGTGAATATGTCAACTTCATTTTTTTATAAATAAAAATTGGTATCCTTATTTGTTAAATGAACATCAACGGCTTTTTATTCAAAATTATAGTTATAGACCAATCATTTGACTTGAAAATGCAAACTTTAGAGCTTATAAGTTAGATATCTCTAATTTTTAAGTATCATATGCTCGACACATGATATAAAAATATGATATAAATAAAAGTCAATAACACAACAAATAACGTATACTGAAGATCTACTACAATAAATAATCGGCAAAAATTCAATTTTGGTACTATAGAATAGGGCAATTTTCAATTTTCATACCAAAAGTCCAGAAATAACACCAGTTCCTACTCAGCCGTTTCAAAAAAGGCATTTCCGTTAATATTCTTAACGTTTCTGCCACGTGTCCGTTAAGTCTTCGTGGGCGGGCTGAGCACGTGGGTCGGATTCTGCCCGTTGGAACATAAAATTCAATTTTGGTACCATAGAACTGGGCAAATTTCATTTTTCATACCAAATTCCGTTATGTTTTTCTTTTTTTGAAATGGTTGTGGTGATATGTTTGAATTGGTTTGTTCTACAGTAGACTAATAGTCATGTTACTTTTTTTTTCATTTCATTTTAACAATAAGCTAAAAAAAAAGTTTAATTTGCACAATTTAAATTTGCAACTTAGATTCCCGGGACTCCCGAACCCGTCCCGAAATCCCGAAATTAAATCGGGTACCCGAAACTCACGGGACCTTGGTTGATCTACCGGGTTTCGGGACTTAAATTTGAAATCTCGAAACTCAAAATCTCGTCCCGAAATACCCGAATTCCCGAAAACCAGTCCCGATCCCACCCCTACGACTGCCGGCTCTGGTGGCTTTTGGTCGGACTTGGTTGAGGGTTTATGTTCCCCTTGTCGTGGAGAACTCGTACATATAAAGATCTTTTCAATCCTTTGAGTAAACTATTCGAAATTTGAGTTCTAATTTTCGAATTGTAGTCAAAATTTTCGAAATTTCAAATCGTGATTTCTTCTTCGATTCTTAACCAAACTTCGTAATTCTTGTTGCATTAGTTTCCCATGACCGTGGGCATCATTTTCCATAGGTTTCCCAAGTGGCTGCCATAGACAGTTGAGCTCCGCCCATGACAAGAGGAACAAAAATCTTCAACCAATTTCGACAAACGGCCATCGGAAGCCGGCGATCGTCCATAGGAGGAAGAAGGCAACAATTACAAAAACAACCTGCTCAATTTTAGACAATTGCATTTCCCCCCCTATTTTGAAACGGCTGAGTGAGAATTGGTATGAATTTTGGACTTTTGGTATGAAAATTGAAAATTCCCCAATTCTACGGTACCAAAATTGAACGGGCAGATTAGTGCCCCACGTGCCCCTCACATGCACTTAACGGAGGAAACTAAACGGTCGTGGCAAAACTTAACGGCTGTATGATTTTCGGACTTTTGATATGAAAATTAAAAATTGCCCTATTCTATGGTACCAAAATTAAATTTTAGCCATAAATAATCAAATTAAACGCAATCTCTTTTAATGGCTAAAAACAAAATTTTGTCATTTGAAAAGTAGCAAACTGATCATTGGCCTAATGGCTCAAGAATCATGAGTCTCACGATATTATTCTGCCCTTCGTCATGGACTAAAAAGACTAAATGCCCAACCTAAAAATAAAGCAATAATTTCCCTATTATATTATTCAGACTGTTAAGGCCCTTTAGTAGAAACTGTTCTTACAATTTCAATTTACACTCTTGGGCTGAAGCTCTCTGTATATTTCATTTTATTTTCTAATGGGCCATAGTAACTTAAAATTTTATATGCGGTTATCAATGAAGCGAATATTGATTTTTTAATTTTTATCTACGAAACTATGTATTTATGGATCGAATCGAATGGTGTAAATGATATTAAAATTTTTATTGATAATTACGATCTTATTAAGATTTGCATCCAAAATATTTTAAATGAATATGGATTTATATCGATTCGATTCCGATAATAAATAAAATATATCAATACAATATTTATCTACATAATTTTTTTCCCCCCTGAATGGTTAAATACACATTGGTCATATTATAATTATAATATTTGAGAAATCCTCATAACCAGGTTTTGAACTTGGATTTATCACTTTGAGTTGAGTGGAAGGGAGGACTAATCTGTTCCACGAGAGCAATCCTCTGTTGAACTGTCGTGGAAAACCAATCGTATGTTGAACTGTCTATATATATATATATATATATATATATATATATATAAGTAATGTTAATAATATCATACAATCAGTTTAACAATACATGAAACTCTATACAAATAAATAAGCTATTCATTCAACAATATTTGTTTTTCTCGAGTATATCTACTTCATTAAAATAATAAATTCATTTAGCTAAAACTTCACACCAAATGACAAGAAACTTTGTAAAAATTCACTCCATTCAGCAGCTCAACTTGCTCAATAATTGAGTTTTACAGATAGATAGTTGATGGTCATTTTTTGTATATATTATATGAAAGTTGACTTTGAAAAGTCGTCTGAACCTCTCATATCCATTTGTAGCCACATTTTTCATTGTATATCAAAATTCTCATATAATTTGCAGCTACATACAAAACAATTTTAACTCTCCACAACACCATTCATTTTCTTGCTCTTAATGCCAATCCCACATTTAAGTTTAAGGTAAGTTCTTGCTCTTATCATATAATCTGTTAGTAGTATTTCTTATCTGTTTCAGATTATTGCAAATACATTTTCTGTTTAACTATCCTCCTCCTAAATGTACTTAACTGTGTGTCTATGTTTACATGAATATGAAACTCAAACATTTTTTTTCATTGCTAATATAACTAAGACATTACGGGTCTATTTGGATGGGTTTTGGCTCGGTTTCGCGGGTCTCTGTTTAAAAAAAATGGTTTGGGTGGTTTCGATGAAACCTTTGAGACCTCATTTGGATGAGTTTTGATTGTTGAATTTTGTGGTTTGAATAAGTTGAAACCCCACTTGGATTGGGTTTGGATGTTGGGATTTAGGGAGAAAAATAGGTGGCAGGTGTCAAATCAATGCCTTTTTAGTGAAATTTGGGGAAAAAAATAGGTGATAGGTGTCAAATCAATGTTTTATAGGCTTGAAGAGTTTAAGTGTGAGTTTTTTAATGGTTTTATAGGTTTGACGAAAACTCATTTGAAAGGGTTTTGGCTCGATCTCGTGAAACCCGCGAGACCGGGCCAAAACCCTTCCACGTACACCTTACAGTACCTTTTTGCTGCACACTCAGTTTTGCTCTATAAGATCTAGATCACTGAATGCTAATATTCCAAAGTGGAAATGTTTTCATATATAAGAAAATAGTGGAACTATACATGGTTACTAATTACAAAACAATGGATAATCTACGCTGATCGAAAGGTCATATAGCTATAAAAAAAAAAAAATCATCCTAATTCATAGTTCAACCTGCCGCCAGATTCGCAGCCCACCTAGCAATGAGACTCGATATGAACTTCCCGAACGAATCTAGCAACCAAGAAACAAGGCCAATGAGTAAGCATACCGCAAATAACTTACAGTTCAAAAATGGAGTGCCTCCAAGAAACTTCTCTGCCACCAAAAACGCTGCTTGAAACAATACAAAAAGAACCAATGCCACAAAAAACCATCCATTTTTCTGAAACAGACCCTTGAAAATGTTCTTTGATTTGTGTTCTCTTGCAATGAATATATTGAAAAATTGGCAGAGGAAGAACCCCTTATAGATCATCGATTTAACAATCGCGTCACTTATTCCAAATATAGACTGTCCTTTACACTGAAGAGTCAATAAAACAATAGTCTGATAAAAAGCTTGGATAAATATGTTCCTATACATGGCCTTAGTTATAAGTCGTCTACATGATTTAATAGGCACGATATCCATTAGTACTCCGATGGGTTGCCCCGTCAGGACAGCCAAACCGCCAACAAACACGAGTACGAGGTTCAACCATATTAACTGAATTGTCGTTAGAGGGGCATCCCCCCATAAAACAGTTGCGATAAAGTTGATCAATAAGCTGGAAATGGTGAAGATTAGCTGCAACTGTATAAATTTCCGTGTGTTCTCATGAAAACCTTTTCCTTTCTCGATCACATGAACAAGAAAGCTAAAATCACCGTGAAAAATGCTTATGCCAGAGCACTCTCTGGCAACCTCGGAGCTCCAACTCCCAAACGTGAGCCCAATATCTGCTACTTTTAGTGCAGGAGCATCGAGTGTTTGTTGCCCCAAAACAGCAACCACTTCGCCTGTTTCTTTCAAAAACTTCACCAGATCAATCTTGTCTGATAGGAGGCAGTTTCCAATAATGCGAATTTTCCCGACCCTGTCTTTTTTCTGTTCATTGTTCCACGCTCTAAATTCTTCAGCTGTAAGCACCAGATCATCCGAATTAGGAGTAATTAACCCGCAGCTTTCGCCAATAGTTTGAAGTACTGCAACATCATCACCTGATGCAAGAATAGTCCTAATTCCACCTTCTTTCAAAGTTAAGACTGCTTTTCTTATTTCTTCCTTTTTCGTATATTTCAAAGCAATCATTCCTAAAAGGGTTAAACTATTTGCTTCAAGAACTGATGCATCATCGGATTCATTCACTATTTGTATGCAAGCAAATGCTACCACTTCTAGTTCAACTAAATTAAATCGAATGACATTCTCGAACTTACTCCTTTTTTGAACATCTATTGCGTGTATATTCCCTTCACTGTCGTAGTATTTGGAGCACAAAGAGAGTATCTCTAGTGGAGGTCCTTTATAATGCAAATGCAAACTTCTTCCATCATATCCAATTTTCTCCATTATCACTCCACTATTCTCTTCGAAAGGGTTACCTCCACTACCGTACCTATTCAGTATTTTGCATTGTTCATTTATAGATCCTTTTCTCAAACCGATCTTGGCCTCGGCCCAAGATATAATTGGTACCATTTTCGAGTCACAACCAGTTGGTGGTATCATCAATAATGTGCCAATTCCATCACATAAACCTTCAAGAAGGTCCGGGGAGGCTACTTGCGAACTTTCACTGATTAATTCTTCACCGACTAGAAACATGTTGATTTCATGTTCGTTCTCCATCAATCCTCCAAGTTTGTCGGTAAAAATAGTCGTAACCGAGGCCATCTTCACGCAAGATAGATAATCTCTCACCAAAGCCTTATGAGTTAGTGTTTCATGGTTCCAGAAAAGAACCGCGAATGAGATGACAACGGGGATGCCCTCCATTATCCCCACCAACGAGACACTGAATAAAGTTAAAACTCCTGTTGTCCTTAATTTCGTTCCTAGGATCATTCCCTTAATGGCATCCATTATTGCTATCACTTGAGTAGGTTCTCCCTTGATGTCTGTTTTGAATCCATTATCATTACATTTTTTTCCAAGTACATAACGGGCAAAAAGTGATGTGTTGATTAGGATGCCTATAAGAATCCCGGTAATTTGTATGTAAGTATTCACCTTATCATAACAAGCTGCAAATTTGCACTTATTAGCAGGAAGCGCTACTGCCTGGCTCATCATCTCGCCCCACACCATGTCAACGCCCACAGAAGTCACAATCATTGAACCATTTCCATTGATCACCCTCGATCCATAAAACAAAAATGGATTTGTTTCATCAACGATTGTGGATTTCAACTCGCCATCTACTTGTAGAGACTCACCAGCTACGTATAGTCCATCAGCAGGAATTAGGCTTCCCTTTTTCAAATGTACTAAATCCCCAACGTTGAGATCAATGGCAGGAACAACCACTTGATTACCCCCTCGTGTTACTTGTGCCTTCAAATTGTTGCAGCTCGAGTGTAACCCCTTATGTCCACCACCACTCCCATTAGGCAACCAATATGTCTCCAACTTATTAACAGAGGACTTTTCCCGGAGATAATTGCGTACAGTCTTAATAGCAACAATGAAAAAGATAGTTCCTATGACAATAACTCCATCGATCCAACCATTAACGACTAAGCCTTGCTCCTTGATTCCAAAGGTTAGAGATAGTGCAGCAGCTACAAGAAGGAGAAATATGGTGTAGTTGTTCAAAGCTCCTAGAAAGGAATGTAAGAAAATGGAAGCTTGGGATTGTCGGTTTCGCTTGTATTGCCATATGTACTCTTGAATGCTTGAAATTCCGTTATCTACATCGGTGTTTAAGGCCTCTGCGACTACCCTGACCCCTCCAAAACTGTTAAGGGCCTGCAAATTCTTGTCCTTTACAATCTTTGTGATGTTATTTCTCTGAATGTATTGGAGCTCAATGTTGTGTTCTTGTTCAGAAGATGAATGCAGACTAAACACATTTTGATCTCCAGCTATATCATCTTCAGATATCTCAATAGCTGCTACAGTTCCTGCATCCTAATTGAATAACAAGGGTGACAGTTTAGAATGCCCTGCACAAGGTAAATAAGAATATGTCCGCACAATAAAACAACATATAAAAACTCCCATGATATTATTTAGGGATTATTGCATTTTTGGTGCTACAACTATAGCCCACCGGTGTTTCTACCCATCCAGTTGCGGGCCATGTGACATGAAAATTGAGAATTTTGATCATTCAACGTCTTATTCATAAAAAAAAAAAATTATTTCCATCCACAAAAAACTAGGCTACTTGGATGTTTTTATTTGGGGAAGAGGAAAAAGGCTGGTAACAATTTAATTAATCATGCTCGGGACCTACTTCTCGGATAGTTACTTGTAACACTTACCTCCCTGATTAGTCAAATTTGCTAACGGTTAATGATTGTTAGTTTTAATCTCATACATAATTTATTTTTTAACTTAATTTTACATTCAACTGTGTTCCTCTTGATGAATTTTTTTTCTTTAGACTTCTTGCAGTGAGAAAAAGTTTTAGGTTTCTTTATTATTTCACCAATTATCATGTTTGTGTCTATTATTATTTTACCGGTTCTTATATTTACATCCTTCATTATATTATGTAGTTATTATTTAAAATTTCTAGTATCTCTTCAAATAATTATTTGAAGTTTTGAACTATTATTTCTCCATTACAATTATATGTAAAATATGAGTTTAAAGATGGTATGAGGTTAAAACTAACAATAATTATATATGGTATAAAAAAGAGAAGGGGATTTTGGGCAGAAAAAATTAGAACTTTGACTAATCAATTTTGGAGAGGTAAATGTTACTAGTAATATTTTAATGGGTAATTGATACAATCCCAATACTTTAGGGGGGCAAATTATCTAACCCAAAATGTTTAGCACAACAAATGGTCCAACGTTTTTGTTATTTTTAAGTTATATATACTATTTAATCTAAAAATAAAGTTACTGATACTATTTAAAAAGAGAAACATCTAATGCTACACTAATTTTTTATAATATTATTATTTTGCTCTTATTACATAAATTAACTCTTAAATACTTAAATTAATTCACTTATTTCATTACACCCTTCAAATATAATATATCTTTCAATTTTTCTTTTGATCAAATCCCAAAAATAATCCTTATTTTTTGTGCTTAAAATTTAATAATATGGGATGAGTGCTGATGATGACATCTTTTACGAATTTGCTCTAGCACTTTTGTGGTTCCGTTTCTTCAAAAGCGTTGGAGCATTTGTGTTCTGGCGTTTATTTAAGTAAAAAAAAAAAAAAAAAAAGGTTACACATCTTTTATAAAAGAAAAAATCAGCATTAGACGTTTGTGTTTTAGCTCTTCTACAAAAATATTTTTAATTTAAATTAAATTTAACAAGACTATTAGTTTGAAATTTAAATAAAAATCTAAAAAAGTGCAGTATTTAAAGTGAATGTAATTGTTAAATTTGATATATCAACATTATAATTCTAACTTCTTATTAAAAATGAAAAAAAAAAAGTTTCTATTTATTGTACTAAACGTGAGTTTTTAAAAAATTAAAACATAGATATTGTTGCATTTTCTTTTATGATTAATGAAAAAAATATAATATAAATAGATATTACTCAAATTTGACTATTATTGTTGGATAGGAAGACTTAGGAGATGCTCTCACTCTATGTCTAAAAATAAGAAATCTATTGTATTTTGATATAAAGTAATTATTTTACTTATTGCACATAAAAAAAATTCAACTTTCTAGGAGGAGCAAGACTTGAAATGAAGATTTCTCCTTTTTATTTTTTATTTTTTCTTGTGTGAAATACAAAGATACCCCCTATGGTTTAATTTGCCTAATTATAAAAAAACTTTGTGTTATTTTCACTCTCAAACCCGTGCTAATCTTTGCTAGGAAAAAAATCCTTTAAAATTAAATGACAATTATACCCACAAAAGAATGCAAAACCACCCATGTCACCTAAAAAAATGGCAACAATTCCCCTCATAACTACTACGAAAATTGGCCGTAACCCTCTTGAGCAATTAAAGAAATTGACAATGACCTTCATATTAATGAAGAAATTCCAAATATAATTTTGCTAATAAAATAATAACATTTGGGGGGGGGGGGGGTTTCGATAATAAATTAAAAAAAATACATAGAGGTTTTTCCAATTAGGCAAAACACACATAGGATATATTTGAAATTCCTAAACAAATAGACCCTTATATATATAAATTGCAGAGCTATATATATTAATTTCATGCTCTTGCAAGATTGGCTCTTAGTAAGTTTCATCTTATTCTTATTATTATTTTATTATTAACTAAAAAATATCATTATGATTATGAGTGAAATTAAAAAACAGCAAAATAGGTAGAACAAGTAGTGTATTTGAGGTTAATTAATATATTTAAATAGATATAGATGAAGTATGGTACCTCATCCTCATGAGTACTGAGTATGGTCGACTCCTTGTCCTCTGGGTTATAATCGGGGCTGCTGATTGCAGAGTAACTAGTAGAGTCGACGTCGTCTTCGACGTCATGATTATTATTATGATTGGCTGCTCCCGATGACTTGAAGAGTTCAATGGCGTGAACAACCAAAAATGTCCTCATGAAAATCTGTCTACTACTTGTACAGGTACTGATCATCTCTAGTACTTGATCATGATCAGATACATCAGGAGCAGCTGTTAATTCCTCCTCCTCCTCCTGTCCCTGCAGAAGAAGGGCCGAGTACTCTCGTTGCGCTTCCACATCAAAACTCGGCTGATCATCCCTGATCACCGAGTACTCAGACATGATCGATCGATCCGACTGGTTAGTTAGTAATTATATATGCATGTGAATTAATACAAGATATATTATGAAATTAGATTCTATTTGATATAGTTATAGATATACCATATTATTACAGCAACTGATTTTTTTTTGGCTGTGAATCTTACATACACCAAGTGATATTAAGTTTGATATAGCTAGTTTGGACGTTGGTAGACGTTATTTATAGTGGAGATTTAGGGATAAATGCAAGACACATCCCTATGTTACATGAAATTTACACAAAATTACCATTTAAATTAATGTTTATTGCATAAAATTCCTTTGTGCTATTAAAATCAGTACAACTGCAATGTATATAGGACGTTCGTGTACATATGAAAAGTTTTGTGCTGAATTTTTAATACTACATGGACTTATCTTACATTTTTTAGAGAGTGGAGAAGTTCCTCGAAAAAAAAAAAAAAATTGAGAGTTGAGAAGTTACCTGGAAGTTACAAATTAGGATTGGATTGAGAACACGCCAACGGCTTCAAATGTGAACAATAAAATGAAAATCACGCGGTTTCAACATGATGGCTAAATGTACATTTAGATATAATACTACCCCAAATTTTTGGTTATTAATTTTGGCAACAAATTTCATGTTAATACTAGCTAATTTATTTATTTACTGATGAATATGAATTTTGTAACAATATGACTTTGACAATCAATCTGAAAAAAAATTGAGTTATCACAAATATTTACTATGTATTTAATTTATATTATCATTAATTATTGACAGTTGGTGACATCCGTTCATTTTGCGATCGTAAAAAACATGAATATTTCATATTATCATGCATGACTTTATATTTTGTCAGTGAATAGCCTTTTAATTTCTTGTGGACTACCAAGTACTACTTTTGGCGACTGATCAAGTTACTACGAATCTATGATTCTATATTAGTCATTTAGTTCTACTGTTGCGATTATGAAATTCCCATTTACCTAGTATATTCAATGCGATTATGAGACAAATAAATTTACCTAGTCTTCATAATCGCGATTTTAAACAATGAAAAGGTATTTTTTTTCTTTTTATCTAATTGTACTCGCAATTTTGGAAACATTAGTCTTATTTTCTTTCCAAAATTGTGAATATAAAGACCAAGTATAAAAGAAAAATTATTTGTACAAAATTTCGATTAGGAAGACTTGGTAAAAAAGAGATTCAAAATCTCAATTAGAAACAATCCGGTAAAAAAAGCCAATTACAAATACTAGGGTAAAAAAAAAATTCAAATTTACAATTAGATTGACCATGTATTTTTTATTTAAAATCGTGCTTAGGGAAACCATGTAAAAAGAAAAAAAAAATTCGAAAATCACGATTCCTTGTTTATTAAAAAAAGGTTTTAAGTGTTTTTTTTTTTTAATTAAAGGCTAGAGTTTGTCCTCATAAATCTAGACTATCTAGTAAATATAAGTGGTGGTGACAAACAAAGAACTATAACTAGAAAAAAAAGTTCAGCATGCAGATAACAATTATTTGTTATATGCGTGTCCAGTAGGTAGGGCTGTAATCGAGCCGAGTAGTATCGAACGATACACTGTTCAAGCTTGGTTTGATTTTTATCGAGCTTGAAATTTTGTGTTTGAGCTTGGTTTGATTTTCAATCGAGCCGAGCTCAAACGAGCTTTTACCGAACGAGCTCGAGCCGAGTATCGAGTAGCTTGATATTTTACATGTAATTTTTCAATTTTTAGCTTATCGAGTCGAGCTCGAGCCGAGCTTCAAAAGTTATCGAACGAAAAAAGAAGTTCAAGCTTGTTTGATTAGTTTGACGAACCGAGCTCAAACGAGCTTTTATCGAACGAGCTCGAGTCGAGTATCGAGTAGCTTGGTTTAATTTTCAGCCCTACCAGTAGGGAATAAGAGGAGGACTAAAGAACTTATTTGCATGGATTAAAATTTCGGTTCAAATGTATGTTTCGGTCAGTCAAATATTGGAAACTTTTCGAGATTATTCGGAAATGTTTCGAAAACACTAAGGAAAATTTGTAAAAAAAAGTTACTTAATTTAGGAAAATAACAGAGTTTAAGGCAAATAAATAGTTTCGGAATTACATCTTGTTTTCGTTTCTCCTGATTCAAAAACGGAAACTTTTCGATATTTTCGATGGAAACTATGGAAATTTTGATCCATGCTTATTTGTTTGTTTTTTGAGTGAAATGCAAAAATATGATAAATTATGTGCTTCTTCTAATAGAAAAATTAGCATTCTTTGCATGCGTTCTCGTGTACATAATTTACAAGAAAAATACTCTCACCATAAAATGGCAAAACACCCCATTTTATCTAAACAATACAATAATTCCCCCGTTAACTTTAAAAATTGACAATAATCCTCTTACTTGTTTAAAAAATTAACAATAACCTCCCTATTGACTTATGTACAAGTTTCAAGTGGGATTTGTTGCTAATTAAAAAGAGTACATTGCAAGGGTATTCTTGTTAATAAAATCAACACAGTATTTTTTTAGGCCAATTAGGAAAAGCACAAGGAAGTATTTTTGTATATAGCTTTTTTTTAAGTGAATGGGTGAAATTCACTTGTTAGTTTTCGAACCAAAACCTTCTTTAAAGTGTAGGACGTAAATTTTACCGCAAGTACAAAGCCTAACTGTAGAAAAAGAAAGAAAGAAGAAGAAATAATATAGCAAAGTAATGCACCATCCAAATTTAATAAAATTTAATTATATATATATATATAAGATTTGTTTGGCATCTAATTTTAATCAAACTATGATTAATACTATATATATGTATAATTTTTTGATAAATGCGTAAAAAGATAAAAGAGAGAGTAATTACAAAAATTATATTTCTGTGCAAAAATAAAGTGGGCAAAATTGTTAAAAAAATACAGTAAATTAATTGAACGGTACATTGATTTCGTAAAGTCCTTCAAAGTTCAATGAACAAGAAAAAGGGATTTTTTATACTTCTTTGGTCAAAAGGAAAAAAAAAAAAAAAAAAAAAGGAGGAAAGGAAACCTCCAACTACTAAAACAGAACTATCCAAACTCATCTTTCGTGGTGAATATCACTTTTGATACCATAATTCAACCTACTTTAGGGATTTTGTACCACAACTTTTTATACCGACACATTTGATACCATAACTCCAATCAACTCGACACTTTTGATACTTCCGTCAAATTGGAAACGGAATTGTCACGTGATTGTCACGTGGCCGTTAAAACTTTGCACATTTGATACCATAACTTATGTTGACTGATAATTTTACCCCATAATATTTCAGGGTACCAAAAAAACCCCACATCTTCAAATTTAGTGACGATTTTAGTCCACATTGTTGCCAAATTTCCAAATTGACTCGAATAAGACCACGTGCTGACCAATTTAGAACTTTACACATTTGATACCATTACTTATGTTGACTGCTAATTTTACCCCATAACATTTCATGTTACCAAAAAAGCCTCACATCTCCAAATTTAATGACGATTTTAGTCCACATTGTTGCCAAATTTCCAAATTGACTCGAATAAGACCACGGGCTGACCAATTTAGAAAATTTTACTTATTTTATTTAAATAACTAATTTAATTTATAAACAATATTAATAAATTAAATAATACATTAACATAAATATCACCAAAATTAAGAAAATATAATCTTATTAAATATAAAATTTATATTATAGAATTAATATATTTAATATTTATTAAAATAATAAATTATATAATTAAAATTAAAATAATAAATAATTATAATTTAAAAAAAAATTCCCCACCCCACCCACCCAACCCAACCCAACCCACCCACAACCTCCCCACCCCACGCCCCCTACCCCGATTACCAGGCCGGCGGCCTGGGTCTTCGGTCCCAGGCCGCCGGCAGCCTGGGAATCGGGGGGTAGGGGGAGGGGTGGGTGGGGTGGGGTGGGGATTTTTTTATTAAATTATAATTATTTATTATTTATTATTTTAATAAATATTAAATAGTTTTTAATTATATAATTTATTATTTTAATAAATATTAAATATATTAATTCTATTATATAAATTTTATATTTAAAAAGAATATGTTTTCTTAATTTTGGTGATATTTATGTTAATGTATTATTTAATTTATTAATATTGTTTATAAATTAAATTAGTTATTTAAATAAAATAAGTAAAATTTTCTAAATTGGTCAGCACGTGGTCTTATTTGAGTCAATTTGGAAATTTGGCAACAATGTGAACTAAAATCGTCACCAAATTTGGAGATGTGGAGCTTTTTTGGTAACCTAAAATGTTCTGGGGTAAAATTAACAGTCAACATAAGTAATGGTATCAAATGTGTAAAGTTCTAAATTGGTCAGCAAGTTGTCTTATTTGAGTCAATTTGGAAATTTGGCAACAATGTGGACTAATATCGTCACTAAATTTGGAGATGTGGGGCTTTTTTGGTAACCTAAAATGTTATGGGGTAAATTATCAGTCAACATAAGTTATGGTATCGAATGTGCAAAGTTTTAACGGCCACGTGACAGTCACATGACAATTCCGTTTCCAATTTGACGGAAGTATCAAAAGTGTCGAGTTGATTGGAGTTATGGTATCAAATGTATCGGCATAAAAAGTTGTGGTATCAAATCCCTAAAGTAGGTTGAGTTATGGTATCAAAAGTGATTTTCTCTCTGAAATTAACCCTTAACTTCAACAAACACAACTAAAGTATGAGGCTATATATTTTATTAAAAAAAATGTATGAGGTTATATTGGTAATTTTTTATCATAACAACTTCCATGTCCCAATTTGAATCTCACAATCACGCTGGAATCTGTTCCATTGCTTCTCTAGCTTCCTCATTTGATATTTTGCACCTCATTATGATGCATTTTGCCAAACAATAAACACTTTGAGGGTTTAAAGTATCAAAATTTTAATTTAAACGTGTATATTGTCAAAATGTAATAATTTATGATGCGAAATTTCAATTTACTCTATAAAAACAGTGTGTAATATAGAAAGGAGGCATTTTGATAGTCTAAATAATTATACAAGAATTAAGTCCAACCCGTATTCCAACCAGTATTGGACTACTCATGAACTCATAAAGTGAGAGTACGTGATTGGGTTGGGTTATTTAACCGCCCATTCTCGAATTTTACTGTTTTGTGGCCCAAATCTAGGGCTCTCGATGGAATGGATTTCAATCCGAATTTGATCCAAAAAATTGGCCTGACTTATAAGGTATTTAATATGGTTATTGATTTGATGGATATGTTCCGATTATAAAGATCTGGTATTCGGGATTCGCGAAAGGAATATAAATTTAAGTCAATTCAATCCGTTAAAGATTCGTATCATGTAATAAATAAATAAAATTATGTATACATAATATTTTATTAGAATAAGTATATTTTACCAGATTATAGTAGTTAGTTAATAATTCATTCATAATTTTAATTTTATGTTTAATTTCATCTAAAAACATAAATAGTAGTTAATAAAGTTTGAATATGTGAGCTAAATTAAATTAAATCGTAAAATTAACAAACTTGTTTCAATATTGATATAAATTTTGAAAGTAAAGATTTTATAGAATCCGTAAAGATATGATATTCGACAGATCGACCAAGGTCCGCTGGACTTGAAAATTTTATATCCGAGCAAGATCCAAACACATCCCTAATCTGATTCGACATGTACGGAGCCAAATCTAATCGACTCTAATTCGATCCGAATTTGACCCATTGACAGCCCTACCCAAAATATATGTAAGTTAATGTGGTAGATTACATGGATTCATGGATATTATTACAAAATTCCTGCCTTTCCAACAAATACTATCATTTCAATTGAATTGAATAGAAAAAGCTCAATTTTTTTAAGAAACAAGATGTCCCTTCTGACATCAAAACTTTACGTGATGGTGGAAGGGGGTGAAATAAATAAACATATAAATTAAGAATCATATGAAATAGGCAAAATAAAAAAAAAAAAAAAAAAGAAGAAAAAAGAAGAAGAATCATATAAGATAGGGAAAGACAAAGCCATCATGCCACACCACAAATGATCCTAAAGAAGAAGTTAAAATTCAGGATATAGACACATAAGTACATGCTTGCATTGTTTGTAGTTCTCGTTTCGGAAGTGGAGGAAATACTGATTTTCATATGGTTTTATAAGAATTTTGAATCATTTGAATGTTCATTATTTTTTAAATTTTTGGTACAAACTTCCAATGTTCATTGTAGAGATACATATAATATTGGTCAAATTTTAATTAACTTTCATCTCTTACTTAAATTAAAAATCCACCCTGACGAGTTCAGAGGAATTGACAATAATTCTAGATCCAAAAGGAGGAGCAATAAACGCTCAATATTTTATGCATAACCTCAGGAGTTATCGAATATCTCAAAAGTTAGTCGTGGTTAAGAAAGACCTATACTCCAACCGTTATAGTACATTTATACATGTAAGCGCCCACGAAATTTGACTTGTGTGGTTTGACCTTGCATGCACCTTCACATACGAGGGCCTCTGACATGGGAAATGTTGTCAAATATGTCGGCATTACAATCTCTCCCCCATAGCAATTGCTCCCGCTAGGATTAATTTGAACCGGTGATCTTAGCTATGATACCACTTGTAAGACCTTAGGCATCACCGGCACGCATACCCTAACCTTATAGTGCATTCACACATAAACGTCCACAACATTCCACTGTGACTTGAACTCACGCATTTGCTTACGAGAGCCTCCCTCATTCGCTTACGAGAGCCTCCGCCACGGGACAAGTGATGCCAAAAACCCATAATACACGAGTTGCAAGTGTTTTGGTTGACTTAAATTATCGGAAAACAATAGAGAGCTGTTAAGCTTGGTACTTGCATGGAGGGGTGGCTCTGCTTTAGGCGGTTCATATACGGAGTGGATGAAGGAAAAATTTGTCAGCAGGTCAAAAAAGGGCTGCTATATTCATATTGGATTGTGAATGGTCGATCGGGATTAGGTCAAGTACGTACCATTTGAATGTTATGAAACAAATCCTTTAATTTTAAATAAGTTTTACTTACTTGACTAGTTATTATCCCCCAAAAGACCCAAACTTAACCTTATCATGTCCGAACAAACATTAGAAATAATAAGGTCAAAATGGGTTTGGATCGATCCACATGTATTAGCACCCTAGCACATTTAAACAACTCTAGGAGCTAGTTGATACAACTATGTCATATTCAAACTTTCATACGATCGTCAATTTTTTTAATCATAAAAACTTATAACTCTATGACGAAATATATGTTGATATTGCAGAAAATCGAAAAATCATATTTTTACTTCTATATCTGAAGTAAACAAAACGACATTGCTAACTAGTTAAGAGGTGTAGAACGATTTCATTATTCCACACATGGCAATTTAAAAATAAATTAGCTTAGATTACCTTTTCAGATTCTAAATTCTTTTTACAAGGATGCACTCATAACCTAGAAAAAGTATGAATTGATCATTATGTGATGAATTTAAGGCATTATTTTTTTTGTTCTAAATGGTATTCATGTCGTAATATTGACTTAATTCATTTTAAGGTGCACAAAATAAATTACGTGAGAACCTCACACAGTTGAGGTGGACATGTATTCGCTATACTGTAAGAACTATTTTTTGTCACTAGATCAATCACTCGTTTGTAATTAAATCATTATTTACTTATTATCCACTATAGGCCATTTTCCTCGTTGGGCTAGTATTAAACTTTGTTCTAAAAAAAGTATTATTGAATTTTATTTAAAGTGTATGAATTATATTTATAATATGCACTAACACGAATATATATTAAAAAAAAAAAAAACCAACACGAATAGGTTTGCAAAAACATGTTTTGTGACTTGTGAGACATGGTAGCCGAGTTTGCAATTGCAACATGCTAAAAACATGTAAAAACTTAAGTGTTGACAAGACTCCCTACATAAAATGCAAGATATGTCTAACTAATAGCTCATCAAAATTTCAAAATGGGGGGAGGGGGGTCTCTTTTGTTCTCCATATAAAATTGAGAAGCATCCTATCATATGCAGCTTTCATGTGTGCATGCCATTTACTTCCAATTACACCAAGACAAAAATCATGAATTGAGAAAGATAGAGTGAGAAAGAATGCTTTGTTGTTTTTGCAATTATCAAGGGGATAGAGGGAATGTTGGATAGCCCTTTTCCCTAATTCCAAGAATGAAGCAAAGTACAACCATTTTAGTTCAATCAGAGATCATAACCTCCAAAGATTATTCCCACTTCTAATGTTTGTCCTTTTCCCATTCTCTTTTCTCTCCCTTCCTTCCAAACACTACATTCCAAGGCTATAATAACAACTAAGAAAGAAAAGATTTTCAAAGAGAGATACAATTGAGAAGAAGAATTGATCAAGATATATTCTTGGAAAGCAATATTAGAGAAAATAAATAAGTGATTCTAATTCAAATTGGGCTCGACCTAAATCATTTATATAAAAAGTAGGAAAATTCTTGTCCAAGCCTGGCTTGGCCAAACCCATTCAACCACCAAGCAAGTGTATTGCACTTGCTTTGTGATTGGTCACTCTCCTTGGAGTAATATCCAATCACAAAGCAAGTGTATTGCACTTGCTTTATAGTTACTTTGGGTTCGGCCAAACCGGGTGTGGGTAAGAATTTCCCTAAAAAGTATCATACATTTGTCTTATGATTACAATATTACATAATGCTTTTACAAAAGTGGTCAATCAAATAACAAGTACAAATTTATATTTATCTGATGATTGAATGAATATGATCAAGTTTGCCACAAAGCAAAAGTTGATGCGCTCCCACTAAAATAGGCACTCATCTTCTTCAAATTAAAGCTAGTTAAAAGGGGGCATTTTGTAGGACAATCAACACGACCTATATATTAATTACTCCTCCAAACACACACTTCCTTCCATGTGCTTGTTTAATATTAATTCTTGGACTATCTCCTAAACCATTTTCTCCTTTTAGTTACCTCCACTTTGGCCTCTCTAGCTAGCTCCCTCAAACACTAAAGATTGGCCTCTCATCCTTTTCCTCTTGGATTTTTCTATTCCGATTCTCCCTCCTTAATTATTTTCTTGAAAACCAAAAACGCATGCAATAAAATAATTCGAATAATCAAACTCACAACACACACACACACACACACTCTCTCTATTATGTATATATATATATAAAGAGTAAAGAGCTATATATCTAGCCATGCAGTTTAAACTCAGCCCTTTTAATATTTCTTTGAGCTACTCACTCTAATAGTTTTTGCCCTTCATAAAAATCAAATCTTTCAAAATAAAATGGTGAATGTTACTCTTTCCTCAATTGCTTTACTTCAAGAAAGATTTAGACAATTGGAAAAAATGAAAGAATTGAGACAGGGGAAAGAGCTTATGAAGTTGAATGAACCGCAGCTTGCAAAAACGTTGTTAGGCTCCGAACTGCTGCTGATGTTTCTTCCAGTTCCTCCTCCGGATCCTAAGACACAATATAATTCATGCCAACTATCTCTGTCCCTTTGGCCGGATGATTCTGATCAATTGAAGCCCGCGGATTCACACCGGATTCAGTCCCTATCACCAAAATTGGATTCACCAATCAAGTTTCAAAATTCTGAAAATCACTCTGATAATTATTATATTGATACTTCTCTCCGCCTTTAGTTGAAATTATGTGTTCTTTTTGTTCTTCCCTTTTTCAGAGTAATTTGTCAGGGTATTATATATACTACTAGTGTTTGAACGTGGCGTTTGAACGCATGGATCATCTTTGTCGAAGCAATTTAAATGATCAATACCTTTGTCATGTTATACAACATATATTTCATGTTGGAATTAATTAATTATTGCATATATATATCCAAGTACAAGAACCACGCATAAATTAAAAAATATGTGAATTTCATAATTCTTGATCTATCATCTATATAAGGTTGATATGTAAGTATGCACAAAAAAAGCCCCTCTGATTTGCTTAATTGACAGAAAAAGAAGAAAAAAAACTTATGTGTTATTTTTATTAGCAAAAAGAACATCCTCATAGTTTGCAGTGATTTCTCGTATTTCACCGGTAAGTTGCTACTAATAATAATTTTCGAGTAACGAATCTTGTTCGGATGCGCGCGGTCCAATCTCGATCGGATGTTTTTCAAATAATTAAAATCTTTACTTTTATAATTCCTACTAATGTTACTTCATACATTTTGTTGGTGTCTAACAATCTGTGTGCTTAATTTTTCTGATCTAACACAAAAAATAGTGAGAAATACTTACTTGTATCGAAACCAAATATCACTTCAATCTTTACGTCAAAAATGAGGAAATTAGACTGAGGCTTGCCGAAACAAATTTCCTTAAGACAATATTTCCGGGGCTGCCACGGTGCATACAGTTTGATTCCCGGTAGTCTCCCAAGATACAACAGTCTGTTGTTCATTATTTGCACAAATAATGAACCCACGGCGAACCGAAGCAAATAGAAGATTTGACATAATTTTAAAGTAGAGAAGAGAGTAATTTTTTATTATTGTCTGAAAAAAGGGATACTTAATTGGCCAGATTAAGTCTCCTATTTATAGGCACATAAATGTCTATTCGCAAGAGACACATCACTTGGATTGCACTGTTTCGGTCCAAAGGGTACCTCTTCAGATCGAACAGACGCAACCCCTTAATTACTCTCAACTAATTTTATTCACATATAAATTGTAAAATCCAACAATCCCCCACATGAATAAAATAGTTCTTCGTGTCCTGTATCACAGGACATATTATGTCGAAGTATTCTTTAGGTATAATACTGCATCGGAATAGGTGAAATATTTTATCTTGAACCTTCCCTAGTTAAAGCTTATCGGATTTACTTAGCCAATCGGTGAAATATTTCATCTTGAACCGTCGGCTGTTGGTGTAAACCAAGACAATAAACTTAACACAGCATTAAACCGATTTGCTTCAAGTTCTCGGTTGTGTTCGTTTTGGCCCTGAACATTCTTGGTTATGCGAGTGCTTTAGAGAATTCCAACCTATAAAGAAATTCTCAACGAGCCAACCCAGCTCACACTAACATAGGTGACCGCATCTATCAAGAGTATCCTACCATACTCTACTTGTTCTTGACAAGGTATAGACGTCATTAAAAGCATTTGCTTAACCTTATAAACGCGGTAGGCTTGCACTTATTGCATCATAAGAATGGGATAGAGTTATACTCTTAAGTGCTTTCTTTTAAGTTAGCCAAGACTGGTTGTCCTATTGAACCTGGTCCGTGGGATCTCCAGTCGCCAGGTTAGGTTTCCGTACGAGGTAACTTAGTCTAATTTAGGCTTTAAGCCCATTCCCCTCGATGCACATACTACTCTCTAGATAAACCTTTAATATCCGGAATCAGGATTATCTCTTAACTTCATAAAGTTCATTCTATTTGAAAGTAGATGTCTCTCGGTATTGTATCAACGACAAAGAATATATCATGTCGTGACTTTACCATTATACATAGAGTTTGTTGAGCTCTGTGTATCACCGCTTGATTATCGCATTTTATGTATGACTAACACAATTTTCAGTCATATTAAAATATCTTCCATGAATTTTGTGAAGCCACTCAAATTCTTTACTAGCTTTATCCAATGCTATGCACTCTAATTTCATAGTGGATTGAGCTATACGCGTTTGTTTGGAAGATTCTCAGGAAATAGCGGTGCCTCCGAAATTGAATACATATCCGCTTATAAACTTTGATTCATCTAAATCAGAAGTTTCATTTGCATTACTATATCCCTCCTGGATCGTTTGAAAATTTTCCAAATCTAATGCACATATGTATGTATTCTATCAAGATTCAAGCATTCTCATTAATGCATCCCAACGAATTTTGCTAAGATTGCTCATGTATCTCCTTAGTTTATTAACTAAAGAGACGATGTCTAGCCTCTTGCATTTTACGATATATGCGTGACATCTAATTTTATGAGCATACTCAAATTGTGATATTCTATCACATTTATTCTCGTGTAGCACAGAAGATATGAATTAAATAAAATTATGAAATCCCTTAATGTCATAAGTATTTAACTTATATATCATTCATCCACGTAATGTGCTTGAGATAATTTCATGTCATCACATGACCTCATAATCATGATTGATTAAATTGACGTTTTTCATATCAAAAGTTAATATTTCTCGATGGATTTAACATTCACAATATTAGTCTCAAATATTAACATATCATTTGCGCATAAACAAACTCTGATACTCAATTATCCAGTTAGATTATATGGACACACTTGTCATATTTATTAATATGACAGTCAAAATTTGTTAGTGACACTATCACATTTTTCGTGTCATTATTTAGGAGTTTGTTAAACGTCAACAAGAAAATACATAAGTTTCGCAAACTATGTATTCTTTTCATTTAACAACGAAACTCTCTGGTTACTCCTTATAAATTTTCTCATTTAATTCACCATTAAGGATGATAATTTTAACATCCATTGTATATAGCTATTAGAGCTATTAACATTCAAATGGATATTATCTCAATCGTTAGTGAATATGAGTCAAAGAAGTAAAAATTATTTCTTTTATAAGGCAACTTGGCTACTAGTCTAGCCTAGTTTTTATCAATTGACTTATTAAAGTTTTTAAACTCTTGAATTAAAAAAAATCCATCTACATCTAATTGGTTCACTCCTCGAGGTCTACCAATTTTATGAATGTAACTCGCTGTCAATCGCCTCTTTCCAATCCACGGTATTGGAACGTGACATAATCTATTTATATGTTCGAGGTTAATTCTTTAACATATAAGTTAGAATATCTTGATCAAATAACTTCGAGCTTTTAGCTCATATGTCTCTTCAACTCATCAACAAACTCATGTTGAAGTTAGAGATTGATCTCTTTAGAGATCGATTCATATGTATATTCTCTCAGAATAAAGAAGTTTATAATTAAAAAATAATTATAAGTTTCACAAGGTAAACCATCTAGATCAATTAAATATTTTTGCAAAATATTTAATGACTTTTAAATAAATATTCTAAAATGTTCTAAAATGATTAGACCATACTTTTTATTCTCGCATAACAAATAATTTATAATTAACTCTAATTATAAATTGTAGAAAGGTTTATGTAAGTAATAAATAATATTACTTTATCAGATTTTAATATCTATAAACCACACAAACTGAAAATAAATCTGAACCGAAAGAAAAATCAATTTATAAGAAATGATTCTCAAATCCTTCTTATATTCTCAATTATTGTTACATCATGTGACTCGGTTCACATGATTACAGTTATGTCAGATTTAAATACCAAAAATATACTATTTATCGCATAAGCTAGTAGTAATTAATATTTTTAAGTTATTCTTCTTTTCGGTGGTGAAACCGAAATCTGACCTAATTACCACCACATTTTAAGGTATTTGATTTTCTTCCTTTTCCATAACTCATAGGGAATGAAAATTGACTTTCTTGTACGAAACTCGACTTAGTATGTGTGTAGACATCTAGCGAGCTTTCCCCCACAAGTTGCCAAGTAAACCCGAATTTAAAGATTGACGCTTAACCACATCTTAAAATTTTGTTATTTTAGCAACCAGATTGAATTGAGTTGAGCTAGATAATTTATTTGACGAATTATTCCTAATTTAATACACTCTTGTGTAAATGAATATATTCGTATTTACCCCCACAATTTGGATATAAGAGTTTTATGTTTTTCTTATTCCATCATCCAAATTTGTATTTCACAAATGTATTTCTTTGTATTTCATAAATACATTTATTGCCTCCTATTTATTATTCAATAAATAATGCAATAAAATATATGTGATCAATTACATTTAAACTCCACGAGTTAGTAATGATTTAAAATCACATAATTGATTAGTTCAAAATTTTGAACTTTTACATATTTGTTTCGCAAACAAATAAATATACTTATTTCTCACAAATAAATCATAATTATTTCACAAATAAGTTATAAGTACAATCAAAATTTTCTCAATCAAATATTGATATTTATTTCTCAAATAATTTATAATTATTTCTCAAAAATAAAATATTATCAATATTTGCTCAATAAAATATTGGTATTTATTTCACGAATAAATTATAAATATAATCAATATTTCTTCAATAAAGTATTGATATCATAATTTATAAATATTCCACAACTGAATTATAATTATCAATATTTTCTCATTAAAATATCGATATGAATTACAAATATTTTGCAAACAATTTTAATTATTTGTCAATAATAAATTACCAATATTTTCTCATTAAAATACTGATAGGGTTATAATTACTAATTAATCCTTTATCTTCAAGTAAAGCTATTAGTAATTCACTCTTTTTCCTTATGCTTGACATATGCATAATCACACTAATAAATGTACACAAGCTATGAATCACATACTCATATGAGGTTCATAATTGCATGCTCATGTCAATAAATTTTACTCAAATCATTACCTTCATGGAATGATTTAATAATAATCCTCATCTATATATTGAATTCGCAATTCAGATATAGCATATATTACGATTTCTTATTATTTCTTGTTGAATCGCATTCTAACAATTTGAACTGGATAATTTTGACAACTCTTTGTCTTTAATTTCATTTAAAGATAATCACTCCAGATTATCACATCCTTATTGGACAATTTAATGAGGTTGATTTTATCACATCAAAAAACTTGTACTCTCATGAATCAGAGACATACACTCCATTCGTGCAAAAGAGACTTGATTAAAAAAATTATAGTCCAAATAATGCACCGATTCACTTTACGCAACAATCCAATAGTTTTTACATAAAGTATTGACTCTCCGAATTGGATTACTCATTGCAGTTATCAAGGGAATGTAAAAACACACCTATTAAAATTCTCGGAAAGAAATACTGAAATACTACCTTCGCACCCTTTGAAAAATCTCACAATTAAATAAGGAGACATCGTGTCTCTTTATGAGGTTTTAATTTCGGGATTCATTTTTACATAAATAAATAAAACAAATGTTTGTTCTTTGGGTGGAGCATTTCCTTAAAGTCGTGACCACTAATTGAGTTTCAATTCAAGCAGATTAATAGGCAGGACTAGAGAGAATAAGAAAAGACACCTTTTCAATTCTTTTAAATTTTTCATCTGCCAACATACTTATTCACAATCTGCTTTGAATTAGTTAATCAATTAAAATATAAACATGAAAATACATGGCGCTGCAAAGCAACGATTCATGTTGCAAAAAGAAAGTTGGCTATGATTACGTAAAACAAGTCACTCTAGTCATATCAATTTTATGTATTATTTCCGTAAAGGAAAATAGCCATTCCACAAATGATCGAGTTCCCGTTTATATATATCATAAGATTAAGAAATCCCACTTAAACTTTTTCCGATTTAAATATTCATTCAAAGGAATATATATTTAGACAGCATATTTGAGACATTCAAATTCTCGTATTATGATTTTATACAAATTGACAAAACTAATCAGAGAATACAGTATATCGAGATTGTATTACCAGTAAGTTCCCACTCATGTGAAATGTTTCAACATTAGCACGTTAAAACAGGGAGGTAATAATGATTTATGAATAAATAACCATATTTAATCTTTATAACAATACACAGATAAGTTAAACAAAATAATTATATTGTCTTAAGATTGTTGGTGTCTAACAATCTGTGTGCTTAATTTTTCTGATCTAACACAAAAAATAGTGAGAAATACTTACTTGTATCGAAACCAAATATCACTTCAATCTTTACGTCAAAAATGAGGAAATTAGACTGAGGCTTGCCGAAACAAATTTCCTTAAGACAATATTTCCGGGGCTGCCACGGTGCATACAGTTTGATTCCCGGTAGTCTCCCAAGATACAACAGTCTGTTGTTCATTATTTGCACAAATAATGAACCCACGGCGAACCGAAGCAAATAGAAGATTTGACATAATTTTAAAGTAGAGAAGAGAGTAATTTTTTATTATTGTCTGAAAAAAGGGATACTTAATTGGCCAGATTAAGTCTCCTATTTATAGGCACATAAATGTCTATTCGCAAGAGACACATCACTTGGATTGCACTGTTTCGGTCCAAAGGGTACCTCTTCAGATCGAACAGACGCAACCCCTTAATTACTCTCAACTAATTTTATTCACATATAAATTGTAAAATCCAACACATTTCACCTTTTGGAACAAGGTTTGTTAACGAGCGTTATATTTTCATTTAACTTAGCTCAAATATTCAACGTTCTTCATAGTTAATTCACTAAGTTCAGATACCGAGAAGAGTGGCTGTATACACATTTAACTACTTAATATCAAATGATTTAACAAATTACATTGGGAAACTGTTGAAGTGATATTAATGCGTCAAAACTAACTCATATTATTTGGGGAAAATATGAAAGAAAGAAATATAAATATCATGGAACAAATATTTATATTAATAATGTTACCTGTAGAAATATAAATATATTATATGTACTATATTGCCCGAATATCTTTGTGACAATATTGCATCACTTTATCCTCTAAAAAAACCAAACAGCCTATTTGTCAAAGAAATGTGGAATCAAGAAAATAATATTCATTGTGTAATTTCAAGTTATGAAACTGGAAATATAAAACAAATTTTGTTATTAGGTAATCTGTGAATTGAATATCAAAATTTATTAATTAAAGACATGAAATTTAAGAATACTATTGTAGTATATATCTTATTGTGTCTAGAATGATGTAACATATAATTATCAACTAATTAACTTCGTTGAGTTATGCACAAAATCATCCTAGGACTAATAAATTATTTTGCGCAAAACTCTAATTGGTATCATTTTTCTGTAATGATGAACAATAATTAAAGTAAAAATAGTGATAAACAAATAATTGGAGAGGTAAAATGTGGGGGGAAAATAGTTGAAGGGAACAAAAAAATTCAATAGAAAATTAGACGGTCAAAAAGTACATTAATAATAGTTGATGGGTGTAAAAGAAAATTTAACCCCTTAAAATTTGCTTAAAAAAAACAGTAGTGTGAATTGTCCTAACAAGTCAACAGTTTACCTGCCAATCCGGTTATCAAATTTCCTCAGTCCTGTTTTAGTAATCTTCTAGTGTGCCCTCTTCAACAGGTCATAAGGTTAACTAGAACTAGAACACTAAGAACAAACAAGTCTTCCCCAAATGCAGTCGGGTGCGCGCTAGGGTTTCAAACCGGAATTGAAGGAAAGGGAGCTAAAATTTGAGTCAAATTACGAGATTTAAATCGAACTTCGCTAATTACAATTCATTAGGTAAGAAAAAATGCATCTTTTTAAGTTTTCCTCAGTAATGCGCTTTACTTCTGTGTGGATGTTGGTGCGGCTTTCATTTCACTAGCTCTAGACGTAATTTGTGTTTGTTTAAAGTTTAAACGTAGTTAACTAGTTATTAAGAAATCACCATGTATCACCTTCTCTTGAGTGTATGAGTTTAAGAAACGAGATCAAATTCCTCCGCATTTCATTTTTGATTTCATGACATTTACCACCTACATGTCTAAATATCCGACATGGTTAATTTATGATTTTTAATGATTCCTAATTTCGAGATTTGAAGAATGGAAATCTTTTTAGTTGCCTTTCGAACTGGTTTGACATGATTGGTTTTGATTCTTTGAGAGAAAGGTGAAAAATTTCTTTGATTGCATGATTTGTCTTACCCTGTTATCAGTGTTTTTCGAGTTATTGGTAGCATGATAAGCTTTAAGTATTCACTGTCGCTGTATTGCTTTTATCTAAGTCCAGTTTCTCTTATCTGATGCTACTTATTTAGCAGAAGATTGAGATTGAACATAGTTGGTTCTTAAGTGAACTTCAATTTTTTTTTTCCTCCAGATTATTGAGGGCATTCTTCTATGGAAACATCTTCTGGATCTATTTTTTATAACCAATCCTCAATGCTGCCTCCTCGTCAGCAGCCACGAATTGGGGGAGGGGGACTGCAGACCTCCCTCACCCTACTCTCACCAGATGCCTGTGGATCTCCAAATCTTCTGGAGCGTGGCTCAAACTCTGATCAGAATCGTGAATCCCCTACTGAGAGTGCCAGTTCACGTGAAACCTGGCCCACTGCTGATGCATTGGTAGCATCGAAGATGGAGAAGGAGAAAGGAAGAGAGAATGGTTTTTCTGAGCACTCTGTTGTACGGCATATTTCGAGCTCGGATAAAATGTCTCTTCGAGATGTGGCTAGAGAAAGAGTGGAGATAATGGCAGAAAGAATGCAAAATATCCCTAGCGAGTATTTGGACAAAATTAAGAATGAACTTCGGAGTTTTCTTGAAGGCTTAGGCGGTTCTCAACAAAGAGAAGAGTTTCTATTTCTGCAGAAGTTGGTTCAGAGTAGGGGTGAGTTGACAGAAAAAACACTGATTACAGCACATAGGGTTCAGCTAGAAATTCTAGTTGCTATCAAGACTGGAATTCAGGCATTTCTGCATCCAAGTGTCAGCCTATCTCAAGCTTCTCTTATTGATATTTTCTTGTACAAGAGGTGCAGAAACATAGCATGTGGAAGTGCATTACCAGCGGAGGACTGTACGTGTGAGTTGTGCGCGGAGAAAAATGGTTTCTGCAACCTTTGCATGTGTGTGATCTGCAACAAGTTTGATTTTGAGGTTAACACATGCCGCTGGATTGGTTGCGATTTGTGTTCTCACTGGACTCACACTGATTGTGCTATCCGAAATGGGCTGATTGGCATGGGCCCTGGTGTTAATAATGGTGCCAGCTCAGCAGAGATGCTTTTTAGGTGCCGAGCTTGCAGTAGGACATCTGAGCTGTTAGGGTGGGTAAAAGATGTCTTCCAGCACTGCGCACCAAGCTGGGATAGGGATGCTTTAATTAGGGAACTTGATTACGTTAGCAGGATTTTTCGTGGGAGTGAAGATCCAAGAGGCAGGAAATTATTCTGGAAATGTGATGAGCTCATTGAAAAAATGAAAAGTGGGGTGGCAGAACCAATGGCTTGTAAATTAATTTTAATGTTCTTTCAAGGTAAGCTATTCACAAGGTTATATTAAATTTGTTTTGATTGCTGCATTATTTTTTAGAAAAGAAGTAAATGAATAATTGATAATTTTAGAACTAATTATGCTCTAACTTATTTACCAATGAACAGAGTTTATATCTGCAGTGTGTTAAAATCCATCTGTTGTTTGTATCTAATGTGCTTTTGGTGATTAACTTGGTTTCTAATGGTAGTGAAGTATGAGATCTCTTCTAATTATTATATATATTTGAATAGTTAAAAAATTGCCATTTCAGTTGGATAAAAAATGCATTAGAGCTAGCAACATGTGCTCGGCTTTTCTGCCTTTAACATAACCCTGCTTGAACTAAGTTGCAGTAGAAATGTATGTACTCCAAGATACACTGATGAATCTGGAGGATGTGAGGTATAGATATAGGGGATGACTTTGATGTCCGCTGCTTCTCTTACTTATGCAACAGCGCACTCCAATAGTATATTAAAGTTTATTTTCAAATATTTCTACTTCAGCTTGGTGGCATTTGTAGGCTCTGGATAAATAATAGGTCAGTTAATCTGTAGGACATTTTTTTTTAACTTGGGGACCACAATACCACGTATTAATGTTGTATTTATTTGGGGAAATGCAACTGTAGCTATCAGGTCTTATGTTTTGCACCAGCTTTTGTTGTTATTGGGGACAATTTTAATTCTTTGGGTGCGAAAATTAAAAGAGAAGGCGGCTAACAAACAAAATGAGATTGAGATATATATCTTTATCATGTTCTATGACTTGAATTGTATATCAGGACTCCTACATTTGAGTTGGAAATATTTGTGTGGTGCGAGCTTTTGTTAATTATTCTTGCAACCTTGTTTTCTCTTTCTTTTATCTTTATTTTTTGATTAGTTTGATGCCAATTTAGATAACTCGGAGAAATAAAGTTCCTGGTTCTCAATGTTCTGGTTTGTGTATTTGATGAACAATATGATTTGCATGCATTTGAATCTTAAACCGGAGATACATATTACCTTTTTCACAAAGGTTTTATCTTGACTTAAAAGCTTACACCGACATATTGCCAACCCCCCCCCCCCCCCCCCAAAGATAGGCACAGAAGGTATTGCTCCTTAGTTTTGTGTGACAATTTCTCTGCAATTTTAGATGTGCAGATTCTGTTATCTTCTTTTAATTCGTACATGAATACATTGAATTCAACATTAAGTAAACGTAAGCAAGGAATCCTGTATTTCTACACCTTTCAAAGATACCTAGGATTCTGCATAGAATTCCCATTTTTTTCCTCTACTCATTCCATTCTGTTCAAATTTCATTTCCTTTCAGAGCTTGAGGTAGACTCTTCAAACAATCAAGAGAATGAAGAATCTGGGAGAATGATATCCCCACAGGAAGCATTCAATAAGATAGCTAGCGTAGTGCAAGAAGCTGTTAGAAAAATGGAAATGGTTTCGGATGAAAAGATGCAGATGGTCAAAAAGGCCCGCTTAGCCCTAGATGCTTGTGAGCAAGAGCTTAAGGATAAAGCCAGGGAAGTTGCTTCAATAAAGATGGAAAGACAGAGAAAGAAAACTCAAGTTGATGAGCTTGAAAGTATTGTAAGGCTTAAACAGGCTGAGGCTGATATGTTTGAGCTCAAGGCCAATGAGGCTCGACGTGAAGCTGAGAGGCTGCAGAGAATTGCACTTGCCAAGACCGAGAAGTCTGAAGATGACTATGCCAGTAGGTATCTCAAGCAAAGATTGCATGAGGCTGAAGCTGAGAAGCAGTATTTGTTTGAAAAGATAAAGCTTCAGGAGAGTTCGAGGGCATCACAGAGCATTGCAGGAACAAGTGACCCTACCCAGATGATGTATAGTAAAATACAGGACCTTCTAAAAAACATGTAATATACGTGTCTTTAAAGACAGAAGGCCAATTGAACTAACCTCCATTCCCTGGGTGCAACTCATTGAGCTGTGTCAGTCTGTACATTAGATTTTTAATATTTAACTTGGCATGGAACTTCTCATTTGCGTGTGAGTTATTGATATCAGGACTGTTGTACTAATCCTTATAGCATAGGAAACAAGCTCGTTAACAATTTGGATGCAAATGTATATTTTGATTATGTATTATGTCCGTGTAAGCCATCTCGAATCTTGTTTTCAGTTGTTCAATTTCTTTTGATGCTTGGTTTTTGCAATTGTGATCCACAATCTTTTGTTCAGGACTATTACAAAATGCATACTTCGTTTTTGTTATGAAGAATGGTAGCATATCACCTATTTACTACTATCTCTTTGATGGCCTTTAGATATGACGGGACTATTACAAAATGCATACTTCGTTTTTGTTATGAAGAATGGTAGCATATCACCTATTTACTACTATCTCTTTGATGGCCTTTAGATATGACATGGATTTGCATGCATTGTGAAATCAAGGTTCAAGAAGGGAGTGAATTTTACCGCGGTGAAAGATGGTAATTATCCAGAGCTGATTATCTGGAAGACACATCACATGGAGAAAAGGATTAAGAGGGTGGTCAAAGATTTTTTTTGCTTTTGCTACTTTATGTTTCCTTCGGAACTAAGGTGATTTTGATGCTTAACTTATCTGGATGATTCTATACTGTATCTTTTTCTTTTTAGACTAACATTCCATGATGTAAATGATCACAGAAGAGAGGAAATGCAACATTCAATTTTAGTGAAATTGGTTCTCTTTAAAAATTACTGGATGTTAGTTCCCCTTGGATGTGATTTTGTTTATATTTAAAATGAAAATAATTGATTCCAACCGACTTGTTAATTCTGTCTTTCTACACTGTAACAGGAAAGTACAACTGGCTTATTTAATTTTGGTCACTAAGGTCAGTTAGATTGAACAGCTCAGCAGAAGAAATTTGTTTTTGACTTATATGAATAATATATTGTTGATCATTATTTCTAAGAAGAATCCAACTAAATCCTAGTAATTTTTATACTAGTTTCTGTTCCCATTGATAAGGTTCTTGGTGACCGTATATTGTAAGGCAGCAAAATTAGAACATGGGATTTCAAAGTAAATCTCATCTAAAGTCATTGTCCTTGGATCTGAAGAAGACTAAAGTTTACTTCTGGTATCTAGCTTTTTAAAAGATAGAAAAAATATATGCATGTTCCCAATTCCCACTTGTTAACTTCGTACATTAATGCATATACACACACACTCTCTCACTTAATGCATTCTGATCTGTGCCACAACTTACAGGTCAAGTGAAAGCTTCAAAAGCAGCTCAATGTCGATAATGTTGATGAAAATTCTACTCTCTCTGATCTTCTTGCTGTCAGTCTTGCAGAATTCAGGTAATGTTCTTTTTGCATTTGGAGCTATGGTTCCGTATCTCTGTCAGTTTTGAACACGTAATGTGGACTACATCGTGATTTGCTTCTGAACTATGTTCGACTTTTCTTTTTTGTCTATGGGTGGTGAATATATGGCCTTTTCTTTGATGCATTGGTTGTTATGGCGCCTAAATATAGTTCGATTTTTCATATTGATACTTATCCTTGACATCAACAAATCTCATAGCAATCTCTTTCAGTTAACCTATAGGATTGGTGTTTAGGTAAATCAGCTTGATAAGTTCTTCAGATACAGCTCATAAATTTTAGATCTGCATTTCTATCAGTATACACATCATATTCACCATTATCCGAAACAGAATTTCCAAAAAATTGGTTGACAGACGGTATTCAGATAAAAATTTTATTTCCTTTCTGTCTGTTCTTGATTCAACACACTTCCACTGTAGTGTCCGAGTACATACTGTTACTTTCTCTCGAACCATCGTAATATTATTTTATTTGATTGAATTATTTATTTCTCTTGTTTCTCTTGCAATTTCTTCTTGATAAATTTGAATGATGTTAGATGGACAGTTTGAGGACTATTGCGTAGCAGATGATCAAACTCCAGACAACCAAATGGTGGGGGCTATGAATTGGGCGTGCAATAATGGTGCAAACTGTAGCGCGATTCAAGAGAACCAGGCATGCTACCTTCCCAACACACTAAAAGATCATGCCTCTTATGCATTCAACAGCTACTATCAAAATATGAAGCGTAATGGAGCGAGTTGCTATTTCAATTCTGCAGCTATTTTAAGTGGTCTCAATCCCAGTAAGAGATCTGCAACGTCTTAATTTGTTTAGAAATTATATTGATAACGTTCGATCTTGGATTAGACATTTTTCTTTGACCTCTTCTCTGAAATTTATTGGGTGTTTTTTACCTATTGCAGGCCACGACTCATGCAAGTTCGAGTATATCCCTTGAGCTGATTACCGTAAACAAATGCTTCTTGCGTTCTTCCTCCTCCAGCTTCATACAGTTTATGAAAATTTTGCATTACCTATTTTCCCTGAAATTATTAGTTTCCTGTTTTACTTTTAACTGATTTCGTTGTATACGTTTTTTCCCCTGTGGTAAAAGAATTTTTCCTATAAACATCCGGAGGATTGAGTTGAAAAGGGACTTGAAATTGATATTTAATGGTTGTCATAATCTTTGAGTAGAATATTCACATATTTTTATCTAAAAATTGCTAAGAAAAATTGGTAAAAAAAATTTCAACAGTGAGAATATATGAATCGATGAAAGTTTGGGTGAAATTTGTAAAGAAATCAGTCAAAAAAACTTGAACTCCGTGAAAATTTGTTTAATCAATGAAAAAATTAGGTGAATAACATGTGCGAGTTAACATTTGACTGACAAAAATAAGTTGAATTCGGAAGAAAATGATTTAAATTGGAAAAAGATCGACAAAAAACGGAAAAACAATGCAAAATGTATAATCAATAAAAAAAAAGGGAAAATCGATTAAAAAAAATAAACAGTGAAAACATATGAATCGACGAATTTTGGGGGAAATTGTTAAACGCTGGTGAAATCAGTAAGAAAAAATTCTCATGAAATCGATGAAAGTTCGGGTGAAATTTATGAAGAAACGGATGAAACATGTGTCATCGGTGAATAACTAATAAACTTGACATGAAAACTACTATGATGGAATGAACTAAATAATGTTCTTACGATCTTATTTTAGAACCAATTTTAGAAGATGTAATGACTAAATCAATCATCATTTTATATTTTAATACAACTATTCAAAGCCGTCATTTCTTTTTTATAAACCAATAATAATTAATAAAAATAAATTGATCAGTCATAATATATGATATTCTATGACATAAAAATGTTTAATTTTACTCTAATTTACGAAAAATATCCATGAAATTAAAATTAGACATGTATATCACTATATCGTGCGTACACTTTTCTAGTCCAATTAAATATACAGATATTAGTGTAGTTGTTAGCTATGCTCATATTTCATTGTTAGCTATCTGCATTACTAAGTCAAATAACGGCAAATTAAGGAGATTTGCATTTTTTTAATGCAAGTGGCACTGGACAACAATACTAAACAAACAAATCATGTCGGGACTGCTCAATTGAGCTCATTTTTTTCCCAAGTAAAAAGAAGAAAGAAGAAGAAAAAAGGAAAAAGAGAGACTAGCTATGGCTTACGCTGTAGAGTCCCTTTCAATGATTCTAAAGCAGGTATTGAATCCCCATCACCAACATCTGATTCTTGATCACAAACTTCAGATTCAATCCCTTTTGGAGAAGGTTACTATTTTGAAAAATTATTTGCCAACGGGAATAGATATTTTGGAGAGTCGAATCGTAACTGCCTCACAGAGGGGAGAAGGCATAATCGAAGCCCACATGTCGGATCGAATTCTTCCATCAATTCCAACTCATCTGTTGGACTTGAAAGATTTGATGGAAGAGTTTGATTCAATCAATGAAGAGATTATGAAAGAGTTTGATCCTCCTCCAGTAGTACTGCAACATAACTTAAACCCACCTTTTGTTTTTGCATCATCATCATCAGAACCTGATCCAATTTTGGGGAACATTTTGGTTGGGATGGAGAAAGAATTTGCTTTGCTAAGGGATGCAATCACTAGACAACAATCACAACTTCAACAAATCGCCATCCTAGGATGGAGTGGCATGGGTAAGACGACTTTTGCTCGAAAACTTTATAATGATTCATCAGTTATTTATCACTTTGACACTCGTCTTTGGATTACGATTTCAAGGGACTTTAATTTTAGAGATATTCTACTTAGCATCCTTGAATCCCTAGGAAAGCTTACAAGTAGGATGCATAGGGAAAGTGATGACGATTTAGGAAAACATATATACAAAGCATTAAGGGGTACGCGATATTTAATTGTGTTGGATGGTGTATGGAAGAATAAGAAATTCAAAATTATGAAAAGGTTCTTTCCAGATGTCGGAAATGGAAGTCGAATTTTGTTGACGACTATTCGACATAAAGTAACTGAAAATTCAACAGTTGTTTACGAATCGCGTTATCTCTATGACGAAGAATGTTGGGAGCTACTTTGCTTGAAGGTGTTTGCACGGGAACACTGCCCTCCTGAGCTTGAAGAGATTGGAAAGAGAATTTGTAAGCTTTGTCATGGATATCCCCTAACGATTATCGTGATAGCGGGGATACTCTGGACGTGCAAGACACGACATTTCTGGGAGTCTGTGGAGGAAGAAATTATGTCATTACGTGGTGACATTAGAAAATTTTTAGAAATGGGTTACAACCATTTGCCGCACTATCTGAAACCATGTTTCCTCTATATGGGAGCTTTCCGTGAAGATCATGATATTGGGGCTTCGGAAATCACCAGGTTATGGGTTGCTGAGGGATTTATAATACCAGTTGCAAATAAAACCTTGGAAGAGACTGCAGAGGACTATTTAAATGCTCTTATTCATAGAAACCTTCTCATGGTTTGTATACAAGATATAAATGGAAAAGTAAAGACCTTTAGCATTCATGGTTTTTTGAATGATATAAGCCTGAGATACTCGTATTGGGAGGACTTCCAGAGTGTAAATCACAGGGGTATCCCCAATATCCCAAAAGATACAGTGATTATGTGTCGTAGTGAAACTGAATACGATAGAGAGTTCATGATGACACTTGCTCGTTCTTTTCTGTACTTTGGTCATGCATCAAATGCTCTGGATCCTGTAATTTTTGGCTTAAGTTTGTTAAGGATATTGGATGTATTTAAGATAGAACTTCATCAGTTCCCAATGGAAATACTGCAGCTTGTCAACCTAAGGTACTTGGCTTTCACATGTCGTTCAGTTTTACCCCCCTCGATATCTAGATTCTGGAACTTGCAAACGTTAATTATTGGTAGACTACCATCGTTCAGGGCATTCGCTCTCCCATCTCAAGTGTGGGAGATGACACAACTGAGACATATCAAGTCAAAGAAAGCTTGCATCTGGTATTGTCTCGGAAACGGGAAAAATGTTATTCAAGAGGATCTGCAAACGCTCACAAATATACAGTTGTGTGGAATTACTAACGAGGTTCTTGAAAAGTTTCCCAACCTAAAGAAACTTGGAGTTTTTTGTAACGTTGCACTTTATGATGTCTTTGATCTCGCTTCTCTACATAAACTCGAAACATTGAAGTGTTCGTCTGATTGGTCAATGGTAACGCGGGATTTCTTGTCTTACCTCACATTTCCACCTTCCCTAAAAAAATTAACTCTGAGTTTGTGTAAAATCCCTTTGAGATTTATGGCAACTGTTGGTTCCTTGCCGAATCTTGAACTACTCAAACTGCAAAAAAGTGACTTTGTAGGCATAATAGATTTGGAGCCAATAGAACAAGAATCGGAGCCAATGGAACCAAAATGGGAGACAAGGGAAGGTGAATTCCCTCGACTGATCTCCTTGGTGATGGAAGACTTGAATCTAGTGCACTGGACATCATATGGCACCAACTTCCTTAGGCTTAAGCGTTTGGTCGTTCGAGAATGTTGTTCGCTGGAGAAGATACCTTGTCATATGGGATACATACCAACAATTGAACTAATCAAGGTAGATGAATCTAGCCCTTCAGTCCTGGCTTCAGCTATGCGAATACAGAAGGAACAAAAAGACCTTGTAAATGAACTGCTTCAAGTCGTTGTCTACAGATCATAAGTGATTTATTTCACATGCACATTGCCTTCATGAAGTAAGTGAAAAACTCCTCAACCTTCGATTTTCTAGTAAATTTTGTTCATCTAACATTACTTTGTCCGATTCATCATATGCTATTACTGTTTTTCCTAATATTGCTAGAATTTGTTAGTTTTTGTTAATGATTCTCATATGTAGGATTTTCTTTGTTTTTAGAGCATCATTCGCGTTACTATGTGTAGATTGGGAAAATCTTGTCAATCATTAGGGCCTATTTGGAAATGTTTTGGCTTGGCTTTGCAGGTCTCGGGTTCATAAAAATGGCCTGGGTGGTTTCGGTAAAACCTTTGAAACCATATTTGGTTAGATTTTTTATGTTGAATTTTGTGGTTTTAAAAACTTGAAACCCCATTTCAGTGGGCCCCGGATTAACAAATAACGGCACATTAGCTTGTTCTGTCTAGAGTAAAGTATGCCATCCCTTTTTTTCCATATAATTTTCCTGAGTTAAAAAACCATAGCTAGCTATAAACTGGATCTGTTGTTCTCATTATGACTATATGTTCTAAGGAATGAACAACTTATGTGTTGTCCAACTGGCTGCAAAAATTCACAACTATTTCTGAAGGTAATTTCAGTGATTAGTTAAATTTTTAAATCTTTAATGACTAGTATTGAAACTCAAAAATCGATTTTTGTGGTCCCTAACGTCTGAACGTTGAACCTCATAATGAGTTTGAAAAAAAGGTTTTTGAAGAAGTTATTGTTCGTGTAGAGATTGGAGTTAAGTTTAACGACATTGGGGCATTTGTTAACTTAAAATATGCCCTTATTTTAATCCCATTCTTAACCATTAATTGATTGTCAAGCACGCTATTTGCAATTTTGCACAACATCCCACTATTTTGAACGTGAATTCAAAATTGGTGCTAATTTTCAACACAATACAAATGCAGTTGATGCATGCCAACTCAAATATTACTTCGCGTTAGACAATCAAATTTAGTCCAAAACATAAATTTACATGAGAAGTTGACCTATAAATTTTTTTTTTAGACATTTGGCATAAATGTTCACTATGTGTCTTTAAATCGTGTTGGCTGGAGTCCCGATTTTGTTCTTGAGTTGGTAAGCTTTTTGAAAACTTTTTATTCAAAATGTATGCTAATAATTTTTTTCCTATTCTTATGAACATTTTCATTTAATTATTGGGAACATATTTTTTTCTTCCTTATGTACATGTTGCATACTCCAGGAATACCATCCAGATGTACTCCTACAATGGTCACATCGAGGGCTGTGCATTCTCAGCCTTTTTTTTCTTACTACGGCTTTTGAGTTGATAATTACATAATTTGTGTTTGTTAGTCAAAATGGCTTTGTTAACATTAATTTAAATATCAACCTTCAGATTGAGGCTCACATTGGTACTGTGAATGATCCAGCTTTCTCCATTCTGAACCTACAGTTGTTCATAATTACATCCTATGTATCCTATTTCATAGGATTAACTTATCTTATTGTTTGAAACTTTGGAAATGTCAATTTTTTGAGAGATTATCACCCAATTTGTGAATTTTCATTGAACACGGGTGTGGGATGTTGTTTAAGGTGAAAATAAGAATAAATCACAAGACCATGAAATACATGTACATTTTGTATATCAACATACTAAGGAAAATGGTTGTTAAGTTGTAGGAAAAAGTTATTCATAGCGACGAAATCATTCCCATGAAAAATTATCAGTTGCTATTTAAAGTTAGTAACTGAACAGTGACGGAACCATTAATAGAAATGGTCGGGATTAGGTCAACTACGTACGTACCATTTGAATATTATGAAACAATCCTTTAATTTTAAATAAGTTTTACTTACTTGACTAGTTATTATCCCCCAAGATCCAAACTTAACCTTATCATGTCCAAACAAACATTAGAAATAATAAGGTCAAAATGGGTTTGGATCGATCCACAGGTACTAGCACCACGTACTCTATGGTGAATTATACGTTGATATTGCAGAAAATCGAAAATCATATTTTTACTTCTCTAACTGAAGTAAACAAAACGACATTGCTAACTAGTTAAGAGATGCTCATAGAACGATTTCATTATTCCACACATTGCAATTTCAAAATAAATTAGCTTAGATTACCTTTTCTGATTCTAAATTCTTTTTACAAGGATATATTCATAACCCATGTATGAATTGAGTGTACGTGTTGAATTTAAGTCATTACTTAAAAAGGGTGATTTACATTCAGATTCCCTCAGGTTTAATCATATTACAAGAAATTCCCTGTTGTTTTAATAATTACGGAGATACCCCCTCAGGTTTGGACATATTATTAGAAACCCCTTACGGTGTTAAAAACAGACGGAATTTGATGATGTCAACAAAAAAATTTTGATTTTCCAAATTTACCCCTGGCTGAATATATCCACAGGGGGTGTCTATGTAATAATATATATCTTATTATAAGGGTGACTATATAATAATATTATACCACTGGGGTGTCTATATAATAATATTATACAACATGTGGTTTATTAAAAATATTACGATAACTTCATGGGGTTACTTATAGCCAACAGTCATATTTTAAAAAATGACCACTGGATGTTACTGTTGGCCATATATTTTGACTCTAAATTTCATGGGGTCACTTATAGCCAATTGCCATATTTTTAAAAAGGGCCAATGGATGTTACTGTAAATCTCGGCGTTCATCTGCAACCATTATGGGTGCATTCTTCACACCCTGCACATGAATATTTTGATTATAGATATTTTAAGCATCTCACACTACCTCTTGAATTTTATGATGACATTATAAAATTTGTGGATGAAATGCAAAACTAAAAATGAACATTTGGACTGCTATTTATAACCAAAATATGTGGCCAACAGTAACATTTGTAGTCTTAGGTTCAGTGAGAGTAAAAAACAATTAATTTTTCTTATGATTTCTTTTTAATGGTAGTCTCGTGTTTTCTGAAGTTAAAAGATATACTATTAGATAGTAATATTTTTTCTCATAAATATAAAGTTAGTTTTGTAAATTATATGAAAATTCATATTTTTAAAATAATTTTCAAAAGTTGAAACCAAACGCTTATCAATTCTTGTAGGCGTAATTATCATAAAAGTGGTTATAGTATAATTAATTATTCTAAAAGGAATTATGCAAATGCTATCCAAACTCACCCTTAGTCGTGGAGGATTATGCATTTCATTTTCTATTTTTCTGTCTAGCTCCCATAAGGAGTCTGGTGGCTCTTCAATCTAATGTAGTCCTTTATTCCTTCCATTTCATTTTAATAATCGTTTCAGGCTTTTACACGTGTATTAAGGAAGTTATTAATTAGCCTAAATTTTATGAAAAAATTAGAGTTATACCTCAAATACCCCTTTTCTCTCCGGGCTCCTATCTTTCTTCTTCAATTAATGATTTCTTATTCAATAAGGGTAAAATTGGAAGATATATAATTAATGGTATACTGGAATTATAAAGTGACAATTAATTTGGAAAATAAAAAAATATTTAAAGCGACAATTAAAATGGAATTGAGGGAGTATAGTTGAAAGGGGCAAAGTGATGCAAATTGATAGTTGAGGGGACAAAGTAGGTATCAAAAATAGATGGAGGGGCCAAAATGAAATTTAGGCTATTAAATCCATAGTCCAAGTTAATAATCAAAATTTAAAAAGAAAAAGAAAAGGATTACATAGTCTAATTTAAAAACGACTGTAAATCAAAAAAGAAAATTAACTTTTTTTTCCAAGGAGTTTAATCTCGGGACATATCAGACATGTTACATGAGAATATCTTTCAACATGAATTCAAACTTGAATTGCCACTTTGAACGTAATAGTTCCTTCCACGATATCATTCACTTGTTAATTAAATAAATCACAAAAATAATGCAACAGCACTCATGAAAATTATTTATTTCTCAATGAAAGGAAAAATCAATAATAGAAGAAGTCTAACATCAAAGAGTATTAAATTATTAATGAACAGAGATTATTAAAGAGACGTTGATATTTATAATAACGCGACTGAACTAGATGCAATCTCCGTTGCCTTTTTAGCAAGTTAATGGCTGAGGGTGACGAATTATGACATTAACATGGAAAACTAGGTTTGATCTCTGAAATGTCAATTTCGATTTAGGATATTATTATTGATTGCATCATATTTCTTCTATTATTTGCCATCTACATCAATTTTTAGTACCCCTCAAGAAATTGAATAGTTGATGGCTATTTCAACTTCTCGATTGATTTAACAACCTAGATGGAATTCAGGTGAAGAGCTTGTTTAACAGTAAACAAAGAAAATTGTTGTGTAGATTAGATTTTTTCTCATAGACCATGAGCAAAATTAATGCATTCGCTAAATAAATTTATAAGATTTTGTGCATGATCTATAAAAATCCGGACTATGCAATAATTTTCAAATAAAATATTATTCTATAGTAAAAACGTTCTAGGTTAGTAGGTTGACTGCAACAATATTGATGGAGATGAGATTTTTTTTAAGGTGTGTCTTAATCTCTTTTGAAATAGATCATACATATTACCTATAATCTTTATCGATGGGGATTCGAATATTGAAGATAAACTAGGACGACAACGTTGTCTTTTGGACATGAAATATAACTTAAATATGAAACCCACGACAACAAGCCACCAGTTGAAGGAGAAATCCACGGCGACGTCGAATCCCAAGATCAACAACCACCACTTGAAGGTGAAGTCTCCGATTACTCCCACCGAGCACAGGTGCTCAGACCCGCTATTTTAGGCGCAAATGACGGGTTACTTTCCACGGCGTCGCTAATGATGGGCGTAGGTGCAGTGCAACAGGACTCGACGAACATGCTTCTGATCACCGGAATAGCTGGTATGTTGGCCGGGGCATGGAGCTTGGCCCTGGGTGAATATGTTTCCGTTTACTCTCGGTATGATATAGAGGTCGCTCAGATGAAGAGAATTAGTGCTGATGATGAGTTGGAGGCCATGAGGAAGAAGTTGCCGAGCCCAGTGAAGGCAGCAGGCTGTCACAGACTTAACCTTTCAAGAGTACCGTGCGGCACCTAGCCTCGACTTACCCCTGACTTTCGTCGACTCCGCCCCGCTGTCGGAATTGGCTAAGTTCAGCATTCGCCTAATGGTGGAAAAGATTTTAAGTATGAAAAGTGGCTAAGGAAAGTGTGAGCAAAGAACTTAAGAAAACTCTCTTTATTGCACAAAGGAAAGCTTACAACTTTGAAGGATGAGTTTACAAATGAGCTATCTACCTATTTATACTACTTGCCTCCTTGAATGGACGGCTATGATCAATTTGATATAAGGGCTAGGAGTGGTTCTCTAGACATTTCCACAAAATTCCTACACTACTAGAACTATATACATGGTTCTAAAATGGCCTACTATGTACAAGGGAGATCTATAACCTTCTTGAGCCTTCCACATGCTTCTAGGACCTTCCGCAACGTTCTACATAAGAAAGATAATATATTTACAACAAACCAAATTTAGAGAAAGCTAATTAAAACTAATTGAGGATTTATATATAATAAAATATGATAGAATTAATTTTGAAAAAAAAAATTATATTTATATGACAGAGAACACCACATAAGAAAGTTGACATTAAAGTTTAATAACAATTTAAAACTCCGGTAACATTGTTATATCAAATTAATTTGATTTAGATCAAACCAATACAGGTACCCTTTATTCCAAGTAGAAATATATTCCAATAAATATAAAGTCATTACAAAAGATATAAAATAAGCAATTTTAAAATACAATTCAATAGTTGTTAATAGAAAATATCATTAGAAACCTATTCTAAATGTCAAGGGTAAATTACATTCACCTTTCGTAAACTTTTCTTAAACTTTTGAACTATTGACATTCATCTTAGGAAATTTTACAAAGATCGATGGTTAGTAGCCAAGTTTGATATCAACAGAAGATTGATTTAGTGAAATGGTCTAGTTCCCACTTTCCATTGTGTGACAAATTTAGGTTCAAATACATGTTGCAAGATGTTCTTATTTTACGTAGCCGATGTGTCTTGACAATGATTAATTCAAGTCTAACATCTGAATACAACTTATGTGTGGCCAATTAATTTTTTGACTGGTATTTGGGTGAACCTCTGTTAGGCCACTAATGTAGCCTACTCTCACGTTCGAATCCAACTGGAGAAGATTTTTATTTAATATGTATGACATGTTTCGAAATTACTAAACTAAATATTCTACAAGGAAAAAGAAATTTAGAGAAAATGAATTATTTCCTTTTCATTCCCTTAGTGGTACTGTACTACCAACTAATCCCTTTTGGGTTTTTTTCCTGCATCTCCATTGAAATTGAATAGCGTCCAACATGTGTTCACACTTAAATTGCCATCTTGATAACTCTACCAATCTGTCGCTTTCCCTCTACGGTCCCTTTTACCACTCGCAAGAAAGAATGGGCTATCATCAATTCCACCATAAATTGAATTGAAAAGCTATTCTCTAGTCTAATGACTAGTCTCTCTCTTTCTTGAAACAAGAAATCATTACCCCTTTCCAGAAAAATAATCCTAAATTAGTCCTTTCTTCTTTAATGCTGTCCCAGATGTCTGATCACCCCATAGATTAGGTTACATTTATTATTGCTCCATGAATGTCTGGAAAGAGCTGGCCTTTTCTTATTTTTTTGAAAAAAAAGAAAAAGGGATATTAAAAATCTAATATTTTTGTGAGTGGTAGTAGTTCAAACAAGGAACTTGGCAGTAGTACAGCCCTTGAGAAAAGCTCCACTATTATTATTTAAGAGGGATACCCATATTTTATTAGTAGCATAGTTAACTTATTGTGGTCTATATAAGTAGTGGAACTCATAGTTTGTTTTGTCTCTGCTTTGTCTCTTCTCAAAGTTTGGTAATAGGCAAAGAGTGAAAGGTTGTAATAAGGATGAGTTATCTTGGTGTGGGTGTGAGTCCAGGTAATATTCCTGTGTACCATGGAAGCAATTTGAAGGTTATTGATAGAAGAGTGAGGCTTGCAGAACTTGTTTTGAGGTGTGTGATTTGTGTTTTGGCAATTCTTTCTGCTGTTCTAATAGGTACAGACACTCAGGTTAAGGAAATTTTCACAATTAGGAAGAAGGCCAAATTTACAGACATGAAAGCCCTTGTGTAAGATACTCTTATCTTATGTCTTCTTTTCAGTGATAATAGGTAGTAAAGTTTACTCAATTTTGGTGTTGCTTTTTAGCTGAATTTTGTTCTTGTTGGGATATTTGCAGATTTGTGGTAATAGCCAATGGTTTAGCTGCTGCCTACTCATTGGTACAAGTTTTGAGGTGTGTTTTGAGCATGATAAGAGGGAGTGTCCTCTTCAACAAGCCCTTAGCTTGGGCCATTTTCTCTGGTGATCAGGTGTGCAATTCTTCTTAGTTTCAAGCCTGTTTCTTGTGGATTTTTTGAAAGTAAAAAGATAAATATGTTTGAATATTTGAGGTTCTGATAATGGTGAAAAACTGAAAACATGTATTTTCACAATTGTGCTTAATCTGTGCCTAGTTAGATAAACAAGCCTAGCAGTAGTACCATTTGCAGTTTTTGACACTCTTAGTTTCAAGAACTTGATAAGTTTCCTTTTACTCCTCCAAAAGCTTCATGGTATGGGTAAATTGGCTGGCAAAATGCACAAAACCCCCTATATTATGAAAACCTTCACCTTGGAATTCCCCTATGAATTTTTTATTTCATTAAATCCTCTCTTGTGATCAGATGCCTTATTACGCATTTTCCCCTCTCCGTTTTACACCTGATGCCTTCAGTTTTTTTTTATTGAGATGTATCTTTTACCCTTGGTAAAGAAGGGGATTTCATGAAAAATAAAAGATGAGAGCTCATTGAAGAATATCCGTAACACAGGGGGCTATCGTGCATGCCATCTACTGCTAAGAATGAGACCAAATTTAAGGCTAGACGAAGTAGAGGAGTGTTAAACACGCTCTCGTCTAATTTCTGAAGGAAGTGGACGGTTATGGTATTTCGCGTAAGGAATCTGATAATAGGAGAGGGATTTATGATTTAAATTTTTCAAAGGGCAGATTGATGAAGGTTTTCTAAAACAAGGGGTGTTTCGTGCATTTCCAGTTTACTTGTTAGCTAGAAAAGTTTGGTGAGCTTATAACATATCTACTTTTGTTGGCTCAATTTATTTTTGCAGATAATGGCGTATTTGACATTGGCTGCAGTGGCGGCGGCTGCTCAATCGGCAGTATTTGCCAAGTTTGGGCAGACAGAATTGCAGTGGATGAAGACTTGTACTATGTATGCTAAATTTTGCAACCAAGTTGGTGAGGGGATAGCAAGTGCAGTGCTTGCGAGTGTATCAATGGTGATCCTCTCGGCTATTTCAGCATTTAGTCTCTTTCGTTTGTACGGAGACAATAAAGAAAAGAGCAGCACAAGGTGGTAACTGGTTAATTCAACTACTTCTACTAGTAGGTGTATAATATCAACAACTCTAGGCTTCTTTTCTGTATTGAGAATGAAGATTTGTATCTTGGTCCATGTATGTCAAAGATGATGTTACTTTGGTTGTTTAATAAAAAGGATGTTTGGGTTTTACTATATGAAGTTTGCCGTGAATGAATGTCGTGATGGTCTTGAAACCAGCAACGCATCCGTTGGCTAAAAGATGAAATCAACCACTCGATTTTCGATTTGAGTTCGTTTGATAAAAGTTCATTGAGCTCAGTTTGTTATATATATCAAAAAGCTATAACAATATTTTTTGTCTGATAAATTTTGAAGTTAAGGTTGAAGCTTGACTTTTTTATAATAAAAAAATGAACCATCACTTCATTTATAAAATTGTTGATACCTATTGTTAATTGTTCTTCCCAAATGCTTCACGTCTAAAAAATTCAAAATCATATCTCAAATTTTCAGAGTTCAGAACTTATTATTTCACTAATTAGTAAATATATTTTTTCAGAAATTCTCAACTTTCCAACCATTTATTAATCCAAATTACTTTTCAAATAATCTATATCTATACTAATACTAAAAGTGTGAATAATTTAAGTTTTTTTCTTTTTTTTGTGAAGACAAAAATACCCTTATTCAAGTTCTTAGGTATTTAAATAAAAGAAAAAATTGCAAATAAAATATAATTAGACATGAATTTTCCTTAAATTTTCTCATCTAAAATTTGGTAGGAAAATATTTTAAGAAAATTTGTAACATCCTTTCCTCTTAACCAAGCAACATGAATATGGAAAAAAAAACAAAATTATATTTAAATTAGACACGAAGTTTTATTATAATTATTTTCTACATTATACTTTTACAATTTCATTATAGTTCTCCTATAACACATAAAATTAAAATAAATACTATTATTTTTAATAGTTGCTAACGTAAAATTGTAAACTTATTATAATGTATTGCCAATATATTGTTATGTAAAAAATATTATTGGTTTCATCTAAAGATTTAGTACAATATGTCACTCCTTAAAAAAAAAACAAGTTCTCTTAAATATCATAAAATATGTTAAAGTAGAACACTCTTACCTATGAATGAACAAAAATACTTATGACTTAGTCAACTAAGTAATCTTTATTTGACATGAGAAACACGACCTCAAATTTTTATGGATCTTTTCAAGAAAAACGTGTGAAATAAGTGAAAAATGGATGAAAATCAATATTGAAAATTGGTAAAACCGATCAAATAAATTTTATGTAATTGATGAAAACATATGAAATAGATCTGGATGAAATATTGAAAAAATAGATGAAATCGGTAATAAAAAGTGCCGGTAAAATCGATATATACATGTGAAATCGATGAAAATTTTGGCGGTGAAATAAGTGAAAAACGGGTGAAGTACATGACGAATGGGTTAAATCATTGAAAAAATGTCAAAGTATGTGAATAGTGTGAAATCAGTGAAATATAAAGTTAAACTGAGAAAAATAAGTAAAATCAGAAAAAGACAAAAAAAAAGTTTTACTAGCAAAAACAGTGTGAACTAGATTAGTAGATTTTTTTTTTAATAGGAGAAAACAAAAGAAATTGATGAAAAATAGGAAAAACAATGGAGAATATGTTATAATTGATTAAGAACGAGTAAATCAGCAAAAAATATATAAAATCAGTAAAAATCAATAAAAATTTAACTAAACTAATTAATATAATAAGTTAAATGACTTAAATCGGTAAAGAAATATCTTTGAAATGATAAGGTATGTGAAAAATTTGAGATATACTTAAAAGTATTTGAAGATGTATAATTATTTGAGTTAAAAATTCGATTAATACATGTGAAATCAATGAAAATTCAAGTGAAATTCGCGAAAAAAATGGATGACATCGGTGAATCGATGAAATTACATAAAAAATGATGAAATATGTGAAACCAGGGTAAAATAATTGAAAAAATACGGCTAAAGTCGGTGAAAACATGCGAAAATTGGTTAAAATGGTAAAAATGAATGAAATCAATAAAATGAAAAAAAGTTCAACTAACAAATACAAAGGCAAATCATTAGAAAAATGGTTTAGACCGAAAAAAACTAAAAATATCGCTGAAAATACCCGTGATGAAGTTAATAAATTGAATAGTAGTCATTAATATGTGATAATTTATGACATAATGGAGTTAATTTTACTCTGATTTACAATAAAATACCACTGAAATTAAATAGACACGTACAACGTATGTGCACTTTATGCCGGTGAAAAAAATGCATGTGAAATCTTAAATACATTTGAAATCAATAAAAAAAACCGGGTAAAATTTGTGAAAAATGGATGAAAACGGGTAAGATCGGTTAAAATAAAGGTAAAGCTGGTCAAAATATGTGAAACCAAATAAAATTAATTCGAATAGAATTTCTAAGAAAAATGATGAACCAATGAAAGCCAGTAAAATTGGGTAAAGCCGGTGAAAAAAGGATAAAATCGATCAAAAACGAAAAGTTTGTAAGAACATATTTAATCAATGAAAAATTCAGGTGAATAACATGTGAAATTAGTTTAAAAACATGAAAAATAGGTAAAAACGGGTTAAAATGGTAAAAACGAGTGAAATCAGCTAAAAAAAAGAGTTTAATTGGTGAAATCGGTAGAAAAATGGTTTAAACTGAAGAAAAAAACAAAATAAATCGACCAAAAATGAGAAAACAATGAAAAATATTATAACTGATAAAAAAATGGATATTTGCTAAAAAAAAATACGGTAAAAAAAGTTTAAATAGTGAGAACATATGAATCGATGAGAGTTTTGGTCAAATTTGTGAAGAAACGGATAAAATCAGTCAATAAAGCTTAAAGTTAGTGAAAACATGTTTAATCAATGAAAATTTTAGGTGAATAACATGTGAAATTGGCGAAAACGAGTTAAGTTAAACTTTAACCGACAAAAACAAAGTAAAATTAGGAAGAAATTGTTTAAATTGGAAAAAAATCAACGAAAAAAGGGAAAACAATTAAAACTGTTATAATCGATTAAAAAGCAAAAAAATCAATAAAAAAAATTAAACAGTGAAAGCATATGAACTGATGAAACTTTGGGTGAAATTGATAAACACTGGCGAAGTTGGTTAAAAAACTGGTGAAACCAGTAAGAAAAAAATGTTCGTGAAATAGATAAAAGTTCGGGTGAAATTTATTAAGAAACGGATGAAATATGTGTCATCGGTAAATAACGGATAAACTTGACATGAAAACTACTATGATGAAATGAACTAAATAATGTTCTTATGATCTTATTTTAGAACCAATTTTATAAGATGTAACGACTAAATCAGTCATTATTTTATATTATCATTTTTTTTATAAATCAATAATAATTAATAAAAATAAATTTCTTAAAAAATAAATTGATCAATCATAAATATATGATATTCTATGACATAAAAATAGCTAATTTTATTCTAATTTACGAAAAATACACATGAAAATAAAACTAGACACGTACAACGCACGTGCACTTTTCTAGTTCAATAAAAGCACCCAAAAACATCGAAATAGAATAAAACAGAGCCAAGACCGATTTAAACAAGGGTGGAGCTAGACTAAATCTATTGGGGACGGATGAAATATGTGTCATCGGTAAATAACGGATAAACTTGACATGAAAACTACTATGATGAAATGAACTAAATAATGTTCTTATGATCTTATTTTAGAACCAATTTTATAAGATGTAACGACTAAATCAGTCATTATTTTATATTATCATTTTTTTTATAAATCAATAATAATTAATAAAAATAAATTTCTTAAATAATAAATTGATCAATCATAAATATACGATATTCTATGACATAAAAATAGCTAATTTTATTCTAATTTATGAAAAATACACATGAAAATAAAACTAGACACGTACAACGTACGTGCACTTTTCTAGTTCAATAAAAGCACCCAAAAACACCGAAATAGAATAAAACAGAGCCAGGACCGATTTAAACAAGGGTGGAGCTAGACTAAATCTATTGGGGATGGGGGATATATATATATATATTTAACAACGCACTAAATAAAGAAAATTATAAGGAAAAAACGTTCAATTAATAACAAAAGCACACATCTTCATCACAATGCATGTCATACTCCTAATATAAAGAGGATATTCTTTTAAATGATAATGATGAATACGTATTCTAAAATGCAATTAAGGATATCATTTTGTGAATTTTTTTTATCAGAACAAACAAAATTAGCTAGGTAAATAAAACTTGTACAACCACAGGGGTTGGGTCTAGTAAAATAATGTTTTGTTAAAAATTACTTTTTTATATGCATTTTTAGGTAATACGGGAACTGCAGGTTATATATATAACGATGACAAGTGTGAAGTTCAATCATACTACATTCCAACTATTAAATTGAATACATTAGTAGTAGCTACCAATCAGCGCAATAATATTATAATAGTAAAGTTAAAAATTAAAATAAAGCCTTACTAAATCTGTTTTTTGGTAAGTATCAAATCAGTCCCTAAGCTTTGAGCTAACCAACTTGGTTACACCAAAAGTGATCCCTATGGCAAGCCACCCTCCAACCAGCACTCTCAAAGAAGATTTCACTGGCGGCGCATTCCGTAGAATCGCCCCACCACCACCAAGCACAAGAAGAGCTAAACTCACTGTGCCAATCAACACTCCTAACCTTATATGATAGTCCCTCACGAGCCCTAGAAAAAATAATGTGATAATCAACGGACAAAATAATTTCTCATCATAGGCATAGATTCTTTTGTTTTTCTTTTATAATAAAAAATGGTTCTAATGTTTAAGAAAAATTGAAAGAAATTAATTATCAATATAGAAAATATTGAAAGAAATTTGTGCCATTCTCCGTTAATGACAATAAATAATTACACAAAAAAAAATTACACAGTATCAGTAACAATATTTCTGTGCAAAATTGCACTTATAGTCCTATTTATATTTTGGACGGTTGGTCCAACGATTGTAATTACCACTTTTGTCTTTGGCCCAATGATTGTATAATTATTACTAAAATAATTGATACCATAATAAATGCTTTTATTTAAAAAAAAAAACTATATTTCAAGATCAATTGATTTAGCATTTGGTTTCGATCTTCTAAAATTGATTCTAGAAACTTAGATATTCATATCATTTACACAACTAACCTTATTTGTCTGCAAAATAATATTACTCAGTATAATTCTTTAAATTCCACAAAACATAAGAGAATGATGAAAAATAATGTAATAAAGTATTAAGGAACCAAAGTTAACAATGTAAAAAAGAAATTGAAAAGAAAAACATATTCAGCCATGAAGATAATAATTATGAATTTGCTTGTATATGAATGAGTAGATGAGCATAAAAGACACATTTTCATACGTATAACGTAATGTCGTTGCAAAGTAAATTTGGTGAAAATCACTTATACCTGACACTAGGAGAGGCAAGATCGCCCCCATCACAAAGCCCAAAGCCGATGCGCCTGCTGCCTTCACTGGGCTCGACAACTTCTTCCTCATGGCCTCCAACTCATCATCAGCACTAATTCTCTTCATCTGAGCGACCTCTATATCATACTGAGAGTAAACGGAAACATATTCACCCAGGGCCAAGCTGCATGCCCCGGCCAACATATCAGCTATTCCGGTGATCAGAAGCATGGTCATCGAGTCCTGTTGCACTGCACCTACGCCCATCATTAGCGACGCCATGGAAAGTAACCCGTCATTTGCGCCTAAAATAGCGGCTCTGAGCACCTGTGCTCGGTGGGAGTAATCGGAGACTTCACCTTCAAGTGGTGGTTGTTGATCTTGGGATTCGACGACGCCGTGGATTTCTACTTCAACTGGTGGCTTGTTGTCGTGGGTTTCACCTTCAACTGGTGGTTGATGAACATTGTCGCCGTGGGTTTCACCTTCAGATGGTGTTGGCTGAACATTGTCGCCGTTGATTTCACCTTCAAGTGGCGGTTGATGAACATCATTGTCGCCATGGATTTCACCTTTCAGTGGTTGCTGTTGAAAGTTGTCGCCGTTGATTTCACCTTCAAGTGGCGGTTGATGAACATCATTGTCGCCGTGGATTTCACCTTCAAGTGGCGGTTGATGAACATCATTGTCGCCGTGGATTTCACCTTCCAGTGGTTGTTGTTGAACATTGTCGCCGTTGATTTCACCTTCAAGTGGCGGTTGATGAACATCATTGTCGCCGTGGATTTCACCTTCCAGTGGTTGATGTTGAACATTGTCGCCGTTGATTTCACCTTCAAGTGGCGGTTGATGAGCATTGCCGCCGTGGATTTCACCTTCCAGTGGTTGCTGTTGAACATTGTCGCCGTTGATTTCACCTTCTATTGGCGGTTGATGAACATCATTGTCGCCGTGGATTTCACCTTCCAGTGGTTGATGTTGAACATTGTCGCCGTTGATTTCACCTTCAAGTGGCGGTTGATGAACATCATTGTCGTCATAGATTTCACCTTTCAGTAATTGTTGTTGAACATTGTCGCCGTTGATTTCACCTTCAAGTGGCGGTTGATGAACATCATTGTCGCCGTGGATTTCACCTTCCAGTGGTTGCAAAGTAAATTTGGTGAAAATCACTTATACCTGACACTAGGAGAGGCAAGATCGCCCCCATCACAAAGCCCAAAGCCGATGCGCCTGCTATCTTCACTGGGCTCGACAACTTCTTCCTCATGGCCTCCAACTCATCATCAGCACTAATTCTCTTCGTCTGAGCGACCTCTCTATCATACTGAGAGTAAACAGAAACATATTCACCCAGGGCCAAGCTGCAAGCCCCGGCCAACATACCAGCTATTCCGGTAATCAGAAGCATGGTCATCGAGTCCTGTTGCACTACACCTACGCCCATCATTAGCGACGCCATGGAAAGTAACCCGTCATTTGCGCCTAAAATAGCGGCTCTGAGCACCTGTGCTCGGTGGGAGTAATCGGAGACTTCACCTTCAAGTGGTAGTTGTTGATCTTGGGATTCGATGACCAGTGGATTTCTCCTTCAACTGGTGGCTTGTTGCCGTGGGTTTCACCTTCAACTGGGGGTTGATGAACATTGTCGCCGTGGGTTTCACCTTCAGATGGTGGTGGCTGAACATTGTCGCCGTTGATTTCACCTTCAAGTGGCGGTTGATGAACATCATTGTCGCCATGGATTTTACCTTCCAGTCGTTGTTGTTGAACATTGTCGCTGTTGATTTCACCTTCAAGTGGCGGTTGATGAAAATCATTGTCGCCGTGAATTTCACCTTCAAGTGGCGGTTGATGAACATCATTGTCGCCGTGGATTTCACCTTTCAGTGGTTGCTGTCGAACATTGTCGCCGTTGATTTCACCTTCAAGTGGCGGTTGATGAACATCATTGTCGCCATGGATTTCACCTTCCAGTGGTTGCTGTTGAACATTGTCGACGTTGATTTCACCTTCAAGTGGAGGTTGATGTGCATTGCCGTCGTGGATTTCACCTTCCAGTGGTTGCTGTTGAACATTGTCGCCGTTGATTTCACCTTCTATTGGCGGTTGATGAACATCATTGTCGCCGTGGATTTCACCTTCCAGTGGTTGCTGTTGAACATTGTCGCCGTTGATTTAACCTTCAAGTGGCGGTTGATGAACATCATTGTCGACATAGATTTCACCTTTAAGTGATTGTTGTTGAACATTGTCGCCGTTGATTTCACCTTCAAGTGGCGGTTGATGAACATGATTGTCGCCGTGGATTTCACATCCAGTGGTTGCTTTTGAACATTGTCGCCGTTGATGAACATCATTGTCGCCGTGGATTTCACCTTCCTGTGGTTGCTGTTGAACATTGTCGCATTTGATTTCACCTTCAAGTGACGGTTGATGAGCATTGCCGCCGTGGATTTCACCTTCCAGTGGTTGCTGTTGAACATTGTCGCCGTGGATTTCACCTTCAAGTGGCGGTTGATGAACATCATTGTCGCCGTGGATTTCACATTTCAGTGGTTGTTGTTGAACGTTCAATTAATAACAAAAGCACACATCTTCGTCACAATGCATGTCATACTCCTAATATAAAGAGGATATTTTTTTAAATGATAATGATGAATACGTATTCTAAAATGCAATTAAGGATATCATTTTGTGAATTTTTTTTATCAGAACAAACAAAATTAGCTAGGTAAATAAAACTTGTACAACCACAGGGGTTGGGTCTAGTAAAATAATGTTTTGTTAAAAGTTACTTTTTTATATGCATTTTTAGGTAATACGGGAACTGCAGGTTATATATATAACGATGACAAGTGTGAAGTCCAATCATACTACATTCCAACTATTAAATTGAATAAATTAATAGTAGCTACCAATCAGCGCAATAATATTATAATAGTTAAGTTAAAAATTAAAATAAAGCCTTACTAAATCTGTTTTTTGGTAAGTATCAAATCAGTCCCTAAGCTTTGAGCTAACCAACTTGGTTACACCAAAAGTGATCCCCATGGCAAGCCACCCTCCAACCAGCACTCTCAAAGAAGATTTCACTGGCGGCGCATTCCGTAGAATCGCCCCACCACCACCAAGCACAAGAAGAGCTAAACTCACTGTGCCAATCAACACTCCTGACCTTATATGATAGTCCCTCACGAGTCCTAGAAAAAATAATGTGATAATCAACGGACAAAATAGTTTCTCATCATAGGCATAGATTCTTTTGTTTTTCTTTTATAATAAAAAATGGTTCTAATGTTTAAGAAAAATTGAAAGAAATTAATTATCAATATAGAAAATATTGAAAGAAATTTGTGCCATTCTCCGTTAATGACAATAAATAATTACACAAAAAAAAAATTACACAGTATCAGTAACAATATTTTTGTGCAAAATTGCACTTATAGTCCTATTTATATTTTGGACGGTTGGTCCAACGATTGTAATTACCACTTTTGTCTTTGGCCCAATGATTGTATAATTATTACTAAAATAATTGATCCTATAATAAAAGCTTTTATTTAAAAAAAAACTATATTTCAAGATCAATTGATTTAGCATTTGGTTTCGATCTTCTAAAATTGATTCTAGAAACTTAGATATTCATATCATTTACACAACTAACCTTATTTGTCTGCAAAATAATATTACTAAGTATAATTCTTTAAATTCCACAAAACATAAGAGAATGATGAAAAATAATGTAATAAAGTATTAAGGAACCAAAGTTAACAATGTAAAAAAGAAATTGAAATGAAAAACAGATTCAACCATGAAGAAAATAATTATGAATTTGCTTGTATATGAATGAGTAGATGAGCATAAAAGACACATTTTCATACGTATAACGTAATGTCGTTGCAAAGTAAATTTTGTGAAAATCACTTATACCTGACACTAGGAGAGGCAAGATCGCCCCCATCACAAAGCCCAAAGCCGATGCGCCTGCTGCCTTCACTGGGCTCGACAACTTCTTCCTCATGGCCTCCAACTCATCATCAGCACTAATTCTCTTCATCTGAGCGACCTCTATATCATACTGAGAGTAAACGGAAACATATTCACCAAGGGCCAAGCTGCATGCCCCGGCTAACATACCAGCTATTCCGGTGATCAGAAGCATGGTCATCGAGTCCTGTTGCACTGCACCTACGCCCATCATTAGCGACGCCATGGAAAGTAACCAGTCATTTGCGCCTAAAATAGCGGCTCTGAGCACCTGTGCTCGGTGGGAGTAATCGGAGACTTCACCTTCAAGTGGTGGTTGTTGATCTTGGGATTCGACGACGCCGTGGATTTCTACTTCAACTGGTGGCTTGTTGCCGTGGGTTTCACCTTCAACTGGTGGTTGATGAACATTGTCGCCGTGGGTTTCACCTTCAGATGGTGGTGGCTGAACATTGTCGCCGTTGATTTCACCTTGAAGTGGCGGTTGATGAACATCATTGTCGCCATGGATTTCACCTTCCAGTGGTTGCTGTTGAAAGTTGTCGCCGTTGATTTCACCTTCAAGTGGCGGTTGATGAACATCATTGTCGCCGTGGATTTAACCTTCCAGTGGTTGTTGTTGAACATTGTCGCCGTTGATTTCACCTTCAAGTGGCGGTTGATGAACATCATTGTTGCCGTGGATTTCACATCCAGTGGTTGATGTTGAACATTGTCGCCGTTGATGAACATCATTGTCACCGTGGATTTCACCTTCCAGTGGTTGCTGTTGAACATTGTCGCCGTTGATTTCACCTTCAAGTGGCGGTTGATGAACATCATTGTCGCCGTGGATTTAACCTTCCAGTGGTTGTTGTTGAACATTGTCACCGTTGATTTCACCTTCAAGTGGCGGTTGATGAACATCATTGTCGCCGTGGATTTCACCTTCCAGTGGTTGCTGTTGAACATTGTCGCCGTTGATTTCACCTTCTATTGGCGGTTGATGAACATCATTGTCGCCGTGGATTTCACCTTCCAGTGGTTGATGTTGAACATTGTCGCTGTTGATTTCACCTTCAAGTGGCGGTTGATGAACATCATTGTCGTCATAGATTTCACCTTTCAGTGATTGTTGTTGAACATTGTCGCTGTTGATTTCACCTTCAAGTGGCGGTTGATGAACATCATTGTCGCCTTGGATTTCACATCAAGTGGCTGATGTTGAACATTGTCGCCGTTGATGAACATCATTGCCGCCGTGGATTTCACTTTCCAGTGGTTGCTGTTGAACATTGTCGCCGTTGATTTCACCTTCAAGTGGCGGTTGATGGACATCATTGTCGCCGTGGATTTCACCTTTCAGTGGTTGCTCTTGAACGTTCAATTAATAACAAAAGCACACATCTTCATCACAATGCATGTCATACTCCTAATATAAAGAGGATATTTTTTTAAATGATAATGATGAATACGTATTCTAAAATGCAATTAAGGATATCATTTTGTGAATTTTTTTTATCAGAACAAACAAAATTAGCTAGGTAAATAAAACTTGTACAACCACAGGGGTTGGGTCTAGTAAAATAATGTTTTGTTAAAAGTTACTTTTTTATATGCATTTTTAGGTAATTCGGGAACTGCAGGTTATATATATAACGATGACAAGTGTGAAGTCCAGTCATACTACATTCCAACTATTAAATTGAATACATTAAAAGTCCAAAGCCGATGCGTCTGCTGCCTTCACTGGGCTCGACAACTTCTTCCTCATGGCCTCCAACTCATCATCAGCACTAATTCTCTTCATCTGAGCGACCTCTATATCATACTGAGAGTAAACGGAAACATATTCACCCAGGGCCAAGCTGCATGCCCCGGCCAACATACCAGCTATTCCGGTGATTAGAAGCATGGTCATCGAGTCCTGTTGCACTGCATCTACGCCCATCATTAGCGACTCCATGGAAAGTAACCCGTCATTTGCGCCTCAAAAAGCGGCTCTGAGCACCTGTGCTCGGTGGGAGTAATCGGAGACTTCACCTTCAAGTGGTAGTTGTTGATCTTGGGATTCGACGACCAGTGGATTTCTCCTTCGACGGGTGGCTTGTTGCCGTGGATTTCACCTTCAACTGGGGGTTGATGAACATTGTCGCCGTGGGTTTCACCTTCAGATGGTGGTGGCTGAACATTGTCGCCGTTGATTTCACATTCAAGTGGCGGTTGATGAACATCATTGTCGCCATGGATTTCACCTTCCAATGGTTGCTGTTGAACATTGTCGCCGTTGATTTCACCTTCAAGTGGCGGTTGACGAACATCATTGTCGCCGTGAATTTCACCTTCAAGTGGCGGTTGATGAACATCATTGTCGCCGTGGATTTCACCTTTCAGTGGTTGCTGTCGAACATTGTCGCCGTTGATTTCACCTTCAAGTGGCGGTTGATGAACATCATTGTCGCCGTGGATTTCACCTTCCAGTGGTTACTGTTGAACATTGTCGCCGTTGATTTCACCTTCAAGTGGCCGTTGATGAACATCATTGTCGCCGTGGATTTCACCTTCCAGTGGTTGCTGTTGAACATTGTCGCCGTTGATTTCACCTTCAAGTGGCGGTTGATGAGCATTGCCGCCGTGGATTTCACCTTCCAGTGGTTGCTGTTGAACATTGTCGCCGTTGATTTCACCTTCTATTGGCGGTTGATGAACATCATTGTCGCCGTGGATTTCACCTTCCAGTGGTTGCTGTTGAACATTGTCGCCGTTGATTTCACATTCAAGTGGCGGTTGATGAACATCATTGTCGTCATAGATTTCACCTTTCAGTGATTGTTGTTGAACATTGTCGCCGTTGATTTCACCTTCAAGTGGCGGTTGATGAACATCATTGTCGCCGTGGATTTCACCTTCCAGTGGTTGCTTTTGAACATTGTCGCCGTTGATGAACATCATTGTCGCCGTGGATTTCACCTTCCTGTGGTTGCTGTTGAACATTGTCGCATTTGAGTTCACCTTCAAGTGACGGTTGATGAGCATTGCCGCCGTGGATTTCACCTTCCAGTGGTTGCTGTTGAACATTGTCGCCGTTGATTTCACCTTCAAGTGGCGGTTGATGAACATCATTGTCGCCGTGGATTTCACCTTTCAGTGGTTGCTGTTGAACGTTCAATTAATAACAAAAGCACACATCTTCATCACAATGCATGTCATACTCCTAATATAAAGAGGATATTTTTTTAAATGATAATGATGAATACGTATTCTAAAATGCAATTAAGGATATCATTTTATGAATTTTTTTTATCAGAACAAACAAAATTAGCTAGGTACATAAAACTTGTACAACCACAGGGGTTGGGTCTAGTAAAATAATGTTTTGTTAAAAGTTACTTTTTTATATGCATTTTTATGTAATACGGGAACTGCAGGTTATATATATAACGATGACAAGTGTGAAGTCCAATCATACTACATTCCAACTATTAAATTGAATACATTAATAGTAGCTACCATTCAGCGCAATAATATTATAATAGTAAAGTTAAAAATTAAAATAAAGCCTTACTAAATCTGTTTTTTGGTAAGTATCAAATCAGTCCCTAAGCTTTGAGCTAACCAACTTGGTTACACCAAAAGTGATCCCCATGGCAAGCCACCCTCCAACTAGCACTCTCAAAGAAGATTTCACTGGCGGCGCATTCCGTAGAATCGCCCCACCACCACCAAGCACAAGAAGAGCTAAACTCACTGTGCCAATCAACACTCCTAACCTTATATGATAGTCCCTCACGAGTCCTAGAAAAAAAAAATGTGATAATCAACGGACAAAATAGTTTCTCATCATAGGCATAGATTCTTTTGTTTTTCTTTTATAATAAAAAATGGTTCTAATGTTCAAGAAAATTGAAAGAAATTAATTATCAATATAAAAAATATTGAAAGAAATTTGTGCCATTCTCCGTTAGTGACAATAAATAATTACACAAAAAAAAATTACACAGTATCAGTAACAATATTTCTGTGCAAAATTGCACTTATAGTCCTATTTATATTTTGGACGGTTGGTCCAACGATTGTAATTACCACTTTTGTCTTTGGCCCAATGATTGTATAATTATTATTAAAATAATTGATCCTATAATAAATGCTTTTATTTAAAAAAAAACTATATTTCAAGATCAATTGATTTAGCATTTGTTTTCGATCTTCTGAAATTGATTCTAGAAACTTAGATATTCATATCATTTACACAACTAACCTTATTTGTCTGCAAAATAATATTACTCAGTATAATTCTTTAAATTCCACAAAACATAAGAGAATGATGAAAAATAATGTAATAAAGTATTAAGGAACCAAAGTTAACAATGTAAAAAAGAAATTGAAAAGAAAAACAGATTCAGCCATGAAGAAAATAATTATGAATTTGCTTGTATATGAATGAGTAGATGAGCATAAAAGACACATTTTCATACGTATAACATAATGTCGTTGCAAAGTAAATTTGGTGAAAATCACTTATACCTGACACTAGGAGAGGCAAGATCGCCCCCATCACAAAGCCCAAAGCCGATGCGCCTGCTGCCTTCACTGGGCTCGACAACTTCTTCCTCATGGCCTCCAACTCATCATCAGCACTAATTCTCTTCATCTGAGCGACCTCTATATCATACTGAGAGTAAACGGAAACATATTCACCCAGGGCCAAGCTGCATGCCCCGGCCAACATACCAGCTATTCCGGTGATTAGAAGCATGGTCATCGAGTCCTGTTGCACTGCATCTACGCCCATCATTAGCGACTCCATGGAAAGTAACCCGTCATTTGCGCCTAAAAAAGCGGCTCTGAGCACCTGTGCTCGGTGGGAGTAATCGGAGACTTCACCTTCAAGTGGTAGTTGTTGATCTTGGGATTCGACGACCAGTGGATTTCTCCTTCGACTGGTGGCTTGTTGCCGTGGATTTCACCTTCAACTGGGGGTTGATGAACATTGTCGCCGTGGGTTTCACCTTCAGATGGTGGTGGCTGAACATTGTCGCCGTTGATTTCAGATTCAAGTGGCGGTTGATGAACATCATTGTCGCCATGGATTTCACCTTCCAATGGTTGCTGTTGAACATTGTCGCCGTTGATTTCACCTTCAAGTGGCGGTTGACGAACATCATTGTCGCCGTGAATTTCACCTTCAAGTGGCGGTTGATGAACATCATTGTCGCCGTGGATTTCACCTTTCAGTGGTTGCTGTCGAACATTGTCGCCGTTGATTTCACCTTCAAGTGGCGGTTGATGAACATCATTGTCGCCGTGGATTTCACCTTCCAGTGGTTACTGTTGAACATTGTCGCCGTTGATTTCACCTTCAAGTGGCCGTTGATGAACATCATTGTCGCCGTGGATTTCACCTTCCAGTGGTTGCTGTTGAACATTGTCGCCGTTGATTTCACCTTCAAGTGGCGGTTGATGAGCATTGCCGCCGTGGATTTCACCTTCCAGTGGTTGCTGTTGAACATTGTCGCCGCTGATTTCACCTTCTATTGGCGGTTGATGAACATCATTGTCGCCGTGGATTTCACCTTCCAGTGGTTGCTGTTGAACATTGTCGCCGTTGATTTCACATTCAAGTGGCGGTTGATGAACATCATTGTCGTCATAGATTTCACCTTTCAGTGATTGTTGTTGAACATTGTCGCCGTTGATTTCACCTTCAAGTGGCGGTTGATGAACATCATTGTCGCCGTGGATTTCACCTTCCAGTGGTTGCTTTTGAACATTGTCGCCGTTGATGAACATCATTGTCGCCGTGGATTTCACCTTCCTGTGGTTGCTGTTGAACATTGTCGCATTTGATTTCACCTTCAAGTGACGGTTGATGAGCATTGCCGCCGTGGATTTCACCTTCCAGTGGTTGCTGTTGAACATTGTCGCCGTTGATTTCACCTTCAAGTGGCGGTTGATGAACATCATTGTCGCCGTGGATTTCACCTTTCAGTGGTTGCTGTTGAACGTTCAATTAATAACAAAAGCACACATCTTCATCACAATGCATGTCATACTCCTAATATAAAGAGGATATTTTTTTAAATGATAATGATGAATACGTATTCTAAAATGCAATTAAGGATATCATTTTATGAATTTTTTTTATCAGAACAAACAAAATTAGCTAGGTAAATAAAACTTGTACAACCACAGGGGTTGGGTCTAGTAAAATAATGTTTTGTTAAAAGTTACTTTTTTATATGCATTTTTATGTAATACGGGAACTGCAGGTTATATATATAACGATGACAAGTTTGAAGTCCAATCATACTACATTCCAACTATTAAATTGAATACATTAATAGTAGCTACCATTCAGCGCAATAATATTATAATAGTAAAGTTAAAAATTAAAATAAAGCCTTACTAAATCTGTTTTTTGGTAAGTATCAAATCAGTCCCTAAGCTTTGAGCTAACCAACTTGGTTACACCAAAAGTGATCCCCATGGCAAGCCACCCTCCAACTAGCACTCTCAAAGAAGATTTCACTGGCTGCGCATTCCGTAGAATCGCCCCACCACCACCAAGCACAAGAAGAGCTAAACTCACTGTGCCAATCAACACTCCTAACCTTATATGATAGTCCCTCACGAGTCCTAGAAAAAAAAATGTGATAATCAACGGACAAAATAGTTTCTCATCATAGGCATAGATTCTTTTGTTTTTCTTTTATAATAAAAAATGGTTCTAATGTTCAAGAAAATTGAAAGAAATTAATTATCAATATAAAAAATATTGAAAGAAATTTGTGCCATTCTCCGTTAGTGACAATAAATAATTACACAAAAAAAAAATTACACAGTATCAGTAACAATATTTCTGTGCAAAATTGCACTTATAGTCCTATTTATATATTGGACGGTTGGTCCAACGATTGTAATTACCACTTTTGTCTTTGGCCCAATGATTGTATAATTATTATTAAAATAATTGATCCTATAATAAATGCTTTTATTTAAAAAAAAAACTATATTTCAAGATCAATTGATTTAGCATTTGTTTTCGATCTTCTGAAATTGATTCTAGAAACTTAGATATTCATATCATTTACACAACTAACCTTATTTGTCTGCAAAATAATATTACTCAGTATAATTCTTTAAATTCCACAAAACATAAGAGAATGATGAAAAATAATGTAATAAAGTATTAAGGAACCAAAGTTAACAATGTAAAAAAGAAATTGAAAAGAAAAACAGATTCAGCCATGAAGAAAATAATTATGAATTTGCTTGTATATGAATGAGTAGATGAGCATAAAAGACACATTTTCATACGTATAACATAATGTCGTTGCAAAGTAAATTTGGTGAAAATCACTTATACCTGACACTAGGAGAGGCAAGATCGCCCCCATCACAAAGCCCAAAGCCGATGCGCCTGCTGCCTTCACTGGGCTCGACAACTTCTTCCTCATGGCCTCCAACTCATCATCAGCACTAATTCTCTTCATCTGAGCGACCTCTATATCATACTGAGAGTAAACGGAAACATATTCACCCAGGGCCAAGCTGCATGCCCCGGCCAACATACCAGCTATTCCGGTGATCAGAAGAATGGTCATCGAGTCCTGTTGCACTTCACCTACGCCCATCATTAGCGACGCCATTGAAAGTAACCCGTCATTTGCGCCTAAAATAGCGGCTCTGAGCACCTGTGCTCGGTGGGAGTAATCGGAGCCTTCACCTTCAAGTGGTAGTTGTTGATCTTGGGATTCGACGACCAGTGGATTTCTCCTTCGACTAGTGGCTTGTTGCCGTGGGTTTCACCTTCAACTGGGGGTTGATGAACATTGTCGCCGTGGGTTTCACCTTCAGATGGTGGTGGCTGAACATTGTCGCCGTTGATTTCACCTTCAAGTGGCGGTTGATGAACATCATTGTCGCCATGGATTTCACCTTCCAGTGGTTGCTGTTGAACATTGTAGCCGTTGATTTCACCTTCAAGTGGCGGTTGATGAACATCATTGTCGCCGTGAATTTCACCTTCAAGTGGCGGTTGATGAACATCATTGTCGCCGTGGATTTCACCTTTCAGTGGTTGCTGTCGAACATTGTCGCCGTTGATTTCACCTTCAAGTGGCGGTTGATGAACATCATTGTCGCCGTGGATTTCACCTTCCAGTGGTTGCTGTTGAACATTGTCGTCGTTGATTTCACCTTCAAGTGGCGGTTGATGAGCATTGCCGTCGTGGATTTCACATTCCAGTGGTTGCTGTTGAACATTGTCGCCGTTGATTTCACCTTCTATTGGCGGTTGATGAACATCATTGTCGCCGTGGATTTCACCTTCCAGTGGTTGCTGTTGAACATTGTCGCCGTTGATTTCACCTTCAAGTGGCGGTTGATGAACATCATTGTCGTCATAGATTTCACCTTTCAGTGATTGTTGTTGAACATTGTCGCCGTTGATTTCATCTTCAAGTGGCGGTTGATGAACATCATTGTCGCCGTGGATTTCACATCCAGTGGTTGCTTTTGAACATTGTCGCCTTTAATTAACATCATTGTCGCCGTGGATTTCACCTTCCTGTGGTTGCTGTTGAACATTGTCGCATTTGATTTCACCTTCAAGTGACGGTTGATGAGCATTGTCGCCTTGGATTTCACCTTCCAGTGGTTGCTGTTGAACATTGTCGCCGTTGATTTCACCTTCAAGTGGCGGTTGATGAACATCATTGTCGCCGTGGATTTCACCTTTCAGTGGTTGCTGTTGAACATTCAATTAATAACAAAAGCACACATCTTCATCACAGTGCATGTCATACTCCTAATATAAAGAGGATATTTTTTTAAATGATAATGATGAATACGTATTCTAAAATGCATTTAAGGATATCATTTTGTGAATTTTTTTTATGAGAACAAACAAAATTAGCTAGGTAAATAAAACTTGTACAACCACAGGGGTTGGGTCTAGTAAAATAATGTTTTGTTAAAAGTTATTTTTTTATATGCATTTTAGGTAACACGGGAACTGCAGGTTATATCTATAACGATGACAAGTGTGAAGTCCAATCATACTACATTCCAACTATTAAATTGAATACATTAATAGTAGCTACCAATCAGCGCAATAATATTATAATAGTAATGTTAAAAATTAAAATAAAGCCTTACTAAATCTGTTTTTTGGTAAGTATCAAATCAGTCCCTAAGCTTTGAGCTAACCAACTTGGTTACACGAAAAGTGACCCCATGGCAAGCCACCCTCCAACCAGCACTCTCAAAGAAGATTTCACTGGCGGCGCATTCCGTAGAATCGCCCCACCACCACAAAGCACAAGAAGAGCTAAACTCACTGTGCCAATCAACACTCCTAACCTTATATGATAGTCCCTCACGAGTCCTAGAAAAAATAATGTGATAATCAACGGACAAAATAGTTTCTCATCATAGGCATAGATTCTTTTGTTTTTCTTTTATAATAAAAAATGGTTCTAATGTTTAAGAAAAATTGAAAGAAATTAATTATCAATATAGAAAATATTGAAAGAAATTTGTGCCATTCTCCGTTAATGACAATAAATAATTACACAAAAAAAAAATTACACAGTATCAGTAACAATATTTCTGTGCAAAATTGCACTTATAGTCCTATTTATATTTTGGACGGTTGGTCCAACGATTGTAATTACCACTTTTGTCTTTGGCCCAATGATTGTATAATTATTACTAAAATAATTGATCCTATAATAAATGTTTTTATTTAAAAAAAAACTATATTTCAAGATCAATTGATTTAGCATTTGGTTTCGATCTTCTAAAATTGATTCTAGAAACTTAGATATTCATATCATTTACACAACTAACCTTATTTGTCTGCAAAATAATATTGCTCAGTATAATTCTTTAAATTCCACAAAACATAAGAGAATGATGAAAAATAATGTAATAAAGTATTAAGGAACCAAAGTTAACAATGTAAAAAAGAAATTGAAAAGAAAAACAGATTCAGCCATGAAGAAAATAATTATGAATTTGCTTGTATATGAATGAGTAGATGAGCATAAAAGACACATTTTCATACGTATAACATAATGTCGTTGCAAAGTAAATTTGGTGAAAATCACTTATACCTGACACTAGGAGAGGCAAGATCGCCCCCATCACAAAGCCCAAAGACGATGCGCCTGCTGCCTTCACTGGGCTCGACAACTTCTTCCTCATGGCCTCCAACTCATCATCAGCACTAATTCTCTTCATCTGAGCGACCTCTATATAATACTGAGAGTAAACGGAAACATATTCACCCAGGGCCAAGCTGCATGCCGCGGCCAACATACCAGCTTTTCCGGTGATCAGAAGCATGGTCATCGAGTCCTGTTGCACTGCACCTACGCCCATCATTAGCGACGCCATGGAAAGTAATCCGTCATTTGCGCCTAAAATAGCAGCTCTGAGCATCTGTGCTCGGTGGGAGTAATCGGAGACTTCACCTTCAAGTGGTAGTTGTTGATCTTGGGATTCGACGACCAGTGGATTTCTCCTTCAACTGGTGGCTTGTTGCCGTGGGTTTCACCTTCAACTGGGGGTTGATGAACATTGTCGCCGTGGGTTTCACCTTCAGATGGTGGTGGCTGAACATTGTCGCCGTTGATTTCACCTTCAAGTGACGGTTGATGAACATCATTGTCGCCATGGATTTCACCTTCCAGTGGTTGCTGTTGAACATTGTCGCCGTTGATTTCACCTTCAAGTGGCAGTTGATGAACATCATTGTCGCCGTGAATTTCACCTTCAAGTGGCGGTTGATGAACATCATTGTCGCCGTGGATTTCACCTTTCAGTGGTTGCTGTCGAACATTGTCGCCGTTGATTTCACCTTCAAGTGGCATTTGATGAACATCATTGTCGCCGTGAATTTCACCTTAAAGTGGCGGTTGATGAACATCATTGTCGCCGTGGATTTCACCTTTCAGTGGTTGCTGTCGAACATTGTCGCCGTTGATTTCACCTTCAAGTGGCGATTGATTAACATCATTGTCGCCGTGGATTTCACCTTCCAGTGGTTGCTGTTGAACATTGTCGTCGTTGATTTCACCTTCAAGTGGCGGTTGATGAGCATTGCCGTCGTGGATTTCACCTTCCAGTGGTTTGCTGTTGAACATTGTCGCCGTTGATTTCACCTTCTATTGGCGGTTGATGAACATCATTGTCGCCGTGGATTTCACCTTCCAGTGGTTGCTGTTGAACATTGTCGCCGTTGATTTCACCTTCAAGTGGCGGTTGATGAACATCATTGTCGTCATAGATTTCACCTTTCAGTGATTGTTGTTGAACATTGTCGCCGTTCATTTCACCTTCAAGTGGCGGTTGATGAACATCATTGTCGCCGTGGATTTCACATCCAGTGGTTGCTTTTGAACATTGTCGCCGTTGATGAACATCATTGTCGCCGTGGATTTCACCTTCCTGTGGTTGCTGTTGAACATTGTCGCATTTGATTTCACCTTCAAGTGACGGTTGATGAGCATTGCCGCCTTGGATTTTACCTTCCAGTGGTTGCTGTTGAACATTGTCGCCGTTTATTTCACCTTCAAGTGGCGGTTGATGAACATCATTGTCGCCGTGGATTTCACCTTTCAGTGGTTGCTGTTGAACATTCAATTAATAACAAAAGCACACATCTTCATCACAATGCATGTCATACTCCTAATATAAAGAGGATATTTTTTTAAATGATAATGATGAATACGTATTCTAAAATGCAATTAAGGATATCATTTTGTGAATTTTTTTTATGAAAACAAACAAAATTAGCTAGGTAAATAAAACTTGTACAACCACAGGGGTTGGGTCTAGTAAAATAATGTTTTGCTAAAAGTTACTTTTTTATATGCATTTTAGGTAATACGGGAACTGCAGGTTATATCTATAACGATGACAAGTGTGAAGTCCAATCATACTACATTCCAACTATTAAATTGAATACATTAATAGTAGCTACCAATCAGCGCAATAATATTATAATAGTAATGTTAAAAATTAAAATAAAGCCTTACTAAATCTGTTTTTTGGTAAGTATCAAATCAGTCCCTAAGCTTTGAGCTAACCAACTTGGTTACACCAAAAGTGATCCCCATGGCAAGCCACCCTCCAACCAGCACTCTCAAAGAAGATTTCAATGGCGGCGCATTCCGTAGAATCGCCCCACCACCACCAAGCACAAGAAGAGCTAAACTCACTGTGTCAATCAACACTCCTAACCTTATATGATAGTCCCTCACGAGTCCTAGAAAAAATAATGTGATAATCAACGGACAAAATAGTTTCTCATCATAGGCATAGATTCTTTTGTTTTTCTTTTATAATAAAAAATAGTTCTAATGTTTAAGAAAAATTGAAAGAAATTAATTATCAATATAGAAAATATTGAAAGAAATTTGTGCCATTCTCCGTTAATGACAATAAATAATTACACAAAAAAAAAATTACACAGTATCAGTAACAATATTTCTGTGCAAAATTGCACTTATAGTCCTATTTATATTTTGGACGGTTGGTCTAACGATTGTAATTACCACTTTTGTCTTTGGCCCAATGATTGTATAATTATTACTAAAATAATTGATCCTATAATAAATGCTTTTGTTTAAAAAAAAAACTATATTTCAAGATCAATTGATTTAGCATTTGGTTTCGATCTTCTAAAATTGATTCTAGAAACTTAGATATTCATATCATTTACACAACTAACCTTATTTGTCTGCAAAATAATATTGCTCAGTATAATTCTTTAAATTCCACAAAACATAAGAGAATGATGAAAAATAATGTAATAAAGTATTAAGGAACCAAAGTTAACAATGTAAAAAAGAAATTGAAAAGAAAAACAGATTCAGCCATGAAGAAAATAATTATGAATTTGCTTGTATATGAATGAGTAGATGAGCATAAAAGACACATTTTCATACGTATAACATAATGTCATTGCAAAGTAAATTTGGTGAAAATCACTTATACCTGACACTAGGAGAGGCAAGATCGCCCCCATCACAAAGCCCAAAGCCGATGCGCCTGCTGCCTTCACTGGGCTCGACAACTTCTTCCTCATGGCCTCCAACTAATCATCAGCACTAATTCTCTTCATCTGAGCGACCTCTATATCATACTGAGAGTAAACGGAAACATATTCACCCAGGGCAAAGCTGCATGCCGCGGCCAACATACCAGCTTTTCCGGTGATCAGAAGCATGGTCATCGAGTCCTGTTGCACTGCACCTACGCCCATCATTAGCGACGCCATGGAAAGTAACCCGTCATTTGCGCCTAAAATAGCAGCTCTGAGCATCTGTGCTCGGTGGGAGTAATCGGAGACTTCACCTTCAAGTGGTAGTTGTTGATCTTGGGATTCGACGACCAGTGGATTTCTCCTTCAACTGGTGGCTTGTTGCCGTGGGTTTCACCTTCAACTGGGGGTTGATGAACATTGTCGCCGTGGGTTTCACCTTCAGATGGTGGTGGCTGAACATTGTCGCCGTTGATTTCACCTTCAAGTGGCGGTTGATGAACATCATTGTCGCCATGGATTTCACCTTCCAGTGGTTGCTGTTGAACATTGTCGCCGTTGATTTCACCTTCAAGTGGCAGTTGATGAACATCATTGTCGCCGTGAATTTCACCTTCAAGTGGCGGTTGATGAACATCATTGTCGCCGTGGATTTCACCTTCCAGTGGTTGCTGTTGAACATTGTCGTCGTTGATTTCACCTTCAAGTGGCGGTTGATGAGCATTACCGTCGTGGATTTCACCTTCCAGTGGTTGCTGTTGAACATTGTCGCCGTTGATTTCACCTTCTATTGGCGGTTGATGAACATCATTGTCGCCGTGGATTTCACCTTCCAGTGGTTGCTGTTGAACATTGTCGCCGTTGATTTCACCTTCAAGTGGCGGTTGATGAACATCATTGTCGTCATAGATTTCACCTTTCAGTGATTGTTGTTGAACATTGTCGCCGTTCATTTCACCTTCAAGTGGCGGTTGATGAACATCATTGTCGCCGTGGATTTCACATCCAGTGGTTGCTTTTGAACATTGTCGCCGTTGATGAACATCATTGTCGCCGTGGATTTCACCTTCCTGTGGTTGCTGTTGAACATTGTCGCATTTGATTTCACCTTCAAGTGACGGTTGATGAGCATTGCCGCCTTGGATTTCACCTTCCAGTGGTTGCTGTTGAACATTGTCGCCGTTGATTTCACCTTCAAGTGGCGGTTGATGAACATCATTGTCGCCGTGGATTTCACCTTTCAGTGGTTGCTGTTGAACATTCAATTAATAACAAAAGCACACATCTTCATCACAATGCATGTCATACTCCTAATATAAAGAGGATATTTTTTTAAATGATAATGATGAATACGTATTCTAAAATGAAATTAAGGATATCATTTTGTGAATTTTTTTTATGAAAACAAACAAAATTAGCTAGGTAAATAAAACTTGTACAACCACAGGGGTTGGGTCTAGTAAAATAATGTTTTGTTAAAAGTTACTTTTTTATATGCATTTTAGGTAATACGGGAACTGCAGGTTATATCTATAACGATGACAAGTGTGAAGTCCAATCATACTACATTCCAACTATTAAATTGAATACATTAATAGTAGCTACCAATCAGCGCAATAATATTATAATAGTAATGTTAAAAATTAAAATAAAGCCTTACTAAATCTGTTTTTTGGTAAGTATCAAATCAGTCCATAAGCTTTGAGCTAACCAACTTGGTTACACCAAAAGTGATCCCCATGGCAAGCCACCCTCCAACCAGCACTCTCAAAGAAGATTTCAATGGCGGCGCATTCCGTAGAATCGCCCCACCACCACCAAGCACAAGAAGAGCTAAACTCACTGTGTCAATCAACACTCCTAACCTTATATGATAGTCCCTCACGAGTCCTAGAAAAAATAATGTGATAATCAACGGACAAAATAGTTTCTCATCATAGGCATAGATTCTTTTGTTTTTCTTTTATAATAAAAAATAGTTCTAATGTTTAAGAAAAATTGAAAGAAATTAATTATCAATATAGAAAATATTGAAAGAAATTTGTGCCATTCTCCGTTAATGACAATAAATAATTACACAAAAAAAAATTACACAGTATCAGTAACAATATTTCTGTGCAAAATTGCACTTATAGTCCTATTTATATTTTGGACGGTTGGTATAACGATTGTAATTACCACTTTTGTCTTTGGCCCAATGATTGTATAATTATTACTAAAATAATTGATCCTATAATAAATGCTTTTGTTTAAAAAAAAAACTATATTTCAAGATCAATTGATTTAGCATTTGGTTTCGATCTTCTAAAATTGATTCTAGAAACTTAGATATTCATATCATTTACACAACTAACCTTATTTGTCTGCAAAATAATATTGCTCAGTATAATTCTTTAAATTCCACAAAACATAAGAGAATGATGAAAAATAATGTAATAAAGTATTAAGGAACCAAAGTTAACAATGTAAAAAAGAAATTGAAAAGAAAAACAGATTCAGCCATGAAGAAAATAATTATGAATTTGCTTGTATATGAATGAGTAGATGAGCATAAAAGACACATTTTCATACGTATAACATAATGTCATTGCAAAGTAAATTTGGTGAAAATCACTTATACCTGACACTAGGAGAGGCAAGATCGCCCCCATCACAAAGCCCAAAGCCGATGCGCCTGCTGCCTTCACTGGGCTCGACAACTTCTTCCTCATGGCCTCCAACTCATCATCAGCACTAATTCTCTTCATCTGAGCGACCTCTATATCATACTGAGAGTAAACGGAAACATATTCACCCAGGGCCAAGCTGCATGCCGCGGCCAACATACCAGCTTTTCCGGTGATCAGAAGCATGGTCATCGAGTCCTGTTGCACTGCACCTACGCCCATCATTAGCGACGCCATGGAAAGTAACCCGTCATTTGCGCCTAAAATAGCAGCTCTGAGCATCTGTGCTCGGTGGGAGTAATCGGAGACTTCACCTTCAAGTGGTAGTTGTTGATCTTGGGATTCGACGACCAGTGGATTTCTCCTTCAACTGGTGGCTTGTTGCCGTGGGTTTCACCTTCAACTGGGGGTTGATGAACATTGTCGCCGTGGGTTTCACCTTCAGATGGTGGTGGCTGAACATTGTCGCCGTTGATTTCACCTTCAAGTGGCGGTTGATGAACATCATTGTCGCCATGGATTTCACCTTCCAGTGGTTGCTGTTGAACATTGTCGCCGTTGATTTCACCTTCAAGTGGCAGTTGATGAACATCATTGTCGCCGTGAATTTCACCTTCAAGTGGCGGTTGATGAACATCTTTGTCGCCGTGGATTTCACCTTCCAGTGGTTGCTGTTGAACATTGTCGTCGTTGATTTCACCTTCAAGTGGCGGTTGATGAGCATTACCGTCGTGGATTTCACCTTCCAGTGGTTGCTGTTGAACATTGTCGCCGTTGATTTCACCTTCTATTGGCGGTTGATGAACATCATTGTCGCCGTGGATTTCACCTTCCAGTGGTTGCTGTTGAACATTGTCGCCGTTGATTTCACCTTCAAGTGGCGGTTGATGAACATCATTGTCGTCATAGATTTCACCTTTCAGTGATTGTTGTTGAACATTGTCGCCGTTCATTTCACCTTCAAGTGGCGGTTGATGAACATCATTGTCGCCGTGGATTTCACATCCAGTGGTTGCTTTTGAACATTGTCGCCGTTGATGAACATCATTGTCGCCGTGGATTTCACCTTCCTGTGGTTGCAGTTGAACATTGTCGCATTTGATTTCACCTTCAAGTGACGGTTGATGAGCATTGCCGCCTTGGATTTCACCTTCCAGTGGTTGCTGTTGAACATTGTCGCCGTTGATTTCACCTTCAAGTGGCGGTTGATGAACATCATTGTCGCCGTGGATTTCACCTTTCAGTGGTTGCTGTTGAACATTCAATTAATAACAAAAGCACACATCTTCATCACAATGCATGTCATACTCCTAATATAAAGAGGATATTTTTTTAAATGATAATGATGAATACGTATTCTAAAATGAAATTAAGGATATCATTTTGTGAATTTTTTTTATGAAAACAAACAAAATTAGCTAGGTAAATAAAACTTGTACAACCACAGGGGTTGGGTCTAGTAAAATAATGTTTTGTTAAAAGTTACTTTTTTATATGCATTTTAGGTAATACGGGAACTGCAGGTTATATCTATAACGATGACAAGTGTGAAGTCCAATCATACTACATTCCAACTATTAAATTGAATACATTAATAGTAGCTACCAATCAGCGCAATAATATTATAATAGTAATGTTAAAAATTAAAATAAAGCCTTACTAAATCTGTTTTTTGGTAAGTATCAAATCAGTCCCTAAGCTTTGAGCTAACCAACTTGGTTACACCAAAAGTGATCCCCATGGCAAGCCACCCTCCAACCAGCACTCTCAAAGAAGATTTCACTGGCGGCGCATTCCGTAGAATCGCCCCACCACCACCAAGCACAAGAAGAGCTAAACTCACTGTGCCAATCAACACTCCTAACCTTATATGATAGTCCCTCACGAGTCCTAGAAAAAATAATGTGATAATCAACGGACAAAATAGTTTCTCATCATAGGCATAGATTCTTTTGTTTTTCTTTTATAATAAAAAATAGTTCTAATGTTTAAGAAAAATTGAAAGAAATTAATTATCAATATAGAAAATATTGAAAGAAATTTGTGCCATTCTCCGTTAATGACAATAAATAATTACACAAAAAAAAAATTACACAGTATCAGTAACAATATTTCTGTGCAAAATTGCACTTATAGTCCTATTTATATTTTGGACGGTTGGTCTAACGATTGTAATTACCACTTTTGTCTTTGGCCCAATGATTGTATAATTATTACTAAAATAATTGATCCTATAATAAATGCTTTTATTTAAAAAAAAACTATATTTCAAGATCAATTGATTTAGCATTTGGTTTCGATCTTCTAAAATTGATTCTAGAAACTTAGATATTCATATCATTTACATAACTAACCTTATTTGTCTGCAAAATAATATTGCTCAGTATAATTCTTTAAATTCCACAAAACATAAGAGAATGATGAAAAATAATGTAATAAAGTATTAAGGAACCAAAGTTAACAATGTAAAAAAAAATTGAAAAGAAAAACAGATTCAGCCATGAAGAAAATAATTATGAATTTGCTTGTATATGAATGAGTAGATGAGCATAAAAGACACATTTTCATACGTATAACATAATGTCATTGCAAAGTAAATTTGGTGAAAATCACTTATACCTGACACTAGGAGAGGCAAGATCGCCCCCATCACAAAGCCCAAAGCCGATGCGCCTGCTGCCTTCACTGGGCTCGACAACTTCTTCCTCATGGCCTCCAACTCATCATCAGCACTAATTCTCTTCATCTGAGCGACCTCTATATCATACTGAGAGTAAACGGAAACATATTCACCCAGGGCCAAGCTGCATGCCGCGGCCAACATACCAGCTTTTCCGGTGATCAGAAGCATGGTCATCGAGTCCTGTTGCACTGCACCTACGCCCATCATTAGCGACGCCATGGAAAGTAACCCGTCATTTGCGCCTAAAATAGCAGCTCTGAGCATCTGTGCTCGGTGGGAGTAATCGGAGACTTCACCTTCAAGTGGTAGTTGTTGATCTTGGGATTCGACGACCAGTGGATTTCTCCTTCAACTGGTGGCTTGTTGCCGTGGGTTTCACCTTCAACTGGGGGTTGATGAACATTGTCGCCGTGGGTTTCACCTTCAGATGGTGGTGGCTGAACATTGTCGCCGTTGATTTCACCTTCAAGTGGCGGTTGATGAACATCATTGTCGCCATGGATTTCACCTTCCAGTGGTTGCTGTTGAACATTGTCGCCGTTGATTTCACCTTCAAGTGGCAGTTGATGAACATCATTGTCGCCGTGAATTTCACCTTCAAGTGGCGGTTGATGAACATCATTGTCGCCGTGGATTTCACCTTTCAGTGGTTGCTGTCGAACATTGTCGCCGTTGATTTCACCTTCAAGTGGCATTTGATGAACATCATTGTCGCCGTGAATTTCACCTTCAAGTGGCGGTTGATGAACATCATTGTCGCCGTGGATTTCACCTTTCAGTGGTTGCAGTCGAACATTGTCGCCGTTGATTTCACCTTCAAGTGGCGGTTGATGAACATCATTGTCGCCGTGGATTTCACCTTCCAGTGGTTGCTGTTGAACATTGTCGTCGTTGATTTCACCTTCAAGTGGCGGTTGATGAGCATTGCCGTCGTTTATTTCACCTTCCAGTGGTTGCTGTTGAACATTGTCGCCGTTGATTTCACCTTCTATTGGCGGTTGATGAACATCATTGTCGCCGTGGATTTCACCTTCCAGTGGTTGCTGTTGAACATTGTCGCCGTTGATTTCACCTTCAAGTGGCGGTTGATGAACATCATTGTCGCCGTGGATTTCACCTTCCAGTGGTTGCTGTTGAACATTGTCGTCGTTGATTTCACCTTCAAGTGGCGGTTGATGAGCATTGCCGTCGTGAATTTCACCTTCCAGTGGTTGATGTTGAACATTGTCGCCGTTGATTTCACCTTCTATTGGCGGTTGATGAACATCATTGTCGCCGTTGATTTCACCTTCAAGTGGCATTTGATGAACATCATTGTCGCCGTGAATTTCACCTTCAAGTGGCGGTTGATGAACATCATTGTCGCCGTGGATTTCACCTTTCAGTGGTTGCTGTCGAACATTGTCGCCGTTGATTTCACCTTCAAGTGGCGGTTGATGAACATCATTGTCGCCGTGGATTTCACCTTCCAGTGGTTGCTGTTGAACATTGTCGTCGTTGATTTCACCTTCAAGTGGCGGTTGATGAGCATTGCCGTCGTGGATTTCACCTTCCAGTGGTTGCTGTTGAACATTGTCGCCGTTGATTTCACCTTCTATTGGCGGTTGATGAACATCATTGTCGCCGTGGATTTCACCTTCCAGTGGTTGCTGTTGAACATTGTCGCCGTTGATTTCACCTTCAAGTGGCGGTTGATGAACATCATTGTCGTCATAGATTTCACCTTTCAGTGATTGTTGTTGAACATTGTCGCCGTTCATTTCACCTTCAAGTGGCGGTTGATGAACATCATTGTCGCCGTGGATTTCACATCCAGTGGTTGCTTTTGAACATTGTCGCCGTTGATGAACATCATTGTTGCCGTGGATTTCACTTTCCTGTGGTTGCTGTTGAACATTGTCGCATTTGATTTCACCTTCAAGTGACGGTTGATGAGCATTGCCGCCTTGGATTTCACCTTCCAGTGGTTGCTGTTGAACATTGTCGCCGTTGATTTCACCTTCAAGTGGCGGTTGATGAACATCATTGTCGCCGTGGATTTCACCTTTCAGTGGTTGCTGTTGAACATTCAATTAATAACAAAAGCACACATCTTCATCACAATGCATGTCATACTCCTAATATAAAGAGGATATTTTTTTAAATGATAATGATGAATACGTATTCTAAAATGCAATTAAGGATGTCATTTTGTGAATTTTTTTTATAAGAACAAACAAAATTAGCTATGTAAATAAAACTTGTACAACCACAGGGGTTGGGTCTAGTAAAATAATGTTTTGTTAAAAGTTACTTTTTTATATGCATTTTAGGTAATACGGGAACTGCAGGTTATATCTATAACGATGACAAGTGTGAACTCCAATCATACTACATTCCAACTATTAAATTGAATACATTAATAGTAGCTACCAATCAGCGCAATAATATTATAATAGTAATGTTAAAAATTAAAATAAAGCCTTACTAAATCTGTTTTTTGGTAAGTATCAAATCAGTCCCTAAGCTTTGAGCTAACCAACTTGGTTACACCAAAAGTGATCCTCATGGAAAGCCACCCTCCAACCAGCACTCTCAAAGAAGATTTCACTGGCGGCGCATTCCGTAGAATCGCCCCACCTCCACCAAGCACAAGAAGAGCTAAACTCACTGTGCCAATCAACACTCCTAACCTTGTATGATAGTCCCTCACGAGTCCTAGAAAAAATAATGTGATAATCAACGGACAAAATAGTTTCTCATCATAGGCATAGATTCTTTTGTTTTTCTTTTATAATAAAAAATAGTTATAATGTTTAAGAAAAATTGAAAGAAATTAATTATCAATATAGAAAATATTGAAAGAAATTTGTGCCATTCTCCGTTAATGACAATAAATAATTACACAAAAAAAAAATTACACTGTATCAGTAACAATATTTCTGTGCAAAATTGCACTTATAGTCCTATTTATATTTTGGACGGTTGGTCCAACGATTGTAATTACCACTTTTGTCTTTGGCCCAATGATTGTATAATTATTACTAAAATAATTGATCCTATAATAAATGCTTTTATTTAAAAAAAAAAAACTATATTTCAAGATCAATTGATTTAGCATTTGGTTTCGATCTTCTAAAATTGATTCTAGAAACTTAGATATTCATATCATTTACACAACTAACCTTATTTGTCTGCAAAATAATATTGCTCAGTATAATTCTTTAAATTCCACAAAACATAAGAGAAGGATGAAAAATAATGTAATAAAGTATTAAGGAACCAAAGTTAACAATGTAAAAAAGAAATTGAAAAGAAAAACAGATTCAGCCATGAAGAAAATAATTATGAATTTGCTTGTATATGAATGAGTAGATGAGCATAAAAGACACATTTTCATACGTATAACATAATGTCGTTGCAAAGTATATTTGGTGAAAATCACTTATACCTGACACTAGGAGAGGCAGGATCGCCCCCATCACAAAGCCCAAAGCCGATGCGCCTGCTGCCTTCACTGGGCTCGATAACTTCTTCCTCATGGCCTCCAACTCATCATCAGCACTAATTCTCTTCATCTGAGCGACCTTTATATCATACTGAGAGTAAACGGAAACATATTCACCCAGGGCCAAGCTGCATGCCCCGGCCAACATACCAGCTTTTCCGGTGATCAGAAGCATGGTCATCGAGTCCTGTTGCACTGCACCTACGCCCATCATTAGCGACGCCATGGAAAGTAACCCGTCATTTGCGCCTAAAATAGCGGCTCTGAGCATCTGTGCTCGGTGGGAGTAATCGGAGACTTCACCTTCAAGTGGTAGTTGTTGATCTTGGGATTCGACGACCAGTGGATTTCTCCTTCAACTGGTGGCTTGTTGCCGTGGGTTTCACCTTCAACTGGGGGTTGATGAACATTGTCGCCGTGGGTTTCACCTTCAGATGGTGGTGGCTGAACATTGTCGCCGTTGATTTCACCTTCAAGTGGCGGTTGATGAACATCATTGTCGCCATGGATTTCACCTTCCAGTGGTTGCTGTTGAACATTGTCGCCGTTGATTTCACCTTCAAGTGGCAGTTAATGAACATCATTGTCGCCGTGAATTTCACCTTCAAGTGGCGGTTGATGAACATCATTGTCGCTGTGGATTTCACCTTTCAGTGGTTGCTGTCGAACATTGTCGCCGTTGATTTCACCTTCAAGTGGCAGTTGATGAACATCATTGTCGCCGTGAATTTCACCTTCAAGTAGCGGTTGATGAACATCATTGTCGCCGTGGATTTCACCTTTCAGTGGTTGCTGTCGAACATTGTCGCCGTTGATTTCACCTTCAAGTGGCGGTTGATGAACATCATTGTCGCCGTGGATTTAACCTTCCAGTGGTTGCTGTTGAACATTGTCGTCGTTGATTTCACCTTCAAGTGGCAGTTGATGAGCATTGCCGTCGTGGATTTCACCTTCCAGTGGTTGCTGTTGAACATTGTCGCCGTTGATTTCACCTTCAAGTGGCGGTTGATGAACATCATTGTCGCCGTGGATTTCACCTTTCAGTGGTTGCTGTTGAACATTGTCGCCGTTGATTTCACCTTCAAGTGGCGGTTGATGAACATCATTGTCGCCGTGGATTTCACCTTCCAGTGGTTGCTGTTGAACATTGTCGCCGTTGATTTCACCTTCAAGTGGCGGTTGATGAACATCATTGTCGTCGTATATTTCACCTTTCAGTGATTGTTGTTGAACATTGTCGCCGTTGATTTCACCTTCAAGTGACGGTTGATGAACATCATTGTCGCCGTGGATTTCACATACAGTGGTTGCTGTTGAACATTGTCGCCGTTGATGAACATCATTGTCGCCGTGGATTTCACCTTCCAGTGGTTGCTGTTGAACATTGTCCCCGTTGATTTCACCTTCAAGTGACGGTTGATTAGCATTGCCGCCGTGAATTTCACCTTCCAGTGGTTGCTGTTGAACATTGTCGCCGTTGATTTCACCTTCAAGTGGCGGTTAATGAACATCAGTGTCGCCGTGGATTTCACCTTCCAGTGGTTGCTGTTGAACATTGTCGCCGTTGATTTCACCTTTAAGTGGCGGTTGATGAAAATCATTGTCGCCGTGGATTTCACCTTCCAGTGGTTGCTGTTGAACATTGCCGCCGTTGATTTCACATTCAAGTGGTGGTTGATGAGCATTGCCGCCGTGGATTTCACCTTCAAGAATGTTGTTTTCTTCGACAGTACCCATGGAAAGGAATTTTACGAGGAATGTTCTGTGGTGTGGAAAAGGGAGGAGGAGATTTGTACAGTTTGTAGAAGTCTGGGTGTATAGCGGATTACAATAACATGTCTACTCCTATATATATATGTGCATTGTGATTTGAACAGTCAAATTATGTTCCCTCTCGATCTGCATAATGTCAGATAGATGATACGGTACATGTTGCTAAGACTCATGATGATGAACTGGACTTGTGAAATTCCCCTAATTAATTTCAGGATTAATTAAGACGCCATATTATTATTATAGAGGACCTTTTCTCGGAGCCTCGATTTTTAACCTTGTGAGTGATGGTAGTCACGAATATTTCTTTTACAAACTATCCAAAGGTTTGAGCATTAAAAATTTTGTATATACACAATCTATGTTGAATATATTGAAAAGTAAATACTCAATTCGAGCTTCATTTGTTGCATATATTAAACAAGCTTGAACAAAAGTATTTGTTTGATAATTTATTGAAATTTGGTTCAAGTTCAGTTTGATAAATTAAAAGATGACAAAGTGCATTTAAAAGTATCCCGAGCCTGAGCCATGCTTGAGTCAATTTAAACTTGTTTAATTTGATTTATGTGAGAAACAGAGTTAAATAAAAAATTCAAATAAAGCTTGAATATTCTACACTACTACACTAATTTCCACCTTTAATGCTGAACTAGTCAATAGGTAGATTGTTGGGTAAAATGTGATAATTTAGTGTTATGCTCTTCTTTCTTGAAAATGTCATGGAATTACCGTTTCTCAATAGGAAAAATATCGGTGTAATATTCAAAACTCCCCCCCCCCCCCTACTAATAACCATTGTATGTTTATTTTTCTGGTAATGCAAATTTACCATATTACATATGTTTAAGATTTAATTTACAATACCAACAGGTGATTGATCTAGTGGAAGATATTAGTCACTAAAAAGTAGCGGACTCAGATTTGAATATCTGTTGGAAGATATACCCACTTAATGTGTCCAACGCGCCTCGAAAAGGATTAAACCCTTGGGAAACAAAAAAAAATATGTATTTAATTTACAATCATATGCCTTGTGAAAAGTTTTGTGTAAAAAGATAAAGGTACATTTAGAGAGGGTTAAGTGTCACATTTATCATTACATAAGGGAGTAAAGTGTTACATTAATCATAACTCATAGGGTAAACAGTTTCACGTCTATAATAACAAAGAGGATAAAATGCCATAATTATCATAATACATTCACCACTAAAAGGTGAAATTCACGGCAACAATGTTCAATAGCCACCACTTGAAGGTGAACTCCACAGCAACAATATTCAACAACCACAATTATTATAACACAGGGAGTAAATTATCACATTTATCACAATAAAAATGGTTCAAGTGTCACATTTATAAGTTGAGTGAGTTAAAATATAGTATATACGAGCGATACTTTTGTTAATTTATACTTTTTGTAAGTTTAACAATGTTACGGACGCTCCCAAAAAAAAAAGTTAGAAAACTTTTATAAAATTATAAAAGAACTAAAGTACTGTTTTCAACTCATAAAAGTGTAAATTAAATATTAAATATATCGCAGAGATGAATTGCCATTAACTCTTGAATGAAGTCAATCAGTTAATCCATATGCATTTAATATGGAATGATTTGTTACCCAACATGTAGCAGCCGGGGAATTGTTTGATTTTCTTTATTTCCCTTTTCCTTTCCTTTGGGTTTTTTTCCCCTATTTTCCTATATCTTGCTTCTGCTGCGCCTAACCACATCAATTTCTTCCCCTAATATTTTTCCTAATTTGAGCATGTATCAATGCCTATTGTTATTTGTTCCGAAAACGATAGCTAAGATTACAGGCTTTATGTCATTATCGAAAAGATACTAGGCTTTATGTAAGTATACATGTGACGGCCCGGCTCCGCGGGTCCGTCGGATAACGGTCGAAAAGTTATTATTATTTTGAAAACGTGTTAAAATATCGAAACTTTTTTTTTTTGACGAAGAATAAAATAAAATCAATTTTCATAGTAGATGTTGAAAGCGGAAGCATTTAATCACAACATATCAAATGATTTGAACAAAATCAAACGAGAGAGATAAACAAATAATTTATGAAAATCTTGTCTCTTTTATGAAAATATAAATCATCTTTAACGATTCAATAAATTAAAGGTTTTAAACAAAATCAAAAAGGAGAATAAATCGACAACAAAATATTACTACTCTCCCGAATACTAGGGTGGGACCGCAACCGTGATGACCTAACCGCAACCCGACTATTATTTCCAGAACACCTGAAACTAAAAAGAAATGAAACATTGAACGCATAAGTTGATCATCCAACTTAGTGAGGCTATGTTCGAATTTGCATAGTGATGTATGAATGCAACATATTATATAACATAAGCATGTTATCAAGCAAATAAACGTATATTCAAGACGGAAGAAACACGGAATTCACATAACCAAGAATTTGCTGATGCCGTCCTCCACTTACCCTCCATTCTCAGTCTGATGTCCATCCAAACTCACCAAGTAAGGAGCGACCTTACTATCTGAAATGCATTGACATGTCTTTGCCGGAGTTCGTCCTTACTCCCCAAGTGTTCCTCCCCACTTAGGTTGTAAGGTCAGGCCTACGGGTAACCGTGACAATCCTGCCGGCCCTTGCCGGCCAGGTTGGCATCGGGTCCATATACCAATCAAAAGGGGCCCACACAAAATCGGAAACAAACGGAAACATATAGTCGGAAACAAACGGAACATAACATATCAAACATATTTAACATATTATCAACATTTAATAACTTATAATGTAAAATGTATTTGCATCTAGTAGATTCGGATGTAGCATGTATTGGATTATCATGTTGATATACTTAGGATTTCAAGCGAGTAAGGTCTACATAACAAGTCCAATCTAATCGTGACAACATGCAAGAGAAATTATAATATAAGACATTCTTTGATTATTAAAAGCATTAGTAAATATTTGACTCGATCTACAAGCACATCGGACCGACATACAAATTAAACACACAGCACTCACCTTTGTCGCTTAGTATAGCGACTAAAACTCCACAATGATGTGTATCCGAAACCTGAGCAAGTACGTATACGACTTAGAATGTATTTAACAACCTTACTTAAACATAACCGATGAAAATCCTACACAAGGATTTCCTAAGCTAACACATCGCACACAAGAACTTAGAACTTTCGACATCAAACTCCAACTAAAAGTTATTATTTTCAAAACTCGAAATTCTAATTACAAAAACAGCGCCAAAATAGCAAAATTTTCCCTTCATTTTCCAGATTTACAAAACAGCCCCTGAACTTTGAAAAACATCCATTTTTCGAAAATTTGCAACAAACTTTAAATCAAAAGATTTTTAACTAAACTCATATCGAAAATCAAATAAAAGTATTAAGTATCTTGTTACTTCAAAAACCAAATCTTTAAAATTCCCACAAGTTTAAAACTTTTCGAAAATACCCTCATAGTTTTGAAAACATAGAAAAATCAACTTTCTTGAAAAAAATAATTCAAGATTCAAGCATTTAAGCAATAATTTAAAAATAATCAAGCATAATTTCAATATAAAACTAAGATTAACAATAAGTTTTACTAATTTTTTTCACAAACTAACATTGAGAAACAAAAAGTTCTTTAATTATAAACTTTCTTCGGAAAAATTTACAAATTTTCAATCTTATAACTAAAATGAATAAAACACTACTTCAAATCAATTAATCAAGAGTTTATAAAAGAACCATGTAAAAACAGCAACAAAACAGCAACTTTAACCCCTTATTTTCAGATTTACAAAAATAACCCCAAATGTTTCAAAAACTCCCATTTTTGCAAAATATCGGAACAAAATTTAAAACAAATGCTTTTCAAGTAAACCTAACCAAATATCAAACAAAAATTTATATTTTCAGTCCCTTTTTAATCCCAACAAGAATCGCAACCTAAGCCCTTCAACTTTTAACACCTTTCAAAAATACCCCCCAAAGTTTCGGAAATAACTTTTAACAATAACTTTTTTACGAAAATAAATCAAGATCCAAACATATAAGAAATATTTAAACAAAACCAAAGCAAGTCACATTAAATATCTAATATTAAACATGAACTCAACAACTTATCACAATAGCCACAAGGATAACTAAACTTCTTCAATATATGCTTTGAAGAAAAGAATGTAAAATCACAAATATTAAAGATGGATCTTTACCCAAAGCAACGAAGGGGGTGAAACTCTCTTCATTTCCAGACCTCCGAAGGTGGTGGTTGTAGCTCCGGTGGCAGTGGTGGCGGCTCCGGTGGTGGTTCATAACAAAAGCCCTCAAATCCTTACTTTTCCCCAACTTCTAATGACTGCCGATTCACTTTGAGAGATCCAATCGACGATCCGAACGGTCAATATGTAGCCCCATGTGTGTAGGACCTTCAGGAAAAATTTGGGCACGATCCAACGGTGGACGAAGGCGGAATGGTCGAAAAACCGAGACTGTGCTGAGTATACCCGAAAACTATCTTCCTAATGTGTTTCCTCTTGCATCTCTCTCTCTCTCTTACCCACTTAGATTTTTACTTCAAGAAGGTAAATGGTGTAGGTGAGACAAATATCTGATTTAGGGAGCTAATAGAGAGGGTAGTGAAGTGTTTGAATGGAGAAATGGGTGGAGTGTTTGAATGGAGAAAGGGGTATGGTGAATGTACTAAGGGGTATGGTCTGTTCCCTATGCCATGGCTAATATCTTGGCTTAGCAAGGAGAAGAAATCATTGCATGCTTAGCCAATGGATGAGAAGGGGCATTTTTGCACTTTTGACCCCCAAAATTTCAAAAAGTGCAAAATGACCCCTAAATCCAAAAATTTCGCACACTTTGGTCCAAACTAGTTACAAAATTACCCCAATGTTTTTAAAATGCAATAGACATGTTTTCTAAATTATTTCTAAGTCCAATATTCCATAAGGAATAATTAATGCACACAAAGCACAAAAGAGAGTTCAATTTTTTTGTGCTCGAAAATTTTAATTGTACGTTTAGGTTTAAAGAAATACTATGTTTATTAAAAATAAAATACGCACACAAAATCGGGTTATTAATTCAATAACTTTATTTTAAAATATTTTAAATTTACGGGGTGTTACAATACATGTTCCATTTGAGTAATTGAAAGGTTAAATCATCACAAATGAGCCTCTACTGAGTACTGAAACTTCCACAAGTGAGCGTCTAATTTGTATATTCATTGTGATAGTCAATAGAGATGAAGACAAGTACTGTAGCTTTCATATTTGGTCTAATATTTGCATAAAAACCCCTAAACTCTCTCTCTTTTTCTTTTTCTTTTTCTCGAGATAATCCTAAACAGGGCCGACTCTAGCTTTTTGGGGGCCCTAAGAGAAATTATAAAATTAAGCCCTTTATCATGAACAAGTTATATATATATAGACTTCTAACAAATTATACACTTTTTCTTCTTCTTATTTTCATAGAAGAAATGTATATATTAATCTTGATGTTTTGATTTTTGTAACATCTTTCCCTAAATAAAATATATTTTTTGACATAGCCAATCACTAATATGTTCTCCTAATTTTAGTTTTCATAAACTTCTTTTAGAATAGATAATTATTATATTATAATTTGAATGTTGTCTTATAATAAGTTCACAATTGTACGTAGCATGTTACTTTTGATTTAACAAATTAATGTCTCTAACACATAAATAAACTTTTAGTACTGAAATATCTATTATAAAAGAGAACATAAAGGATTCCTCCTGCTTGGCTGTCCATTGTAAAGAAGAATAAATAAAAAACAAATCTAAAAAAAACTGCAGCCAATGCGTAATTATACTGGCTGGCACAAGTATATTTGAGCCATGTCGAAAGTCCGACTTTGTACAGGTATTTGTAATCTTTTAAACGAGATGTAAGAATTAAATTTATCTTATAATACCACTAGAACTCTTCAAATCTTGTTTCTTATGTGGAGGTACGCTCATAGAACCATTTTGCTCTGCCTTTTGCTAATCAGAAAACAATAAAATTATTAACACGTATTATCCTAGGAAGAAGATCTACAGAATTTGTGAGAAAGAACTAACGGATTTTAAAAATAGATATCTTATCTTGTGCAGCCTCGAATATAGCATCAACAAGGGTACGATAATTGTCTTCTTCAATAAGAGCCAATCTGCCATCCTTCAAAGTTTTATCATAATTTTTTGTTCCCAAAATTTCCAATTCCACCCATACAAAAACTACTTTAAAAGAAATTATGATAGCTATTAAGTTGAATAGCAAATATTGGATTATAATATACATCAAATTACACGCCCGCAAACTCATCTGTCGAATATAAATAATATTCTTACTAAATCACAACACAACTTTAATTTAAATAGAAAATATAATTGATGTGAGACAATTTACTAAACGTTCTCATCATATCAACTACTCACTCATAGTTATAATTATATATAAAAAGTAAGATGGCTTAAATGCTTCAACCTAATTGGACCTGCATATATTGTAAAACGCACTGGCAATAAATAACCAAATAAATAAATAACGTTTTGTTTTATGACTGTTTGTTTTATTTTCTAAAAATATTGTAAAAAATTCTAATGACCAATAAAAAAATTAAGAATATAAAATAACAAAATATAGAATACGAAAAATAGTTGAATAAACAAAATTAAGGCAGTAAGTATGAAAAAAATAAACAAACATAAAAAACAAATACTTGATAAGTCCAGATCGAAAAGTAAGAATATAGATTATATACTTACTGAATCAACAACACAACTTTAATTTAAATAGAAAATATAATTGATGTGAGACAATTTATAGTGGTCATGGTAAAGATCCAACGACCATAATATTATAAGATAAACGGTGTAGATTGTATAACGGGAAACGTTCCCACCTTTTCAATTACTCATAGTTATAGGGGTAGTTTAAAATTATATATAAACAGTAAGAATGCTTAAATGTTTCAACCTAATTGAACCTGCATATATTGTAAAACGCACCGACAATAAATAAACAAATAATTGAATAACGTTTTGTTTTATGACTGTTTGTTTCATTTTCTCAAAATATTGTAAAAAATTTTACAAAATGTGTTGTTTTGTAAAACTTACTGCAATGTACCTTGTTGCTATTTTATTCTAAATAGTTACAGGTTAATACTATTCTGCAATAACATAATATTTATTTAACTCCATGCATATACAAAACATCTTAATTTATCAGCAAATATATTTAAATAATTTTTTTATAGAACATTGTTGTTGATATATGAATTAAATAGTAGTAAATAAATTAGTTTTTATAAAGTTAAATATTAGTACTTCAATTTAACTTGATTATATTATTCCATTTTAAACAACTAAATAAATAACGTATATTATATTATCTCTGTAAAAGATAAGTTTATTCTCGGCATTGAAACATACAAATGAATGGTGAAAATTATATATGTAAATTTAGTAACAATTATAATATGTACACTGCAATAACACATCCACTTGTTCGAAATAAAAAATATCGATCTAAACAACGACTATTATCTGTACAACGACTATTTTCAGGATTTCGTATGAAATCGTGTTCGTCTTAGGAGTAGTTTAAAAGGTGGGAACGTTTCCCGGTATACAATCTACACCATTTATCTCACAAATTTTCTGGTCGTCGGATCTTTACCATGGTTACTATAAATTGGGTCACTTAATTTATATTTTGTATTTAAATTAATAAATTAATGTTGTATTGTAGATTGAGCAAGAATATTTAATCTATATATACGACGGATGAGTTGGCATGCGTTACGTGATATATTTTTAAAATAATTTTTTAAAATTTCGCAGGACAGTTTCTTGCAGGTTTAGCATAACACAGGGGAATATGTTCCATTTTCCCCACTTGAAAGACAGATCTGGAAAGCTAATAAGCAAGAAAAGCTTCGTGTTCAATATCACTTCCGCTGCTCACGAATGTATTTATCCAAGCACTCTGGTGAGCTTTCTCTGGTTTGGTTCAGTTCAATATAACCCGTGCAATAAGCAATTTCTCTCCTATTTCTTCAAATAAAAGGTATATATTTTTGTGTTGTTTTAATCATTTCCTAAATATTTTATGGATATTATTTCTAGGATAATAAGTGTTAATAGTTTTATTATTATTTTATGTGTAGCAAGAGTCTGAGCCAAAAAAGCATCAGAATTTGGAGTGCAACTGTCTACTCGAGTGAAAACATTGGCGGAAAAATTTATTATTAAAGTTTATTATCCGAGTATAAATATTATTAGTTTGGAAGGTTTTCATCCGTTTAATGTACAACGTTTATCGTATTATTTCTTGAGCGTTAGATCTTTACTAATGCTACTGTAGAAGTACTCACCGAACATTAAAGTTTTTTTATATTTTTCAAAAAATGGAAATTCATAACCAAATTCAATGTATATTATATTCTTTAATAAAGTTATTTTTGTACGGCAAATAATTTTTTTTTAAACATGTATGACCAAGTCAAAATATATAATAAATTGTAATGTATTTAGCTTTGCGTGGGTATAACTGTAATATATTCTTAGCCACCATCTAGACCAACGGATTCCGGATTTTCCTAAATTTTCCGGATTTCGATTTCGTAGAATTATCCTGACCGACTAGACCAACGGTTGCCCCAGCTGAAACACAGGAAACTCCCACCTTCCATTACCTATTTATTTAAGCCCTAATTTCTCTAAACCTCCCTCCCCAACATCCCAAAAATCAGAACTTGATAATAATTTCTAATTTCAATCACCATCGCATGCTATTCTCTACACGCACCAACACATAGAGCGGTGATGTCGGAGAAATTTTCGGCTGCGCTTAGAATTGGTGACCTCAATGATTTCATAGCACCATCACAGGGTTGTGTTGTTAAAGCCGAGGTAACAATTTCTTTTGCTCTCCAGTGTTTTGAAAAGTTAGAAATAGTTTCGCATGTTTGCAGTTGAATTTTTGTTTGTTTAATATAGTCAGTTGACTATAATTTGATAATCATTGCAATTGATCTATTAATCTTCTTCATTTTATTAATCTACCTTTATAATTGCTTTGTAGTTTTTTTTCTTTTCTTTTTTCTTCTTCATTTTTTAGTTAACTTTGTAGCTTATTTATATTCTCATTATCTATTTTTAGTGTCTTCTGTTGACATTGTTTCGTTAATATGAGTCTTGTTGTGGACAGAATGTAAGTAGACCAAGGACTGCTCCTAAAGTTGTGCAAACTGAGCCGGTGAAGATTTCATTAAAAGATTGCTTAGCATGCAGGTATAATATGGGTGTTTTGTTGATCACAGATGGCAATAACTTTGTAATCTTTTTTGTGTGTGGTTCTAGATGTAGGACTATATAATTGGTCTTGATTCTTGTTCCAAATCATGATTCAGAAGATGAGTTTAAAACTGAAATAGAAAATCTAATATGTATGATTCTCATGCAGTGGGTGCATTACATCTGCAGAGACCGTTATGCTGGAGAAGCAGAGTTTAGACGAGTTTCTTTCAAACCTCAACAAAGGAAAAACTGTTATTGTCTCCCTTTCTCCCCAATCTAGAGCTTCTCTTGCTGTTCATTTTGGGCTTTCTCCTCTTCAGGTAAAATACGACATAAAAAAAGATGGTTTTAGTGCACAATTTACTAGTATAACATTATTAATGTTGAATAGAAGCTTTTTTTATTCATCAGCTTGCGGATATTTATAGGTTATAAATGCGTTCAGGTCTTTGGAAAACTCACTACATTATTCAAGTCCTTGGGAGTGAAAGCCTTGTATGACACCAGCAGCAGTCGTGATTTAACGCTTATCGAGTCTTGTAATGAATTTATAAGACGTTATAAATTATGCAATACAAATGATGACGAGAAATCAAAATCATCCCTTCCTATGATTTCATCCGCATGTCCAGGTCTGCAACTTCTTTTTCTGTAATAGTTAATGCCACAGATGTTTGTAACTGTGGTATTTTGCCTCCTGAAATATAAGTTGCTTGGTGAATGGAGAAAAGTATATATCTTTCCCAATTATTTCTTGCTGAAGTAGGGTTGGGAGTGTGGTGCTACATGCTCCATTCTGACTATTTCGATGTTGATTATAGTATTTAGTTTTTCTTGGCCTTCTATTTGACTCTTCCATAATATGGGATTGCAGGTTGGATATGCTATGCAGAAAAAACTCTTGGATCATATATTCTGCCTTATATTTCTTCGGTGAAAAGTCCCCAACAAACAATTGGAGCCGCCATTAAGAGCCACATATGCCAAAAATTATGTATTAGGTGATATATTCATTGCATCATATTTGTAAATGCTCACATACTTGCATCAGGATTGCTCATGTTTGTTTAAGATCGCATAGTTTTTATCATGGAATGAGTACACGTTGGGTTGATATTACTTGAAGTCAGTGTTTAGGAGCTTAATAGGTCAGTTATAATTACGAGATTCAGTAGGACAACTACTAGTCAGAATTGTTGTGTGAGAATAATTCTCCCATTTGAGTGACTAGCATACTAAAAGTCACTTGAAATTGTTTTCTTATCATATATGCATAATGTTGGAAGAATTTGTATAATGATGGATATATTATATTTTGGGCAGGGCAGAGGATATATATCATGTTACTGTGATGCCTTGTTATGACAAAAAGCTTGAGGCTGCTAGGGATGACTTTGTGTTCCAGGTGGATTCTGATGGTGAAAGTATTACAGAGGTTGACTCGGTATTGACAACCGGAGAGGTTTTAGATTTAATTCAGGTAATCTGTTAGTGAGGCCAGTCTGAGTCTGCAGTGGTGCTTCTGTTTCATTTCCTTTTCATTTTTCGCAGAAGTTTGATTTTTTTTTTATTGTTGCAGTTGAGATCAGCTGATTTTGTAACCTTGAAGGAATCTCCAATAGATAAAGTGTGAGAATCTAAACTAATTCTAGGTACTCTTATCATGATAGCCCATGACCTTATTTTAATGATTTCATTCTTCTGTAGATTGTCAAATGTAGATGAAGAAGGCCATCTCCATGGTGTACGTGGAAGCTCTGGAGGATATGCTGACACAGTATTCAGATATGCTGCAAAAGTGCTTTTTGGGAAGGAAATTGAAGGTGCGCTTGAGTTCAAGACCATAAGGAATGCAGATTTTCGTGAAGTAACTCTTGAAGTAAGCGTGGTTTGACCTCCTTGTGCACACTCTTGGTGGATGTGTTGGAAAAATAGGTGTCTGGTTTTGACATGTTCTAGTTTGACCATTCAAAAATTGTCATGGATCGTGATACACTTCACATGAGCTTGAGTTAATATTCCCTAGTTACTCGTCAAGAGCTTGATTGATATTCTGTCAATGGTATCTGTCGTGATAATGTCACTTGTCTATGTGAAAAGAAGTAGAAAGTTTATTTCTCTGTGACTGTATTGGCCTGTTATATTGCCTCGTTCTTTACATAAGATACACTTCATTTTCCATTGTTGTCTGGTCTCCTAAGAAACAATTTCTGGTTTTTGTAATGCAGGTACAGGGTAAAGTTGTTTTGAGATTTGCACTATGTTATGGATTCAGGAACCTGCGGAATGTTGTTACGAAAATAAAAAATGGGAAGTGTGAATATCATTTTTTGGAGATCATGGCATGCCCTTCAGGTAGTATTTCTCTCATTTACTTATATGCAAACTTACAATCATCCATTATGTGTGCTACTTGTTCCCTAAATCATTCTTGGTTTTGGCATGACCGCACTTGTGACAGGATGCTTGAATGGTGGAGGTCAAATCAAGCCCAAGCCTGGACAATCTGGAAAAGATTTGATTACATTGTTGGAAACAACATATTCAGATAATGTAAGTCTAATTGGTAGTGTAAGCTCTTTAAATTGGTTCTTTATGTTGATAAATAGCCCAGATTTGACATTCTATTCCATTAGCAAGATATAGTAAAAAAGGTTATGACTACATAGAGCACCAATCTCTTCATGCATTTAGCTCAAATCTAATACAAAGCTGAGTTCTAGAGTAACTCACTGGAGACAGGATATGTGCAAGTCGTAAATCTGTATGCATTAACATGAGAATGTTCATGTTTATTATACTCCAAAATATATACAACAAGTTCAAATAAAATTGCGTTCATTTTCTTTCCCCTCAGAAAAATATTTTGAACCATTTACACGAAATAGTAGAGATTCGTCATTAACAGAAACATTTAGTATTCCCTCAAAACCAAAAATGCTTACTGAATTTCAGTAGCCCCACCATTAAATTGATGTTTCCCCCTGAAAGTAAAGTCATTTACTGTGTAGCTTTCATATATTTATCTTCAAGTGTTTCTCCTTGCTAAACTAAGAATACCAAAGTGGAATGCAAACTTTTGAATGCTATGTTTTCTTAAATATTTTAATTTTCAGGTGTTGGTTGTCGACCCTTTTGAAAATCCTCGAATCAAAGAGCTGTACGAAGAGTGGCTTGGCGAGCCTGGTTCAGAGAAGGCAAAGAGACATCTGCACACTGAATACCATCCTGTTGAGAAAAGCATTTCATCTCAGTTGACAAACTGGTGAGATATGTAACGCAATTTGCTTGTAAGTTCTTAATCAATCATGAATTAATAAGGTTTTTTTTCCAGCCGAGTGATTTTCCTAATATATTGCAATGTAATTTATGAAAATATATATGGATTTTTGGTAGTCAGGTCACATCTTTTATAGGAATCCAATTTTGGTAGGATGTGTTGTCACACACTTTAGTCAAGTTGTTCAGTGTTTTTGTATATGTGTACTCTTTATGTTGATGAAAGAAACAAACAGCTCCAAGCCCCGGCTGCATTTAAAGAAACTATGGGCTCTCATTCCGTGCCTCCTGTCTACGTATTGTATAAGTCTAATGTTGACAGGGCTTGTCTGACATATTAAGGAGCCCCAGGTCAAATGTAAAATTAGGGTCCTAGTCTAAAAAAATATATATCACGTTAAAAATTTATTATCTTACTTCTAAAATTGTAAAAGTATTATTAAGTATTTACATAGTTAACTTTTTTTTTTTTTTTAAATTCATTGGAAATATGTTATTATAACATTTAATATAAAACCCTTCTTTAAAAAAAAAGAAAAAGGCAAATACTATAAGTATTGAGAACATAATTGTATAATTAATTAATGTGCCTTAAGAGAATTAATTTTATTTGTCAAAATCAATAAATAGATAAAACATGTAGGTAGAATATTTATGTTCTCGCAACTATGTCACAAAAGTGGTTCTTCAGTAAAATCGAATCTTACAAAAGTGTGAGTTTGGGGCTTTTTTCATTTAAAATATTTTTTGAAATTTGTAGTTTGGTTAAAACTCATTGAATCCAGTAATATATCAGTCCTATGGTCTTAAATACCAGAATAAGAAAAAGAAGAGAAAAATTGACATCTCCATGTAACTTTGACTCCTCCAAATCTTAAATTTAATGTATGGTTTACAGTATCATAATTTCTTTTGCCAAAAATACTATGATACAATAATATAGAAATGATGATAATATCAATTATAGCAAGTTTTTACCAAAAAAACAAAAATAATGATACTACCAATTATAGTAATTATAGTAAATTCTTACCAAAAATACTAATATACAATAAAATAGAAACAATGATATTATTGATATAGCAAGTTATTTGATGTGAAGGAAACATAGCATTATAGCGATAACAATTGGCTGCAGCCCCCAGGGCATATCTCCAACTGGTCGACCAATAATCCATAAGGCTTGCTCCAGCGGCAAGGATGGGGGTTCGAATCCCATCTGGAACTTGGATGGAAGCATTTCTATGGGTCTATCTAAGGGTCATTTGTGGTGAAGACTCCTTTGTGCGCAGAGTGTACAGCAGTATGGTGGGAACCCGGGGCTTGGTGGAGGCACATCCTGCGATTTACATCCTTCAGGATTCTAGGGCAAGGGTTCTGAGGGTCCAGGATTAGTCGAGTGTAAGCTTGTACACCTGGGTTATCAAAAAAAAAAAAAAAAAACAATTGGCTGCAGTTTGTGCAATTGTAACTTTAAAGTTATATATAATTTGAGCACTACTAATATGTTAGCTGAGACAATTGAACCTTCTTTTATTCGGGTGAAGTGAAATAATCAAAATGAGGTAAATAGAGGTACCGATGGAGTGGATTTACTTTGAATTTGACCTGCTTTATTTACTTTCTTACAGTGGATCCAATTGATTAATAAATTATGTTGAATATATAATTAAGTCAATCCGATTCGTAAATATCCGAATTCGATATTAATTAGTTTAAAGTTTTATGTATATAAATGTTTCTTTTATATTATTGTACTATAACAATGTGAATAATTTCTGACACGTCAATATAATGATACTATTCTTCAACGATGTATGTTAAATCATTTTAAGCAAATGATTTTGTCAAATATGTTACTATTTTTGTATTAGAGCTATGTGAATTGTAACGAAAATTTGAACTTTGGAACCAAGTTGAATGATTATTTAATATTAATAAACTTGTTGCAAAAACAAATATTGAGAGAATATAAAAAATATGCAGATTCTTTTGGATTAGAAAAAGGATCAGAAATCCATTTGAATGATTTTGGGTAAAACTCGATGGACTTGGTAAATATGAACATGTTTCATATCCTACTTGAGATAAATGGAGCGAGAATTTGGACCGGATTGATCGTTGACAGTCCTTGTCATGAAATTTACTATTAGTAAAACGATTACAACAACGTTATATGATTAAATCTATTCTATTACTATCAAAATATACAAAATATCACTAATAAAATTAATTTTTAATTTGAAAATGATTCACATTTGTGATAAAATTTGAATGAAAATTGAACAATTGAGTTTAATGCACTCTTTTCATTTGAAATTATCCAAAACTCACCTATACATTAATTGACAATGAATCCATTAAAGTATTAAACAACCTCTTTGGTGAATTTATTAATTTCACTTACTATAAAAGCCCAAAAGGACCTGTAGATTTACGTCCTATTTGGAAACGAGGGCCCCATTAGCATAGCGCCGGTGAAAAGACAATTTCCATTAGCTGTTGCAGTTAGAGCATCTCTAGCAGTGTTTTCTATAAGTGGTCATCTATATCAAATTATACATAGTGAACAGTATTTTAGCTACTCAGTTTTAGCTATTCACTCCAGCAATCATCATCTAAAATTTCAGAATTATTATATTTTATTCTTCTTTCAATATTAAATTATAAATAATATTATAAATAATATTTTATTACATTTTCACGTAAAATATAAATAATAAATACATGTTTTAATGTTTCTGATTTAAATATAATAAATTAATAAAAAACTTTTTTGAAAAAAATGGCTTTAAATAACGATTTAATAAAATATTTAATTCAAACAAACATTTGGCAGGGAAGGTGGTTGGGGAGATTTAATTTATACATTGGCCTTTATATATACAAGTTCAACCCTTCAATATACATAGTCTTCTATTTTTATAAGTTACTGCTGGAGCAAGATTTTTAAGTTTGATTATGTATAAATTCAATTTTAGTTATTGGAAGAGAAAAAAATACAAATGCTGAAGGTGCTCTTATAAGATTGTAGCATTCTTCTCTACAATTTATGGAGTAGTTGTAACGGTAGCTATTGTAGCAATTGCTAGTTGAGTTAATAATAAAGCAACCCAATTCTCGGACCTTTGTTGGTGGTTAGCCACGGTTTTATCTTAATGTGATTAGTGAAGGTGATATATATATATACACAAATATATATATATATATATATATATATATATATATATATATATATATATATATATATATATAATTGTGTATTAAGGATAAATTATATTATTGATGATTTACTTATTATATAAAATCTTCCTCAACCAAAAATCGTTGCTGCTCTGGTAACATCGTAACACTAATACAATGTTCGGGTGAATAATTTTTAGTTCTCTATAATGGGATGCTAGTTTAAAAGTGTAACTACTTTCATATGTTCTTTTGTGGGTGTGTGTCGTTTATTGTATTTTTAAAAAGAATCCTCGTACAATTATTTTTTAAAATCTTATCTTATATATAAAAGCTCACGATTCGTTAACGACACAAGTTATTGTCCATATTATCGTCCGTACATGAAATAACGATGACCAAATTCATTTATTTTGGTAAACGACGTAATTTTTTAACTCGTATATATTACATACTTTACTGTTTATATTCACTATATTGTAGAAAAAAAATGAAAACTTCACAATTGGTATCCATGAATAATTTGTAGAATCACTCAAAGAAAAAAATAAATTGCAGAGAGCACACCTTAATTCTCCACATTTAATACTTGATGATTCCAATTATTAAATCAAAAGGGAAAGTGAGTAATTAAGGACAACGTGGGATGAAAAGGAAAAAGTCCTTGCGAAAAAGAAAACATAACGAATAGAAATGGAAAAAGAGGAAAATAGAGAAATATATATATTCCCTAAATAAAAAGGTGGGGTCACATCCAACAGAAAAAGCTATGCAATAAATATATGACAGAAGTCCTAGGTTTCTGTCTAAAAGCCCCCTCTGTCTTCAGTCATCAGTCGGATCTTCTGAAAAATACTCCTCCTTCGGACAAACAAAAATGGTAACCCACCCCCCTCCACCCCCTTCTCCTTCTCCTTCTCCTTGTGTATTGTGGGTGGTGGCTTCTCTTAAATGTGCTTATAGCCATTTTCATGAGCCATTAATTAAATTATTTATGTGTCAAAAAATTCTTTATGATTTATATTAATATATATACATGGCTTTCTCTAATTGGGTTTAATCAATTAATTATTTGCAGACTGTATCAAAGAGGTTGGCGGAGAAGAAGGTGGCCAAGTTCGAGAAGAACATAACAAAGAGAGGATTGGTTCCCAATTTATCATCCAAGAAAAAAGAGTTTGATCCATCACATTATATTCTCGTTCTATTTGCAGTCTTGGTTGTCGCATCGTGTAAGTTTTCTCACCATTCTTCGTTTTTCTTGTTAGCATCATCGTTCACATATAACAGCAGCTACTGCATTTAATAAAAACTTGTAGGTATAAGGGTGAGTTTGGTCCCGCGGTTGGAACACTTTTAGATCTTTATTGTAATTTTTAATGTGTTACGCTCCAGTTTGATTTTCATGGTGTTTGTCCTTAATGTCATAATCACTTTTGAGATCTCAATAAGCTAAAAATCAACTTCTTTTAGAAGTTCCTAGAATGTTACTTTTACAAAAACTATTATTCTATAATTTTTTTTTATTATTATAATCAATTATTGTCAAAATCTATTTTAGTAGAATTTACTCTCCTTTACTTGCTTTTCGAACCTCAAGACCAAGAAATAAATTATGACAACCTATAGGTTAAGCAGTCACCTGCCAAGGATCGAGGATTCCAACCTCGAGATCTTTAATTCCAAGTCATCATCGGTCTAGGACTTTTTATCCCAGGCCAATGACGGCATGAAATCTTTGATCCTAGGCCGGCGACGGCCTAGGGTCATCGTCCTAGACTGTCGGCATGGCTGCCTAAGCTTGGGTGGTTGGGTGAAGGGAGATAGTTTTGAGGGAGGGAGATGTGGTTGGATAGGGGGCCTTTAGGGTAATATTTTATGGTTTATTATACTTTCTCTATCCATTTATTTTTACTTTTTTTATTTTTTGACACAAAATTTTAGGTTGAGTTAAAAAGTGAAACTTTTGACAACTTTATATTTATGCCCTCAAAAGTAGAGACTGAGAATTAGTGGTGTCAAATCATTGTTTTATGTAAGAGGCTAATTTTGGAAGAATAAAATTATTTTAGAAGAGGGAGTGTTAATTTTGGAACAACCCAAAATATAAATAGGAGTAAAAATAATGGGATGGGGAAAGTATTAAAATTTATAAAGACTAATATTATTTAAAAAGTTAAATTATTTTATCAAATATCTAAATATAATTTTATATTTATAAAATTTTATTAAGATTTTATTTCATATTTCTAAATCTTGTATTAATAAGTATGTAAATAAGATTATTCTTTTAAATATTTTATAAAATGTTATATTGAAATTTTGTATATATAGGCATACTACAAGTAAAATTTGTTTTAAGTAAGATAATTTTTTATCTTTTTATATATTACAAATTAAATTTGAGTTGATTAATCTGCAATATAGTTTACCAATTGTGTTAGGTTATTTTTTTTTCTTTTTGGTATCTGCCTTTAGAAAAAGAGCACAAATGGTGCAAACCTTAAAGTTTGGAAAATTTTAACCCAACCTAACATCATATCATAATGTAAATGTTTTAGACATGCTATGACTGATTATTTCTTTCAAGAGTGTTATCAGATCCCAAACATAGTCATATAAATATTTTGGTTTACTCAAATTGGAGAAATATTACCAGTTAACAAAATTCAAGTACAAACAGAGTTACCCACTTGAAAATAACTAGAAATATCATAATGTTATTTAATTTTATTATTTCTAAAGAAGTCTAGATTATATCCATCTTTTATATTTATATAATATTTTGGTCTCTTGTTAAAGCCTTTCTCCATTTCTTAGCGTCAAAATTTCATCTTAATCTTAAAAATTAATATAAATTTCTTTGTTTTTGGGTGAGTATTTTGCAGTTATCTTCCAGGTTGTGAGGATGGCGATTTATGGCGGAGTGCCCGAATCGACTGATTAATTCCTTCCTTCCTTCTTTAAAGGCAGCGCCGGAGTGGCGGTAGTAGTATTATTATTATGATATGATGTATCAACTCTACAACATTAATTACTTGTGACCCTATTGGACAAATTAAACAGTAGGACATAAAATGATATTGTACAAGTAGAAGACCCTTTTGCTGCCTATGTACTATAATTTTCAGCATTACTTTTATGTCCTTTTTATTGGAATGTTCTTTAGTATCATTTCATCTTCACTAAAAAGAGATCCAGCCAGCCTTAAAACCACTATTTAGTACTAATATGCAGTGACCTCAATCTGGGACTATGGTATAAAACTGTGGGAAGTTTCGATTTTGGCTCGATTTTGACTCGATTAGAATGTAACCATTATCAAGTTGCGTCAACCTTGCCTCATTGAGACATGAGTCACATGATATACAACTTTTCGGACTCTCACATGTTAAATTATGTGACCTAACTTGAAGACCGTTGACTAAAACTAGGGTTTTTTGCACTTTGTACCCCCGAAACATGAGAAATAGACACTTTGCACCTCCAAAACTTAGATTTTGCACTTTGCACCCTCGAAATATGAACAATGCATCACTTTGCACCCTCGTTTATTTTCAAGCAAAAATTCAAGGGTAAAATATGTAATTCAATAGTATTGGCACTTTGCACCCTCAAAACTTGAGAATTTCGCACTTTGTACCCCCAAAATAATATTAGCACTTAATACCCTCTAATTAAGAACAAATCAGCAATTTCCACCCCCGAAACACAATAAATGAACACTTTGTACCCCTAAACATAAAATCAACACTTAACACCCTCAAATTTAAAAAACCCAAACCCCTCGTTTTTTCGTCAAAGTTGATTATCGGAGTGAAAAAAATCTAAGGCAAAATAAGTAATTCATTTTTTTACTTAAATTTTGCAAAATACAATTATAGATACTCGAATACTTAATTATCTTTCCATCTTTCTTTTCAACAATATAACCATAAATAACTAAATAAAGTTCAAGTAAACTTCTTGAAGACCCATTGTCTACTTCAAAATATCAAAGACCCATAAATAATTACCGATTTTGCCTAAAAAAAATTCAACTTAATGGTCAACTTTGCCGGAAAATATGAGGGCTTGAGTTTTTTTTATTTTATTTTGAGGGTGTTAAGTGTTAAATTTTGTATTTTGGGGTGCAAAGTGTCCATTTATTGTGTTTCGGGGGTGCAAGTTGTTAATTTGCTCTTAATTAGGGAGTAATTTTTTTTTGGGGGGGGAGGGGGAAAGTGCCAAAGATTTACAATAGAATTACCTATTTTGCCCTTGAATTTTTGCTTGAAAATAAAAGAGGGTGCAAAGTGCTGTGTTCTTCATATTTTGAGAGTGCAAAGTGCTTAATCTAAGTTTTGAGGATGCAAAGTGCAAAAAACTCCTAAAACTATCTAAATTCTAAAATTCTACTATTTTAAATTTTCAAAACTTACAAATTATTATTTTATTAATATTTTATCATTATAATATTTCAACCGTAAACTGACTAAGTAGTATATTCAGATATTGTTGTTGAATCAATTTTGCGAAACCAAACCATGCTACTAAAACCGATCCATATATACTCCACAAAGAAATTCTTACCCATAATGGGTTTGGCCGAACTCAAAGCAACTACATGGCAAGTGTAATACACTTGCTTTGAGATTGAATGTGACTCCCAGAAGAGTGACCAATCACAAAGCAAGTGCAATACACTTGCTTGATGGTTGGATGGATTTGACCAAGCCAGGCTTGGACAATAATTTTTCCAAAAATTTGATCTACAAAAAGCAGAGTTTGACTTCGACCGATTAACTCTAATTCAGCAAAAAAAATAAAAAGGTACATTGCAATGCAGGTGTAGCCATATAAAAGAAATCGGATGACTTTCCGTCAACAATATTTCATACTCCACTTTTCACATTCTCATACCAAATCATAGCATGGATATAAAACTCAACAAATCTCATTAAACAACCAAATTTGTTGCCTCTTTTGTTTGCTTAGCTCAAGCAATTTAATGTCCTAAGAGGCTAGATGCATTTAGAATTTTCTCTAGCTCAATGAAATGGCGGTACATCTTATACCATACAGTGAAGCTTCGAGAACTGGAACCTTTGCAGGAAAGTATATAATGTGAAGGAAATGTTCTCACAAAATCTTCAGGATATATTTTAGAAATATTAGAACAGTTTGTGATTCATTTGCTTTCCATGTTTGAGTTTGGCTTGATCAGACCTCCGAGCTGCGCAAACTATAACATCGTCTCCTTCCTTGGATGATTTGCAAGAATCGGAATTTCTTGAGATCTTTGTTGAAATGGATGTATTACGAGATGCTTGCATACTCCCCCTAGATAATCTACCATCAACTGGGGAGTCGTAAGGATCGAATTCCTACAAGAAATATGTATAGTCCTACCAATTAGTATGCCTATGATTTTAGTAAAATGGTAAAAATAAGTAAATCTAGGGGCTTAAATATAAGGGTTGCATAGACAAGTACCTTAGACTTTGTCTTGACATAATAAGGAGTTAGGCATGGATTCAAATCTTTCACAAACATTTCGTCTGGACTCTCTGGAGTCGCGTAATCCCCCGAGCTAAAATCCTGATCAAACTGTGAAAAAACAACCTAAGGTAACTTACCAAGTGAGATAAATTGCTTAACTGATACTACATATGCATGTCAAACTAAAATTAAGTTATATATGTAGGCATATATAGCTTTGGGGGGGGGGGGGGGGGGATTACATGGACCGGGTCTATGAGAATTGCATAGACCTTGTGGTCAGGAATTCACATCATCATCAATTGTGGAAGCATGAAATCATAACAGTAGTTTGATGTGGTGAATTCTTGACCATAAAGTCTATGAATTCTCATAGACTTGGTCTATAATTTATATATGAATTTTCCGCATATACATCACCTATATTTTACATAAGAATTCAAGTTGATTGGGGGTTCTAATTTATTTCTTTTATCGAAGTTTAATCACTAGTAGCTAGCAATGTAATTACCAAAGAATCAGCTGCATCTTCTTGTTCATATGACGGTGTTCTTGGAGAGCTGAAATGGTTGTCACTGAATCTTCTTCCAGAATATTTATCTGCCTTCACCTAAGATCAAGAAAATTGAAATTCAAGTATATCTTATTCACTGAGCATAACCAAAAATTTATACTCATACCACAAGGTCATTCACATATATGTTCTTTGACAAACAAAAGCATATTTATATATTTAAATAAAAATTAGACTTATGTGATTATATATGGAGATTAAATTATTGCTATACCTCGGCAAGATCCTCAGCGAGATATTGTAATTGTCCGGTAAGGGAAGAAACCTGTCTCTGAAGACTGGGAATGAGTTGTTTTGCCTGTTTTAGTTCGGAATTCTGCTTCTCCAAAAGATCTTGAAGTTGTGAATTCATTACATCTGGGAAGAGTATCGCACTTTTCAGACACTTTATCTCTTCCCTTTGCTTCAAGCACAAATCTTTCAACTTTTCAACCTGACAAATTAATGTATAATAGTCATAAGTAATCTTTAATGAGAATTCACAAATCACTAGATATATTGAAAAACATAAACAATTCAAGAAAGAGGTCAGAAAATTTCATTCAGGTTTTCTAGCGAACAACCCCTTCCAACCTTCCTTCGCCTCTCGACCCCCTCTTTGTGGCTTCCTCTTATTAGGACAAACTAATTAACAAATTTGAACATTTTTAACAAAGAATCAGCAGTTGAGTGAATAATGCTTTCAGTTCCGACTGATGTTAGAAGCCAAACACTTGCCATTTTTTAAGCCCCAATCAAATCAAAAAAACACTTGCCTCTTTGAGTGAAGGTCTTACAAAATCAAAATAAGGGAGACTATTATCTATAATAAGCCCCAATCAAATCGATTCCATTACCTTCAGGAAACCTGTCAATTAGTAGAGCAAACTATTGTCTATGGCTTTTCTACATAGAATTATAGTAGAATTAGGGTGAACGCAAATTACTTCAGTAATTATTTCCATTTCCTATCCGAACTTCAGGAAAAAACAACATACTAAATGAACATTTTAGCTCCATAAAGAGAATTACAATTTTCCCTATGTAGTCATTAAACCAAATGACCAAGGTATTCATAACAATTATAATGTGCATAGAAAACTTCTAGTGTAATTACCAAATTTTGATGGGTTGTTCGATATTTAATGAGAAAATAACTCATTCAATTGTTTTTAATAGTAATTAGGTCCCTAAGCCTTTGAACAACTTCGAAAGTTATTTTCCCTCCCATCAAGAGAAAAACTGAATTGCAGTTCAATTTAAAAGGCTTAGAAGATCGAAACAGTTAGATTCAGATTAGATTTCTCCCTTTAATTTACAGCAGGCAATAGATTCCGCAAAGTTATCTCAAACTCAAGAAACCTGCTAATTAGTTATAGGGCTAAAAATTCAGAAGTGTCCGAAATTGGGTTCTTTCAATCCAATTCTTTTTTATTTCTTCCATCAAAGATTTGAACAAAATGCATGAAAGTTAAAATTCTGAACCAGCCCCAAAATCCAAAAACACGCAAATCACAATAAAACAAACAAGAAAATAAAATTAAGGAAAATACAATGTTAATATCTACCTCTCTGTTTTTCTCCTCGAGCACAATCTTGAGCTCAACAATCTGCTCCTCCTGTTCCTTATTCGAACTCAAAAGCTCCCTCTCACTCCTCAAAACCATAGCAAGAGTCCTCGTATTCCCTTTGACCTCGGTCAACGCCTTCTTCGAACTCTCGTCTCCCCTTTTTGCCCCTGACGACGATGAACCCTTATTAAACAGCTTCTTGTGCAGTCCACTTAATCCTCCGGTACCCTTTTTAAGCGGCTTCTTCAAATCCTGAGCCAAGAAATCAGCGGCCACTACGAGTTTGGGTACTTCCCTGTTCAAATTCTTTGCCTTTTTGTTGTCCACCAGTTTCTTCACCATTGAACTGAAATTCATTTGGGTTGATGGGGCGTCGTTTCTCTTTGCGACGGCGCGTGAGGATGAAAATTCAGAGGATGATGAAGGGTCGGATCTCGTCGAGCTGTTTAAGCTGTTGTTTCTGTAGCGATTTGCAGGCTTGATTGAAGAAGCCATTTTTCTTTCTTTTTTCTTTTTTCTTTTTTTTGTGAGAGAGAGGAAAAGGGGAAGGAAGAGAGAATCTTTTATATGTTGGATTTTGTCTGAGAAATCTGAGAATTATTATTGGAGGTGGAGATGTCTGAATTCAAATTAAGGGTACTGTGAAGACGAAAATGACCATGCTGTGGCGGGATTTTGTTTTTTGAATTGGTCAATGGCGATAATATTTTTGTAGATGTTTATAAGGTTAAAAGTGTCAATTCATTAAATTGAGTTGGACTTTGAATTGGTTATTTAATTATAAAATCTAATAAAAAAAGAAAATATCTAGGAGCCTAAGGAAAAATAGTTAGTTAATTTATTGTGATAACATTAGAGTTAAAATAGAAAATGATTTACACTTTGGATTTGTAATAATTAGCAATTATGTAAGGCCATCTCCAACCGAGAAGGCAACCGGGCATGAGGGGGGCTTGCCGGCTGCCTTCGGTTGGAGATGGCAAAAAATGAAAAGGGGAATTGGGCGGGCAAGTCGGGCAGGGGGGTTGGGGCAGGGAATTGGGCAACTGGGCAGTGGATGATCCACTGCCCAATTGCCTCCAGGCAATCGCTCCTGGAGGTGGGTGGCAGCCACCATTACTCTTTTTATTTTTAGTTATTAGTTATATATAATAATAAGTAGTTGTATTTATTTTTAATATGTGAACTGTAATTAGTTTTATTTATTTTTATGTGTGTTGGATTTAATGAAATGATTAGTTTAAATTATGAAATTTAATATTTCTATAGTCATATAATTCATACATATAAAGAATTAAATAAACTAGAACAAACTTTGGTTAGTTTTAATTTTTATATCTTTAATTTTGAAAATACGAAATATTAGATTATGATAACAAAAATTACGATTTAGATTATTTTGATTTTAATTAAATTTATTATTATAATTGTTATTATTACTATTATTATTATTATTATTAAAATAAGTAAGAATGAGGAGAGTGTGGAAAGTGAGAGTGGGGAAAGTTGTGAAATTAAATTAAATGGAGGTTGATTGTCCTTCGGTTGGAGATAAGTTTTTAATTGGGGAAAAGGGCAATTGGGCAAGGCAATTGGGCAAAAAAGGGGTCAAAGAGGCAATTAGGCATTAGGTTCGGTTGGAGATGGCCTAACTAATGTTTATTTATGTTCACAAATACACGGTAAATAGTCCATTGATGTTATTAACTTTTAATTATACATATAAATTATTTCATAAAAAAACAGTTTACTCCGTATATATAAACATTCCATGTAGCAGGAAATATTACATATGTGAGATTAAACATTGATTAGTGATTAATTGGGTTAAACATTTCTTCTTATTATTAGTTTATTACAGAGTGGTTCTTTTTTTTTTTTTTTATACGTTAATCCCCATTATGAATTATTTGTTTCACTTTGGTTATTTCTTAGAATTTTTTTACTTGTAGTATTATATTTTAGTCCCTCGTAAAATTATTTTGTATCAGTTTAGTCTCTCATTAAAATTGTTTATTTATCAATTTAGTTCATCATGACTATTTTGACACTTTAATTCATCTTATACCACCTGAAAATGATCAAAGTGGAATAAATAATTCATATTGGAAACTAAAGTGGAAAGAAACACAAGCGAAACCACTCGATAAAAAAAAATGATAAGAATGACCATTAATAATGTTTACCCTAATTAATTGTTTCTCTCCTTGCAATGACCTTTAAAGCACTAAGTTTATTGTTGTTTATTCTAATACGATCCCATGCCTAATGAGAACTAACAAAATATTATATATATATCCATTACATTATAATTTTACATCTAAAAAATAATTTTGTTATTGATAATCTTTTTTTCAAGATAGAATATATAATATAATTCTCTTTTTCTCAACTCAATATTGTTAAATAATCCATTACTCCTATTTAAACACTAAAAATAATTTTTTATTGATTATCTTTTCTTCAAGATAGAGTCAATTTTTATGTAACTCTCTTTTTCTGATCAACACAATATTGTTAAATAATTAATTTAATAAGACAATAAGTTTAGATAATATATTAGGACTAATAATTGCATATTTCACTTTGGTGACCTTCATCCGTATTTCGGTATTTGTTAACTTGAGGGGCAATATATATGTTATAAATATAACATGGTGATGTATTAGCAAATTAGAATGTGCACAATACTATATTCCTCGATTAAAACTTACTCGATGTCATCTAGTCGATGATGTGTTTAGCAATTATAAACACTAATGTGCATAGCTTCCTTGAATCATCGTAAGTAGTTGGGTTATGTTGTTAGTTTCGTCATTAAAACTTTGATTTTATCCATGAGCTATGTTGGTTGAAAATTCACCTATTTTGTAGAACGAAAATACTTTTCTATCTCTTTATATCTTATCACTAAAAAGGGTCATTTATTCATAAATTAAAATGGACTAGATCTTGGGAGGATTGAGGGATCAATAAACCATAAAAAAAATTAAGAAATGCTCTTCTTGCAAGATGGTGAGCAACTTTATTAATAGCCAGACTCCATTTATGGTGAGATGAGGGCAAAAAGTTGGCAAATCATTCACTTTCCATAAACACTTCTTTCAAACCAAAACGATGGCTAACCTGGAAACTCTAAAAATCAAGAAATTCTTTCAATATTATGTGTACGCCTCTCATTCACGAGTGTTTGATCTAACAAAAAAATATAATTCTCACGATATAACAAATCATGTTCGAACTCTATTAGGAGAGATGCTCTCTCCCATAATGTGCTCGAAAGTACCTCAAAAGAGATGTAGCTACTAGCTACATCCAAGGACATAGGGAGAGAGAGACAAGGGGGTCTAAAGAACCCCTCAATTTTTTTTTTTAGTATAGCAATGTTGTACTTTTGAAAAGAAAAAAATAAGAGAAGAAGAATGAGCCCAAAAATTTAGCCCAATCAGTAATTCATCAACCCAAATAAAAAATAAGTCAAAATTATTTCAACTTAATATTAACTCGCTCTAATATTACATAACTCTACTAAAGCCCCAATTAAATCCCAAATCTTCTCCCAACTCCCAAGATCTACAGTCTAACCGACTTCTATTTTCTTGAGCTTTTGGTCATTCCCAATCAACTTGAAAATTATTTTATGGACGTTTGATCAAGTGATGGTTTTTTTAGTTTGAAAGAGATTGATTATCTTGCTAAGAATATTATTGCAACTAAAAGATATGTCCATTCTCGTTGGATAATAAACTTGTGACATTTGCACTTATTCTATTCCGTTGCAACTGCCTCAGTGCAAAGAACTTTTTCGGCTATGAAGATAATAAGGAATGACTTCGTAACCAAATAGGCGATCAATGGTTAAATGATAGTTTAGTTGTCTTTATAGAATGAGACATATTTAGTAGTATTTCAGACGATTCTATCATGTACCGATTTCAAAAAATGAGAAATCACCGTGATCAATTACTAATGTAAATACGTAGATATTTGGGTTCTTTTGAGACTATAACGGGGTATCATATGTAGTTAAAAGTATCTCGTTAGGGTTATTTTTGTCAAACTCTACCTCCACTACAAGAAAAATTGATTTTAGTGACAAAATATTAAGTGATATTGTTAAAATTGTCATTTTTTGCATATATTTAGTGACAAAAATATTAGTTTTGTCACAATAACAATAGTGATAAGTGCAATAGTGACATGATATAATTTTAAGCTGTCACTAATGGTTATTAGTGACTATTGACAATTAGTGACACTCTTTAAGTAACAATATATATTATCTTTATAATTTAGTGACAACTTTTTAGTTGTCCCATTTGGGGTAGGACTGTCAATCGGGCCTTGTGAGCCGAGCTTTAAATAGCTCAAACTCAAATACCATCGGGCTTCATAGTTATAGGCTCAAGCTCGGCTCATAAATTTTTAAATTGTTTCGGCTCAAACTCAGCTCATGTAACGTTTCGGGCTTCGGGTTTATATCGGGCTTATGTCGGGTTTATTAATACTAGCAAATGTTACTCCATAAATAAAAGAATTATGTACTCATATGAATAAACCACTTTTAGTTAATACACAAGAGATAAGAATATGTAAATTCCACCATTGTTCTTCATAATATTAAACATTAAAGGAATGCACAAACAGCATGTTCAAAGGCCAAAGCCAACAAAAAAAATAAAAATCAAGAATTTAGTATAGTACCTCAGTATCAGGTGATGCCATATCTTGAAAATAATATGCCTTGGTGAATGAACAATGTAATTAGACTTCTGGGAAGACCCAAGATAATGAAAGTTTTCTGATGAGTGATTAAATTGTATTACTGTATTAGATAAAAACTTTTCATCTTCCTAGAAATAGAATTATTGATTTACGTTTTTTTTTACACCAGGTAAGTAGAGTTTTAGTGTTCCAAGACTTCCAAATTCTCAATCTTGATCACTTTCTTTTATCTTTTTCCTTTTTTTCCTTTATGTTTTCCATTTGGCTTGTACTATTGTATGTAATTGATTTTGATACTTGGTACATAATAATTTTGATATAAATAATTAGCAGTAGTATTCGGTCGGGCTTTATTCGGGCTGAGCCTTATTCGGCTCAAACTCGGCTCATAAATTGATCGGGTTTAATATATTGGCTCAAAATCGGCCCGGCTCACAATTATTCGGGTTCGGGTCATATTTAATCGAGCCGAGCCATCGGGCTTCGGGAAGGCCCGGCTCAATTGACAGTCCTAATTTGGGGTATCACTAGATGTCAATAGTGACAACTTTTTAACATTTCTTATCACTAATGTATCTATATATATCATTTCAGTGAAAATGTTTAAATTCTTGTCACTTTGTCATTTACAATTTTGTCACTAAAGTTTAAATTTTTTATGACGCTCCCTGTTTTTGTATTGCATCATATATTTTCTCGTGAACAATATAAGCTTTAGTTTGACTTTTTTATTGATTTTTTTTTTGTATTATTCTAGCTCCTCTGTCCAAAAATCTTGAATCCGTCCCTGGCTATGTCCAAGACTTGGATATCCTCAAAATATCCAAAGGAATATATATATATATATATATATATATATATATATATATATATATATATATATATATATATATATATATATATATATATATATACACTAAAACTAATACTTTACTCCAACAAAATATTATACTCCTATATATCTGTTTTATGGATTAAATTTGTAAGTATTTGAATTTCATCAAATTCTAAATTTAATTTTCTTTTGTCAAAATTAAAGATATAAATAAAAGATAAATTGACACCGCTTTTTATCTTCTAGTAACATTTCCATACATACATGATATATCAATTTTTTTTTTTTTTAATGTTAAACTAATTTCAAATTTTAAAATATTGTATTTTTTAGTTGACATCACTAATATGTTAAAATTATAAAATATATAATCTTTTTTTTTTATTTGATACGACTTACATTCAAACAATACAAATAATAAAATATATTAAATTTTTTTTAATTATTTTATTTTGTAATTTCAAGACACGGCCTTAATTTTTTTTTAAAACTTCCTAGAAAAATCTAAAATTTGAAATCCCAAAAGCAAAAAATGCAAGCCAAACACACCACTACAATGTTGAACCCTTTTTCTTTGAATTAGGGTTCTTGGACAAAGTTATCCTCTTTCCATAACACCTAAACCTCGATTCTTATTTTCCGTTTGTAATTTATAAACTTCACTCATACACACGCTATTCGTGTGTAATATATGTAATTTTATAGGCAATAAACAATTCTTTAATTGACAAATTCAATGGGTCGTTCCCGGGGAAATTTTCACTCTGAAGAAGATCCTAGTCAAAGGTTTAGTCTTTGCTTTTCTATCTTTCAAATATATCACAGATTTTGCAGATGTTAATGCTGCAAGGTATCTACTTTTGGTTTTATGTAGAGTTTCTGTACTACCAGTGTACATTATGGTGTTATGATTATTTAGTTTGACTTATTTTCTTGCATTTTATATCTTCAATTTTTGTTTTTTGCTTTAATTGTTTAAGTGACTGGGGGCTGATGGCAATGGACCCTTTTTTATTGTCAAAATTTTCAGATTTTATTGAAGTTTTTCCTAACCATGTAATAGTATATTATTCTTGTGATTAATTTTTTTTTTTCAATATCAATATGCATGCAAATCATCATGTCTGTTACTAATGTATGATGGAAAAATGTGTTGGAGTTTGTAGGAAATTGTACCAATTTAGAACTAAGTCAATAGGTTATTTCGATTATGATTCCAGTCTAACTTTCTTTAGATACTCTGAATTATTTTTTGCAGATCAAGGAGAAAAAAGAGTGCATCAAATGGGGAAAATTCAGAATCTGTTATTGCAGGTGAGTTGTATTATTTTATAAGTTAAATCAACACAGAGCAAGGTAACTGCAGCTATCTAGAGTTCTGGTGTCCCAGAACAGGAATGATATAATGGCTTATAAAGCCAATCATTAGTCATACGTTTTCAGCAGTCTCCATGTCTTCATGGACAAATGTGCTAAGAATTTTTTTTGCAGAGAAAGTTGATGTTTATTTGCAGTCCTTACGTGGTTCTGAAAATTGTAGGAGTGTAACTGACTTTGCATTTAGGTGTTCAGTCACGTTATGTTTTACAGATGTACTAGTATCTTGTTGACATGTCTTAAAAAGTGCCATAACTTGATTTTCTCACGCCTTTTAATTCTTGAATGTTCAGGTCAAGGGACTAGTGATGGAAAGAAGGCTTTATATCATTGTAATTACTGTAACAAAGACATAACGGGGAGAATCCGTATCAAGTGTGCTGCGTGCTCTGATTTTGACCTATGCATAGAATGCTTCTCAGTAGGTGCTGAGGTTCATCCCCATAAAAGTTGTCACCCCTATCGGATTGTGGTCAGTACCTCATCTGAAGACTATAGATTTTCGATTAACTGTAAAAATCCATCACCATGAATCTGAATTAACTTATTTACTGGTTCAGAGTAAATATTATTCATTTTTCATATAAATGAAAGCAAATTTTTAATTGGCCAGCCCCTCTTGGATTTGTACTTGGATCATGATATATATTATTTTTCCTAAAGATTATCAAAAATACTGAGGGTTTCTTTCACTCATGGTGCTGTTGTTCTTGAAAATGTAATTGGAACAGGATACTCTAGCGTTTCCTCTAATCTGTCCAGAATGGAATGCTGATGAAGAAATGTTGCTACTGGAGGTGATTGAATCCTTATCAATGTTCATCAGATCTTTGATCTATACTTTTTAACTTAATTGGAAGTCCTATCTTACTTGTTTCTGCTTCATTTAATATATCACATGAGCAGGGGATTGAAATGTATGGCATGGGAAACTGGGCAGAAGTTGCAGAGCATGTTGGGACAAAGACGAAGGAAGTGTGCATCGATCATTATTGGAATGCTTACATCAACTCTCCTTACTCCCCTCTACCGGTTTGACTTCAAAATGAGCTAAATTACTTTCAAGATTAGATTTTCTTAATAAAATTTATTTCATGAAATATTTCCTTTCTCAGGATATGACTCATGTTGTTGGTAAAAACAGAAAAGAGCTACTTGCTATGGCTAAGGGACATCTCGAAGACAAAAAAGGTTAGTGGTGGTCGATAGTTCTCTTCTTTTCGCCTTTTTTGTCCTCTCTCTTTCTGATATTGATTAGTTTGTTCTCAGGTTTATATTTATTTTTCGTGAAATAAGTAATACTGTATGTTGAAGTTCTGAGTAGGTTGATGTTCTATATGAAATAGGTCATAGCTTATGAACTATAAATTGATTGTTTTTCGCGTCTCAAAATATCGTAATCTCTTTTAGGCATACTTTGAGATGCATTTAACTAATTATCTTTGGTAAAAAAGGCATTTACGTAATACATGATTTAATTGATTCTGCTACCTACTTTATGGATCGAACTATATATTGATTGTTTTTCGTGTCTCTTAAATATCGTAATCCCTTTTAGGCATACTTTGAGATGCATTTAACTAATTATCTTTGGTAAAAAAGGCATTTACGTAATACATGATTTAATTGATTCTGCTACCTCCTTTATGGATCGAACTATATATTGATTGTTTTTCGCGCCTCTTAAATATCGTAATCCCTTTTAGGCATACTTTGAGATGCATTTAACTAATTATCTTTGGTAAAAAAGGCATTTACGTAATACATGATTTAATTGATTCTGCTACCTACTTTATGGATCTGTTTGATTTCAAGAAACTATTTACAATTGAAAAATGCTTCAACCTGGTGGTCTATTTACTATTGAAATTCAAAAAGTTTGCACAACAGTAGTTTCTTACCATTATGTAATCGGAAGAGGTTTAGCGATTATCTGTGGTGAGAGTTTAAGCTTTAAAAGTTTGGTTGTGTTGCAATTGGGTTCTTTTTAACTATAAAAATAATTGATTGTTCTTGGTTTCCTTTTCTAGGGGAACTTCAGTTAAAGGAGGAATCTTCCTTTCCCCCCTCAAGAATCAAGTATATTAATCAGTTCTTTCATTAATGTTGCATATACTATCTTTAAATACCTTCTAAACTCTTATATTCTTGCTTTTAGAGTTGAAGATCCATACAAAAGTAGTCCATCAGGTCGTTTACCTTCCACCCCCATGGCAGGTAATTACATGTATGTTTGATATGTTTCACCTCTTGATTGTGAAAGATATCTGGAACGATTCTAAGTGAAAATTATCGCAGGAGCTAAAGTAAATAGAAAGTCATCCAACATGGTTCATGTCAAGGATCGGAGTGATGATCTTAAAATGGAGGGTGGGCAACTTGTTTATACCTTTAGCTCTGCCTTATTAAGCTTTTTTACTTTGTTTGATTTGCGTGTTTACTTTCTAAGGTTAATTTTCATGCAGATCATATATCAGGGAGGAGTTTTGGTGGTACCAAACGTAAATCTGGAACAGTTGAAACCCCATCTTTGGTGGATGCAAGTGGTTATAACGTAAAAAGACAAGAATTTGATCCTGAATATGATAATGATGCCGAGCTGTTGCTGGCTGACATGGAATTCAAGGAAAATGACACAGAAGATGAGCGCGAGTTGAAAATGCGAGTGCTTCGTATTTACTCAAAGAGGTATTTTGTGAACATCTCAGTTTCTTTATAACACTTAAAATCTCCTAAAGCAAATTTGGGTGAAGGAATATAAATTTAAGCTGTAACATGCTGCTCAGACTCCTTTTGTAAATGGTCTGTGTTTTTCTCTAAGTCATTTGAAAAAGTAAAAAATCTATATAAAATAAAGAAAAGAAGGAAAACTGATAGTTCACTTCCATTAGGGTCTTAGTGTTGCCAAATTTCAGCAATTCTTATCATCTTTTCCAAAGCAACACCAATGAACAGCTCTTTTATTTGGCAAGGCTAGTACTGTTTGTTATCATGCATGTTTTAGTTTTGAGTACTTAATTAAATATGGTTGTTGGCAGACTGGATGAGAGAAAACGGAGGAAGGATTTTATTCTGGAAAGGAATTTGCTTAATCCAAGTCAATTTGAGAAGGACTTATCTCAAGAAGAGAAGGAAATATGCCGACGGTATGATGTCTTCATGCGTTTTCATTCCAAGGAGGATCACGAAGAAATACTAAAAGCTGTTATATCAGAATATAGGATTTTAAAACGGATGCAAGAACTTAAGGTACTTATTTCGTTTTCTCCATATAAATACACCATCTAAAGTTCACAAAAAATTATGTTTTGTCTGATTGTGGTTTGCTTATAAAGTTTCAGAGTTTGGATTTATTACATCTTCTATGTTTATTTGACTTTCTGAAATGAATATTAGGAAGCAAGAGCTGCTGGTTGTCGTTCATCATCTGAAGCGGATAGATATCTTGAACATAAGAGGACACGAGAAGCTGAACGCCGTAAGGAAAGTTCTCAGGCAGGTCCAAGTAGCCAAGAAAGTCTGAGTGTACCAGTTTCTTCAGATTCTTTCGGTACATACTCCAATACGACATCTGCAGGCCAAGCCAACTCATCATCACAAACTGATTTCGATTTTGTCTCGATGTCGGGGGCCAATTTGTTGTCTGAATCTGTAAGTATTTCAGTTCCATCTGCTTCAATGAAAAGGAACATGCCATAGCCCTCAGTTCCTTTTTCATATTATTGAAATGTTTTTGCAGGAGTTGCAACTATGCCGTGAGATCAGGTTAGCTCCGTCACATTATCTGAAAATGCAGGAGGAGATGGCAACGCAAATTTTCATTGGCAATATTACCAAGAAATCTGACGCTCATCCATTCTTCCAAATTGAGCCAACCAAAATTGACAGGGTTTATGATATGGTTTTGAAGAAGGGGATATATCAACAATGATAACGGAGAAAATGCTCTATTCGTGATCTGTCATGCAGACGAGTGTAATATTCTTTTGTTGATGCTATGTATGTAATGTACAAATTGGATATTGCCCCTTCCCTTATAGTAAGAAAATTCAATATTTATGGGACTTGTAATATAGGAGACCATTTGATAGTATAAATTAGCTGTATGATTTCGAGAGTAAGCGCTCTGTACCTTGCACAGTGTATTGTTTACTGAAGATTATATCATCTACATAAATATGTGAAATATTTATGGTCTCAAATTTTGTTTGATCTGTTTATGTTGTTCGTTGTTGGCCATCCATGCTGATGCACTCTAAAGTGCCTTTCGCAGCATCTAAGTTTTATTTGAGCAATATATTATTCTTATCATTATTATTATTATTTTACCCAATTAGGATTCTCAGCCAAGCTATTATAATGATACTAGATTTTTAAAGACTTGATTTGGGGCCACATAGTGTCAAGTTTATGAATGATCCTAGCTCAATTACTAGATAGTAAAATCCTCTAGTAAGTCGACATCCAAGTCAGTAGCACATTTTGAGAAAAGCGTTTACAAATGATACTAAGTGTTCCATGAATTACTATCTCCTCATGACAGTGAATAAAAGAACCAAGAAAATGTAAAGAGACTGATATCATCCATAGAAAGACAACAACACATAAAGTTCATAAAGATGAAAGTTGAAAAAACAAAGGCATATAAAAGTACATACACTTTAAAGTTCAACAAACAACTTCTCAAGATTACTCTACATCAACTGAACTGTAAAACTACTTTGATATATTGATAGCAGGCTTTGATTTATTGAACTTGGTCAGAGCCAAATTTACCGGCTTCTTCTTAATACTGTAGATCCCTTCTTCTTTGATTAAAAGACCCTTCCTTTTATTAGGTCTCTCTACAGCTTTCGAGCCGGCAGACTTAGATGAACTTGCTACATCTCTTTTAGCGTTCTCATATTCTTCAAGCCTGGGAGAATTGCAAACTTTGTTTGTTGCTACTGCAGAGCTATTAGGCTCAACCAAAACCGTGGGTGGATGAAGCATTGGCTGATGGTCTACCTTCAACGATAACAAAGAGAAAATATTAGAAACGGGCTTAATGTCCATCCACTTGTTCTCAATCCAATCCCTTGAAACTCTAAGGTTTTTCCTCTCAACAGTCAAGAACAAGCACTCGCCTGCCATGAAACAACAATAACCAATTCAAATTCTCAAATCTAAATGCAATAGAAAATTCATCTTATTCAAATACATTAAAACGTATTTTGGCATAGTTTAATACGTACCAGGTAAGCATACTTTAAGATTACTACTTTCGTCAGGCGAGGAATATCCAAGTACAATACCTTCCCACCAGCCATCACAACGCCATGCATCAACTGCATCTCCAACCTTAAATTTCAAGTCAGGAAACTCCTGACATGGCCAAGGCCTGACCATAAGTCGGCCGGTAAACCTCGCACCCAATTTATCAGGATTTGCTACTCTGTTTGATGGAATTTCTTCCTATACAATTTTACAAATAGACAAACAGTTATACATTTATCAAAAGTACAGTCTAGTCTAATACTGCTGTCATTTTTTCCCGACTACCACACACGCTAAAGACCAAGGAAATTACCCTAGAAAAAGCAATTTACTGATACCTCAAGCTTCTTGTTTTCTTCATAATGCATGAGATCACAGTATTGAACCTTCAGATTCTTTTCTACTTTTGACAAGATCTTGCATCTGTACCAGCAGCCGCGCAAGCCACTGTGCTGATTAAAAACCTCAACATTTTCATTAATAGACCAGACGATATCAGAATTCCCAATTACCAAATCTCTGGACTCCTGGATGTGAAATAGAATTCTTTGGTGAGTAATAGTCTATGTAAGACCTCTTAATAGCTAAGAATAATCAGCAAACATACGGACCAAGATGAGCAATGAGAATCACCTTCTTATCCGGGAGGCTACTACGTTTTGAGAAATGATCCATTGAAGATACTAAATATTCCACTGATTGTGTTGTGTCAATTATCTGCAAAACTGACATGGAATTAGAATACAAAGAATTAAAAGTATCTAAAGATATCCCACCTCATAGGAAAATCAAGTACAACATTATAAGAAACCACACTTAAGTTTGTAGACCAAATTACTCACAACTTTTCTTTCATTTATCTGTCGTCCACAAGTACTCGCTTGTAAGAAACATCTTAATGAAATGCAAGTTGCATTTTTTATTATATTCAAGTTATGACAAAGTTATTGGTTAAAGAAGCATCGGAAACATCAATGATGGAATTAAAAAATTTAATACCAAGACAGCACAATTGATGGACTACTTCCATCAAATCTTAGACATCTCGCACTTAATTAAGCAATGCCAAAGTCATCTAGATTTAAAAGCCATTTAATGAAATGAAAATAAGTTTGAAAATTGAAACATCTGGAATATACTACAAAAATGAGTCAAACATTAAAAAGAAACTCAAACCATAAATTTAGACTCAGTAGTGAATTTTGCATTTTCACTAAACGTGTTTACATACAAGCGGAAACAACGATGAAAATGAATTCCAAACACGAGACACTAAAATCTAAGATGCAATTTACCATACATTAAATTTACAATAATTCTTCGAACAATATGTCCCATTTCCATGCGAACACATATATAAATATAAATCCCTACACATAAATTTCTTTATATATCGAGAATGGTTAATGGCACCACACAAATGGAGAAAATAAATGTTGAAGATTACAAACATCTCTTATCTAAGAAAGAAAAAAAAAAGGAATATTTTACTTATTCATAATAAATTGATGAACAAATACAACCCTTTAAGAATAATTTTTATTCTTATGGATCAATGTAACCACAAAAATTAATAATCAAATCACAGAGTTTTTAAAAGAGTTCCTGAAGAATAACGAATCCCTTACAATGGGGGCGATGAAACGAATCCCTTGCAATGAGGACGAGGAGGGGCGAGGGTTGATTTAAATACACGGGTCCATTTTTTCCCCTATTATACCTATTGATTGAACTTCCTATTTAGTCAATTGTCAAAGAATCACAAATTTATTAGGACATGTAGTTTCTAAACCACAAAAATTCTCAATTTCATAAGAGGATGAATGTATAATGCTCCTAATATTTTATTAAAAAAAATTGGCATAACCACAAAAAAAGAGCCGAAAACTTATGTTACATATATGATCTCACAATAAGTAATTCTACTAGTTATATAGCTCTAGATCTAAATTGTTACCTCAAACTTGATATGGAAGCCTCAAGTCCTCAAGAGAAGCTTTAATTGCAAAACAATTAGGGTTCATTTTCAAGCAGTAACAAATTACATCAACAAGTAGGAGAATCTATCAAATTAACCATAAGAAATACAAATTTGTATCAGAATTTCACAATTAGGGTTTATTTTCAAGCAGTACCTTGACCGGAGGATTTGGAACTTTAGGAAGTTGTTCCTGAACCGCGAGTGAAATCAAATCTTCCTTGCGACTATTTGATTTAGGTTTTAATGGCGATTTCTTCGAGAACGAAGTTGAGGCGGAGAGTGGTAGGTCGCTGATCTGAATATTGGGATCGATCAGCGCGATATTTCAAAGTCTGATCTAAGTCCCGACCGGCGGTTCAAAATCGACTTTTGCTTTGATGTTAAATATATGTACTTTGTGGGAGAAATCTGAATGAATAAAAGAAAAAATTCGAATGTTGTAGGGATAAGATAGACTTTGGAATTGTACTAAAATGAGACCATTAGACAATGCTTTGCGCCTGTGGAGTGGTTAAATGTTCAAAATGAGTGCCGAATGACCAATAAGCCCTTTCTACTGCATATAGCCCACTAATGCGAGTTGAGACACAAGTGCGGCCGTTGTATCTTCATTTTTACAGTTAAAGCTTCTCTTGAGGATCTAGAGCTATATAACTAGTAGAATAACTTATTGTCAGATCATATATGTAACACAAGTTTTCGGCTCTTTTATTGTGGTTATTCCAATTTTTTTAATAAAATATTAGGAGCATGATACATTCATCCTCTTATGAGGAGGAGTTGAGAATTTTTGTGGTTTAGAAACTACGTGTCCGAATAAATTGTTGACTGAATAGGAAGTTCAATCAATAGGTATAATAGGGGAAAAAATGGACCCGTGTATTTAAATCAACCCTCGCCCCTCCTCGTCCTCATTGCAAGGGATTCGCTATTCTTTAGGAACTCTTTTAAAAACTCTGTGATTTGTTAATTTTTGTGGTTACATTGATCCATAAGAATAATAATTATTCTTAAAGGTTGTATTTGTTCATCAATTTATTACGAATAAGTAAAATATTCATTTTTTCTTTCTTAGATAAGAGATGTTGATTGTAGTCTCCAACATCATTTAAGTGGTGATATTAACCATTCTCGATATATAAAGAAATTTACGTGTATGGATTTATATTTATGTATGTGTTCGCAAGGAGATGGGACATATTGTTAGAAGAATTATTGTAAATTTAATGTATGGTAAATTGCATCTTAGATTTTAGTGTCTCATGTTTGGAATTCATTTTCATCGTTGTTTCTGCTTGTATGTAAACATGTTTAGTGAAAATGCAAAATTCACTTCTGAGTCTAAATTTAGGGTTTGAGTTTTTTTTTTAATGTTTGACTCATTTTCGTATAATATGTCCAGTTGTTTCAATTTTCTACACCCTTCGATTTTCAAATCTGTTTTCATTTCATTAAATGACTTTGGCATTTCTTAATATAGTGCGAGACGTCTAAGATTTGACGGAAGTAGTCCATCAGTTGTGCTATCTTGGTATTAATTTATTAATTCCATCATTGATATTTCTGGTGCTTCTTTAACCAATACCTTATGATAATTAAAGTTTGTATCTCTCCCATCAATTTATTACTAACAACTATAATCTTCTTTTCTAAACATGGGAGATGTTGATTAGTCTCCAAAATTTATTTTCTCCATTTGTTTGGTGTCATTAACCGTTTTTGATATATAAAGAAATATATGTTTGTGGATTTCTATTTGTATTTCTATATTTGTGTGCAAGACGAAGTAGGGAAGGGGACATATTGTACGAATAATTAGGGTAACTTTAATGTATGATTGTATGGTATGTTGCATCTTCGATTTTAGTGCATCATGGTTGAAATTTATCTTCATTGTTATCTCCGCTTGCACTTATAACATTTCAGTTCAAAATGTAAAATTCAATTCCTCCAGGTCTAAATTTATGTTTTAGTTTTTTTTTCCCGGACTTATATTTCACTAAACTGTAGTTGATGTCACATTGTTCCAGTTATGTTCTTTCAATTTTCAAATTTATTCATTTAATTAAATGGTTGTTAAATACTCTAGCATTGCTTAATTTAGTGTGACATATCTGAAATTTGATGGAAGTAGTCCATTAATTGTGCTACTTTGTTAATGGATTTCTGAATTCTACCCTTGCTGTTTTGAATGCTTCTTTAACCAATACATTAAATGGTTGTTAGTTAAATCTGCACGAATTTCTGTAGCAGTACACTCTTTGATATAGCCATCATTAGGAATTGTAACAAAAGGCATAAGTTTATTTAGTCCTAATTTTGCATAGAGGATATAGAAATCAAACCACCCCTTGTAAAGAAAGGCTCCTTTACTCACTTACTTGAGATTGAGAATCATATCAAACGTGTCTAGAAGGGCTGTGCGAATGGTAAGCTAGTGGCTTGGATGGACAGCATTGGCAAACAAAATAGAAGGCATCATCACCAAGTAACAACCAAAAGCTCCTGAATCATCTTTACTGGCTCATGCACACACACCCTGCAGAGTTCAAATCATTTACCAATTGTCAATTGTGAGATCACCATAATAAAGGTATCTAAAATCTACTAAAACAGCTGATATTCTATTTATTTGCAGCGACTAGAATTATAATATTAAAATTCTAAACGAGCAGTACATACATTGATTTGTGAAGATTGGGCTGTTTTTTGTAGACAACTGATGTGAGCCACTCAACAACGATGATAATTTTGTTGGATCTGTTTATGTTGTTCGCTGTTGCCCATCCATGCTGATGCACAGTGGTTGTTGGCCATCCATGTTTATGCACAGTGTTCCACGAATTATCATCGCCTCACGACAGTGACTAAAAGAACCAAGAAAATGTAAAGAGACTGATATTAACCATAGAAAGACAACAGCACATAAAGTTCATAAAGATGAAAGTTGAAAAAACACAGGCACACAAAAGTACATATACTTGAAAGTTCAACAGAGAACTTCTTAAGATTATTCTATAGCAGCTGAACTGTAAAACTACTTTGATTTCTTGATCGCAGGTTTTGATTTCTTTATCGCAGGCTTTGATTTATTGAAATTAGACAAAGTCATAATTACCGGCTTCTTCTCACTACTGCAGATCCCTTCTTCTTTGATTAAAAGTCATTTCCTTTTATTAGGTCTCTCTACAGCTTTCGAGCCAGCAGACTTAGACGAACTTGGTACATCTCCTTTAGCATTCTAAGATTCTTCAAGCCTTGGAGAATTGCAAATTTTGTTTGTTGCTACTGCAGAGCTATTAGGATCAACCAAAACCGTGGGTGGAGGAAGCATTGGCTGATGGTCTACCTTCAACAATAACAAAGATAAAAATATTGGAACGACCTTAATGTCCATCCACTCGTTCTCAATCCAATCCCTTGAAACTCTAAGGTCTTTCCTCTCAAAAGTCAAGAACAAGCCCTCGCCTGCCATAAAGCAACAATAACCAAATCAAATCTAAATGCAATAGGAAATTCTTCTTATTCAAATACATATGTGTGCATAGTTTAATACGTACCAGGTAAGCATACTTGAAGATTACTATTTTTGTAAGGCGAGGAATGTCCAAGTACAATACCTTGCCAACAGCCATCACAATACCATGCATCTGCAACCTTAAATGTCAAGTCAGGAAACTCCTGACATGGCCAAGGCCTGATCATAAGTCGGCCGGTGGACCTCGCACCCATTTTATCAGGATTTGCTACTCTGTTTGATGGAATTTCTTCGTATACAGTTTTACAAATAGACAAACAGATATACATTTATCAAAAGTACCGTCTAGTCTAATACTGCTGTCATTTTTTCCCGACTAAGGTGATCGGTCGCTACCACACACGTTAAAAACCTAGGAAATTACCCTAGAAAAAGCAATTTAGTGATACCTCAAGCTTTTTGAACTCAAGCTGCTTGTTTTCTTCAGAAGCTTTTTGAACTCATGCTGCTTGTTTTCTTCAGAAAGCATGAGATCACAGTTTTAAACCTTCAGACTCTTTTTTTCTTTTGATGAATCCAAGATCTTGCACATGTACCACCAGCCGCGCAAGCCCCTGTCCTGATTAAGAACCTCAACATTTTCATCAATAGACCAGACGATATCAGAATTCCCAAGTACCAAGTCTCTGGACTCCTGGATGTGAAATAGAATTCTTTGGTGATTAATAGTCTATGTGAGACCTCTTAATAGCTAAGAATAATCAGCAAACATATGGACCAAGATGAGTAATGAGAATCACCTTCTTATCCGGGAGGCTACTACGTGTTGAAAAATGATTCATTGAAGATACTAGATATTCCACATATTGTGTTAGGTTGTGTTGTGTCAATTATCTGCAAAACTGACATGGAATTATAATACAAAGAATTAGTTGTATTCTAATTCCATGTCAGTTTTGCAGATAATTGACACAACACAACCTAACACAATATGTGGAATATCTAGTATCTTCAATGAATCATTTTTCAAAAAGTAGTAGTCTCCCGGATAAGAAGGTGATTCTCATTACTCATCTTGGTCCATATGTTTGCTGATTATTCTTAGCTATTAAGAGGTCTCACATAGACTATTAATCACCAAAGAATTCTATTTCACATCCAGGAGTCCAGAGACTTGGTACTTGGGAATTCTGATATCGTCTGGTCTATTGATGAAAATGTTGAGGTTCTTAATCAGGACAGGGGCTTGCGCGGCTGCTGGTACATGTGCAAGATCTTGGATTCTTCAAAAGAGAAAAAAGAGTCTGAAGGTTCAATACTGTGATCTCATGCTTTCTGAAGAAAACAAGAAGCTTGAGTTCAGAAAGCTTGAGGTATCAGTAAATTACTTTTTCTAGGGTAATTTCCTTGGTTTTTAATGTGCGTGGTAGTGACCGACCACCTTAGTCGGGAAAAAATGACAGCAGTATTAGACTAGATTGTAGTTTTGATAAATGTATATCTGTTTATCGATTTGTAAAACTGTATAGGACGAAATTTCATAGTTCGAACAGTGATAGAATTTCAATTTTGCTATCACAAGTAACCTTACTTTAAGGTTGTGATAATATAACTTTAAAAACATACACATTTGATACCACAATTTAACTGTCCTCGACATATTTGGTACTTCTGTTAACTTTTGTACGGAAAATTCAATTTTAGACGGAAAATTGATGAACAATTTACAGCATTGGTCTTATAATTATAGATTGTTTTCCATTTTTTGCCCCATATATTTTATGGCACACAAATTTACCCCACAATTCACAAGTTTGTAGAATTTCAGTCCCAATTGCAAATATAATTAATCATAAATCCTATTTATAAAAATTTTATGTTATAATTATTAAATCTCTTACACTACTTAGATTTTATATATAATATATATTAGCTAAATAATATGTTATATAAAATAAAAAAAAAATCAATTAAATTTATTGGATTTTTTAAGTTTCAGAAAAAAAATATTTTATAATAATTAGATTTTACATTAACACATATTAATTAAATAATATTTTCTATAAAATTTGAAAAAAATTATCAATTAAATTTTTTATTTTTTAAATTGAAAAAAATCTTCTAAAGTGATTGGATAATAATATATACAAATTAAATAATATTTATTATAAAACATGAAGAAAAGACTTTTTAAAATTATATATATAATAATAATTCTATTTAAAAAACAAAAAACACAAAATCTAATTAGTTTAATTTATTTAAAAATTTAAAAATATGTTCTTTTTTCAGGTTCTATATAATATATTATTTAATTTATATATATCATAAATAAAATATTATTTTCGAAATTAAAAGTTCTAAAATTTTTAATTTATATTTTATTAAATTTTATATAAAATTTTATTTAGTTTATTTATATAATCTAATTAGTTTAAAAAATTTAATTATAACAATATATAAAATTTATAAAACTTGTGAACTTTGTGGTAAATTTATCGGTCAGGAAATATGTGGGATAAACTGTGGCAGTAATCTATAACCACATGACTAAATATGCAAATTTCCCAGTAACTTTCTGTCCAAAATTGAATTTTTCGTCCGAAAATTGACAGAAGTACCATATGTATCAAGGACAGTTAACATGTGATACCAAATGTGTATGTTTTTAAAGTTATGATACCGTAACCTTAAAATAGGGTTATTTATAGTACAAAAAGTGAAATTTTCTCAATTACCAGTAGTTGAATAAGTCAATGGCATCCTGGTAGTGGATGCCTTCGGAAAGAGTACTGGTTCTTGAATGCCATTGACTTGTTTCAAGGCAGCTGTACCATAAATACCCACAACTGCATATATTATATTATTATATAATATCATCAAATTAATGAATATATAAATTATTACTATTCTTAGAGATGCAAGAAAACATTTATTCTCTTTTAAAATGAAAAATAACAGTATGTACTGCATTTAGATTTTATTTAGTTATTGTTGCTCTATGGCAGGCGAGGGCTTGTTCTTGACTTTTGAGAGGAAAGACCTTAGAGTTTCAAGGGATTGGATTGAGAACAAGTGGATGGACATTAAGGCCGTTTCTAATAATTTTATCTTTGTTATCGTTGAAGGTAGACCATCAGCCAATGCTTCCACCACCCACGGTTTGGTTGAGGCTAATTGCTCTGCAGTAGCAACAAACAAAGTTTGCAATTCTCCAAGGCTTGAAGAATATGAGAATGCTAAACGAGATGTACCAAGTTCGTCCAAGTCTGCTGGCTCGAAAGCTGTAGAGAGACCTAATAAAAAGAAAGGATTTTTAATCAAAGAAGAAGGGGTCTGCAGTAGTGAGAAGAAGCCGGTAATTATGACACTGTCTAAGTTCAATAAATCAAAGCCTGCGATCAATATATCAAAGCCCTCGATCAAGAAATCAAAGCCTGCGATCAAGAAATCAAAGTAGTTTTACAGTTCAGCTGCTATAGAACAGACAACTTCTCAAGAAATCAAAGTAGTTTTAAAGTTTGAATTTAAAATTGGATTCTTGAGAAGTTATCTGTTCTATAGCAGCTGAACTGAAAAACTACTTTGATTTCTTGATCGCATGCTTTGATTTCTTGATCGCATGCTTTGATTTCTTGATTGCGGGCTTTGATTTCTTGATCGCAGGCTTTGATTTCTTTATCGCAGACTTTGATTTATTGAACTTAGACAGTGTTATAATTACCAGCTTCTTCTCACTACTGCAGATCCCTTCTTCTTTGATTAAAAGTACTTTCCTTTTATTAGGTCTCTCTACATATTTCGAGCCAGCAGACTTAGATGAACTTGGTACATCTCATTTAGCATTCTCGGATTCTTCAAGCCTTGGAGAATTGCAAACTTTGTTTGTTGCTACTGCAGAGCTATTAGTCTCAACCAAAACCGTGGGTAGAGGAAGCATTGGCTGATGGCCTATTTTCAACAATAACAAAGATAAAAATATTAGGAACGGCATTAATGTCCATCCACTCGTTCTCAATCCAATCCCTTGAAACTCTAAGGTCTTTCCTCTCAAAAGTCAAGAACAAGCCCTCGCCTGCCATAAAGCAACAATAACCAAATCAAATCCTCAAATCTAAATGCAATAGGAAATTCATCTTATTCAAATACATTAATACATATGTGAGCATAGTTTAATACGTACCAGGTAAGCATACTTGAAGATTACTACTTACGTCAGGCGAGGAATGTCCAAGTACAATACCTTCCCACCAGCCATCACAATACCATGCATCTACTGTCAAGTCAGGAAACTCCTGACATGGCCAAGGCCTGATCATAAGTCGGCCGGTAAACCTCGCACCCAGTTTATCAGGATTTGCTACTCTGTTTGATGAAATTTCTTCCTATACAGTTTTACAAATAGACAAACAGATATACATTTATCAAAAGTACAGTCTAGTCTAATACTGCTTTTTTCCCGACTAAGGTGGTCGGTCGCTACCACGCATGTTAAAGACCAAGGAAATTACCCTAGAAAAAGCAATTTACTGATACCTCAAACTTTCTGAACTCAAGCTTCTTGTTTTCTTCATAAAGCATGAGATCACAGTTTTGAACCTTCAGACTCTTTTTTTCTTTTGATGAATCCAAGATCTTGCACATGTACTAGCAACCCCGCAAGCCACTGTCCTGATTAAGAACCTCAACATTTTCATCAATAGACCAGACGATATCAGAATTCCCATGTACCAAGTCTCTGGACTCCTGGATGTGAAATAGAATTCTTTGGTGATTAATAGTCTATGTGAGACCTTTTAATAGCTAAGAATAATCAGCAAACATATGGACCAAGATGAGTAATGAGAATCACCTTCTTATCCTTGAGACTACTACGTTTTGAGAAATGATTCATTGAAGATACTAGATATTCTACAGATTGTGTTAGGTTGTGTTTTGTCAATTATCTGCAAAAATGACATGGAATTAGAATATAAAGAATTAAAAGTATCTAAAGATATCCCAGCTTTATAAGCTTTATATTCTAATTCCATGTCATTTTTGCAGATAATTGACAAAACACAACCTAACACAATATGTAGAATATCTAGTATCTTCAATGAATCATTTCTCAAAACGTAGTAGTCTCAAGGATAAGAAGGTGATTCTCATTACTCATCTTGGTCCATATGTTTGCTGATTATTCTTAGCTATTAAGAGGTCTCACATAGACTGTTAATCACCAAAGAATTCTATTTCACATCCAGGAGTCCAGAGACTTGGTACTTGGGAATTCTGATATCGTCTGGTCTATTGATGAAAATGTTGAGGTTCTTAATCAGGACAGTGGCTTGCGGGGTTGCTGGTACATGTGCAAGATCTTGGATTCATCAAAAGAAAAAAAGAGTCTGAAGGTTCAAAACTGTGATCACATGCTTTCTGAAGAAAACAAGAAGCTTGAGTTCAGAAAGCTTGAGGTATCAGTAAATTGCTTTTTCTAGGGTAATTTCCTTGGTTTTTAACATGCGTGGTAGCGACCGACCACCTTAGTCGGGAAAAAATGACACTTTTGATAAATGTATATCTGTTTGTCGATTTGTAAAACTGTATAGGACGAAATTCCATCAAACAGAGTAGCATATCCTGATAAACTGGGTGCGAGGTTTACCGACCGACTTATGGTCAGGCCTTGGCCATGTCAGGAATTTCCTGACTAGAAATTTATGGTTGGAGATGCAGTCGATGCATGGTATTGTGATGGCTGGTGGGAAGGTATTGTACTAGGATATTCCTCGGCTGACGAAAGTAATGATCTAACACCACTTAATTTGACACTACTTTTGAGGGGATACATGTAAAGATATTTAAGACTTCCCATTTTTGAACTTTTACCTAAAACTCCGTACCAAAAGCAACAGGAACAAGAATAATGGAATAGAGGGAGTATAAACTTTGTTTTTGTGGCTTAGGAGAGCCCTTAATAGATCCACCCTTGTTTACCTCAACAAACCATGCCTAATGTTTTAACAATTGAGAGAAGAAATTATTTTCAAAGCCTATATCACATAAGATCACAAAAGAATCACAATATCATCTTGATCCTGCCCAGAGACATCTTGGTTGTAACAATTCTTTGGTAATGAATGAGATCCTCTAGTACATATATATGTGATTAAGGAAAAATTGAAGATGTATATATTGTGTTATCATATATCATTATAAAAAGGGCACACTATCTTTCATTACTCAAATGGCCAAATTTCCCTTTCTAACATTGCTTTGTATCTACATTCGTATAATAGGGAAGCGAAACAGAATTTGGTCTTTTATCTCATAAATGCATAAGCTGGACTCACATAGACAGAAACAATTTCATTTAAGTGAGGGACAGAGCTTTCAAAAGTAAATAAAAAGATATACTCGAACCGCCAGTTTTATTTAGCATAATAAACTGAAAGGTTGGAATAAGAGTGGATGGATGAAATGCTAATTTATTTGCAGATGTAGTAGATAGTCCAACTACAAATTCTAAATTGGAAATGCTAGTAGGTCTGATAGGAAAAAGCAACTGAAACCGTAGTGAAAAATGCAAAAATTGGAACAAAGAGTATATGTAGACATACAACAGAAGGAGTCGCGAGGCTGCTCAAGGGAAGTCAGTTAAGTAACTCAAACATGTTTTCAATCCTGAAAGTTGCAAAATAAATGTTGAAATATGTCAGATTATACGAAAAAACCTGAACTATGTGCATAAATATCAGAATCCTAAAAGATAGAAGCCACGCATGGTGCTTTCTACTGATTCGGACTGATTTTATTGTGATGAAGACAATATCTTAGTAAACATTGAAGCTGTTTTCAGTAAAATATATCATTATTGATTCCTGACAGTGGAAATTTAACATAATATTAGTTATCACGGCCTACTAAATTAGATTATATCCTTATTTGACAGGAAACAAAAAGGACAAGACACAAAACACCCAAATCAACAGCATCGACTCGACTAATATGCCCTAAAAATATGGTTAGCCATCTCGATCTCGTTCATATAACCAACAAGAATAACTTTCAAACCTACAAACTGACTGAATTTCTTGTGGTAAATTGACATGAGATGTTTGCCTATGTACATGAGATTTCAAATTTGGTGCGCCTTACATAAACACATTAGTTCCTAAAAAATTGGATGGATATGGAAGCTCCTCTTGGTGATCATTGGAGCTTCCATCGAGTTCTAGGAAACGAAATAGATACTAGATCTTTATACTGCAGAAGGAATAACTTCTTGAACTTTCATCTTTATCTCTTGGTGGCTGTGCCAATTTTGTAAATTTAAATTAAAGGAGCATGATACATTCCGTGGTGGTTAACGTAAGTTGGATATAAAGCATAATTCTAAATTCTACAAGTCTCTATAAAATTCCAACTCCGGAAGAAGAATGAAAAAGGGCAAATCAGTCAATGAAATCAACTTGAAACGAAATTACCACAATGAGGGATTGTTGTCAAAATGTGTGGCGACAGAAATATATCGCAAAAATGAAAGATAAAGAGTGCAGTGAAGAAAAAAATCTCAGCGTAAAACAGAAGGTCCAACTCACATAGGATTACACTAAATATTCCAAATCTTCAATTATTTCCCACCTAATCTTTTGGTCTGGTATCGGTTAGTGGATAATGTAAATCTTTGGACATAATTAGCTAGACACATATTTTATCTCCACAACTATAGCTTTAGCTTTATTGACGTTAACCTAGCGAGGCATAAACTCCTGTTGCTTGTACACTTAGTAAACAATGTTTATTTTAAAATTTATTATGAGAACTCTAAATTGTTGGCAAACAAAAACCTGAAGAACATATTCAGAAACCAATCAAGATTATGCGCAAGAGTCCTAATTAATTTGTGATTCTTCAACAATTGAGTAAATTGTTAGTTCACTCAATGATTATAATTGAACAAAAACGAAGGTAGGCAATTAAATCAGTTCTTGCCCCCACTGCAAGAGATTTCTTTGTTTATCTAGTACTTTATCAAAACCTTTGTGTAATTTGTTTGTTGGTTGTTATGGTGACAATAGTCCAAACGGATAATTATGATTATTAAAGTTTGTATCTCCTCCGTCAATTTATTACGAACAACTATAATTTTCCTTTTCTAACATGGGAGATGTTGATTGGTCTCCAAAATTTATTTTCTCCATTTGTTTGGTGTCAATAACCGTTTTTGATATACAAAGAAATATATGTTTGTGGATTTCTATTTGTATTTCTATATTTGTGTGATAGACGAAGTAGGAAAGGGGACATATTGTACGAATAATTATGGTAACTTTAATGTATGATTGTATGGTATGTTGCATCTTCGATTTTAGTGCATCATGGTTGAAATTTATCTTCATTGTTATCTCCGCTTGCACTTATAACATTTCAGTTCAAAATGTAAAATTCAATTCCCAGGTCTAACTTTATGGTTTAGGTTTTTTTTCCCTGTCTGACTTATATTTCACTAAACTGTAGTTGATGTCACATTGTTCCAGTTATGTTCTTTTAATTTTCAAATTTATTTCATTTAATTAAATGGCTGTTAAATAGTTGATGTCACATTGTTCCAGTTGTGTCACATATCTGAAATTTGATGGAAGTAGCCCATTAATTGTGCTACTTTGTTAATGGATTTCTGAAATCTACCCTTGCTGTTTTGAATGCTTCTTTAACCAATACATTAAATGGTTGTTAGTTAAATCTGTACAAATTTCTGTAGCAGTACACTATTTGATATAGCCATCATTAGTAATTGTAATAAAAGGCATATTTTTATTTAGTCCTAATTTCTTGCATAGAGGATATAGAAATCAAACCACCCCTTGTAAAGAAGGCTCCTTTACTTAATCACTAACTTGAGACTGAGATCAAACGTGTCTAGAAGGGCTGTGCGAATGGTAAGCTAGAGGCTTACCATTATCTTTACTGGCTCATGCACACACACCCTGCAGAGTTCTCACCGAAACCAAGTGATGACACCATAATAAAGGTATCTAAAATCTACTAAAACAGCTGATACTCTATTTATTTGCAGCGACTAGAATTATAATATTAAAATTCTAAACGAGCAGTACTTACATGGATTTGTGAAGATTTGGCTGTTTTTTGTAGATAACTGATGTGTGCCACTCAAAAACATCTCGTCTTGCTCGCCACCTCGTTCCAGCATTGACTTTGATGGTGGACCCCAAGGCACGTAAGAATTCATCTGAACTGAATTGATTACATGGCTTATACTCCTTTAAACCCCCCACCACAAGGAGATAATCAATCCCCAGTGGGGTCCTTTAGGATGTGGTATACAACCTGACCCGGAAAAATACATCCTCTTCCCATACCCTCAGCACCTAGGATACATCAAAGGACATAATTAGAATTGATCAATTAATTACAGGGCCGGCCTGACATATTACGCGGCCTTAGGAAATACTTAAAACTGGGGCCCTCTTTTACAAATTAACTGATATTCTTTATATTCAATCGCAATATCTTTTTATGAAATTTCATTCTTAAACTTTTTCTTACCAAAAGCAAATACTACAAGTATATATTTTGAAACTTCAAGTATCGTGAATATAGTTATATAACAAATATAATTTTTTACTTGTCAGAATTAATAAATAGATAAAAAGTACAATATTTCTGCTCGCGCTACTATGTTAGGTAGGGCTGTGCAAACTGTAAAACAGAACCGAACTGTACCAAATTGTGTTATACCCGCTGGTTCGGTATTCTGAATCTCATACCGTTTGCCAAATCGAAAATTTCAGTTTGGTTCAGTAAATTAACAATTCGGTACGGTTCGATTTGATTCAGTATAAAAAACCGAAAAATTATTGAATCAAAAATAATTATTGAATCAAAAATAATTTTTCTGAATAAATATGTAAATAATAATATGAAGTTGAATAGATATCATAAAGAATACATCATAGACCCCCTAGTCTCAGTCCCCTCTCCTAAATTTATTTTAGCATCATTCAAGTTTTGGGTTTTAATAGCAAATAAAACCCATTTTATAAAGAGAAAATCAGAAAAAGAACACAATTGGAAGTTTAGAATTTACCTCTGTAAATTACAAATCTGGGCCGAGAGAGATGGTGGAGGGGCGATCGGGGTGGTTGTCTCGGTGGAATTTTGAATTGAAGAAGAAGAAGAAGAAGAAGATTTGGGTTTTGCTTTAGGGCAATCCGTAGACAAATTGAGAAGAGTTGAGTGAAGTTTTGATTGGAAATATGCAATGCTGTTTTTTACTCTTTTAGATTGGTTGTCAAGAAAATTAAAAATGGGGATTAAAAAAAAAAAAATTAACCCATGTATAGGTACGGTATACCTACCGGTAATAATGAAAATCTAAATTTATAATGGTTCGGTAATGAAATTCATATCTATATTGAATCAAAATTTTGATTAGCTATACGATAAATACTGAATTGGTACGATTTATCGAGTCGTGCACAACCCTAATCTTAGGGGTGTGTATTCAATATAATTGAACCGTATCAATTTTTTTTAATCTAGTTTGGCACGGTAATTTTAAAATTTGTACAATATGTCCATCAGAATTATTTGGTTCGATTACCAAACAGTTCAGTCCGCTTCCAAAGAACTGATTCGTGTATGTAGTTTGAGTCTTCTTTGTGATAAATTAATATTAAAAACTGTAGCTTGACTCAAGATCATTACACAAAATGCTAAATTTAAGTTAGAGTGAATAACATTTTTTGTCCTTCTTATGGGCCAAATCTTGTACTCAGTACTCTCGTCCATCTTATATTTTTTGAAACAGATTTGTCCCTCTTATCAATGTGGTATAACATATTTGTCCCTTTAAAATTCTAAATATATCAATTTTCGCCCATATTAGATATATTTTGAATTTAAGAGGGACGAATGTGTTACACTGCACTGATAAGAGGGACAATTGCTACGAAAAATTTAAGAAAGACGAATGTGTTATATTATATTGATAAGAGTGACAAATCTACTACAAAAAATATAAGAGGGAAGAAAGTTCAAAATTTGGCTCTATGTATAGTTACTGTTAGCAAAAGGGACTAATGCAATTGATTGCTAAAACAAGTAAAATAACAAACGGAAAAAACAAAAGGGACTAATACAATTAATTGCTAAAACAAGTAAAATAACAAATGAAAAGAAATAGAAAAAAAATTGGGTTATAGATCCACCGAAGTGGGTGGCCTTAACCGGATGTGTATGGTATAACAAAGAAAAGCCCGAAGGTTGTTCCCGTCCCTGTCGGGGAAGAAGCCAATCATCTCTCCTTTTTACGAACACAATTGCAGCACATATCCTTAATTATATTCATAAAATTAGAATTATATTGAATAAAAATGCCAAGATGGTAAATTGATCCCAAGAGATATGTTCAGGGGAGCCATAAATTTTAGTTGAGGGAGCCGATATATAAATGGAACAATTATTAAAATTTACAACATAAATATTAACAAAAATATTTTCAAAAAATTATTCTCAAGAACAAGAACAATCTTTATTATATCCTTAATTTTGTTATGAAGAATGTAAACAATATAAAAAAAATCAAGAGAAAGAAACATATCTATCTCGAATTTATATAAACTATAGTTCAACAAATTTCACCTCTCTTTCCCACTATATAGGGCATTCTATATCATTAGTCTAATTTTTGTATCATAATGACGTTTTAGATCTTCATCTGTTCTTAGAATTTATGTTCATAGAGAATCTGGATACATAATTTGATATTATTGGAGATTACATTTTTAGAAATTACTTGCAAAATTCTCAAGAATAGAATAACTATTCGATGATCTCATTTTATGAATTCTCTCCTTGTTCATCGTGAACTTTCTTGTACAAATTTATTAATATATTGAAATAGTTTTAGAATACATTGCAAATATAGACATGGGTCAAAAATCATGATCATTTATATTTTATGTTCCTAATTATTTCTTAAACTATTTAATAGAATTGCCCATATATTTGTTAAGAAAATTCAAACAAATCAGTATAAAGCAAGTTAGCAAATATAACTGAAAATTATAAGAATGAAATTCATCTCATCCAAACAATAAATTCGTATTAAATTTAAATGTTTATGATTTAAATTTTTAGAGTATTACGTATTTTACAATATTTTGTTAATTGATTTATCCACCTTATATTGTTAGTATGAAGATTTAGAAAAAAAAGTTGGACACAATTTTGAAGAAAAATTAAAGAAAGTTGAGGTCAGTGAATATAAATGAATTGCAACCAAATATTTATTATTCAATTTGTAATATTCACATGGGTAAAAAACCGAAGCTGCTGTTTGCGAATCCGAAAATATGCCTCTCAAAGTGTTTGCTTATTTTCTCTCTTATTTGTGAGATATATTGTGATAACCAAGGCCGGCCCAAGTGCTAGGCAACTTAGGCCGGGCCTAGGGTCCCCGGTTCGGAGGGCCTCAATATTTCTATTAAGGCCTTTAGGAAAAATAAAAAATTAAATATTTTTAATTTTATTAATTTATATAAAATGTATCATGGCTCACTAGGTAAGACTTTCTCATAATGAGTGGGATGTCTATGGTTCAAATCCCAATATTGAGTTTTTTTTGGATATTTTGATTGATGTTTATTTAACTTTTTTTTTTTTTTTTAATATTCGTCTTTTTTATTTTTCTTTGGTTTCCTTTTCTTACTTAATGATTTCTTGTCAATTGTTTTTCTTACTTAGTACTTAAAATAAAATTCTTTCACAATTATTATAAAAAGAACACGGTTTTTTTTTTTTTTTTTTAAATTTTTTTATGCTTATTACTTTCTCGCTTAGTACATTGCAAAAAAAAAATTTACCCCCAATAAAATTGATCTAAACCCATCCATATTTTTATATGTATGTGCATCTTTTTCTTAGTTTTATATATGATGTACAATTTTTTCTATACAATATAATATATAATTAATAGAGTTAAAAATGTCACAAAATAAAATAAAGTCAAACAATCAATTATGATGTTTGTAAAAGAATGAAATAAAGTTAAGGATGTACATATACTTGTAAAATTTGCTTTGACTAAAATAATATTTTTAATATTAAGAATTATAAAAAAAAATTCACTGTTAGATCTTTTAAAAGTTAATAAGTTTGTTATTTAATTATCTTTCTAAAAAACAATATGTTAGATTTAATTATCTATCTAAAAAATAATATGTTAGAAAAAATAATATGTTAATATTTAATTAATATTTTTGCCTTTAAAAAAATAAATTGATTATATATTTTTATAAAAACGGGCCCCAAATTTAAAATTCGCCTAGGGCCCCCGAATGTCTAGGACCGGCCCTGGTGTTTACTTGAAATCGAGTTATAGAGCAAACTCGTGCTGATAACGTGTTATAAAACATAGGATAAAAGGATGAACAAATTGTAGTAAACAAAGTATTATGTAGAGCAAATTCATTCCCTTTTTTCATTCATTTCATATTGAAGTTGCTCTTGTACAAATGATGAAATAAAATCATCAATTTATAGGAGTTCAAGACTATACATGTCTTACAAAGAAAAGGATGAACAAATTGTAGTAAACAAAGTATTATGTAGAGAAAATTCATTCCCTTTTTTCATTCATTTCATATTGAAGTTGCTCTTGTACAAATGATGAAATAAAATCATCAATTTATAGGAGTTCAAGACTATACATGTCTTACAAAGAAAAGTGATGGGTGGCTTTCACTAATTAATGACACACTTAATCCTCCATGTCTTGCCACATATCATATGCAATGCCACATTTGTTCCTGTCATGGCACATAAAAGGGCTATGTGTTATCTCATTGTTTCACCAAGTGAAATAACCATGAAAATCTACATTATATCTTGAGTGGTAGATTACAATTGACAACCACATAATATGTATATTTCACAACAATGACTTGATTAATATAACAATTAATGAGTGACAGACCAGCAGATCTGAATGATACACAAATCCCAATTAACACAATAAATATATATGTTTGATATATAATTATATATATATATATCATGAAGGAATAAAATATTTTGATTACCAAAGCAAGAAATCATTTTCCAATTCCACTCATACCAAATCCTGGTCTTGAAATTTGCCTTTAGTGTCGTCTTCACTCCCACCATTATCACATGGTTGATCCATATCCACCTGTTCTGCTTTAATTAAATTATCAAATAAAAAGTTATACTACTATTGTAAATTTCTAAGTATATGTGGTAGTCACATCAAGCACAACATCGTAAAATAGGAAATTGGAAAGATTATAAATATAAGGATGAGAGAAATGATAGTTATTCGGCAGAGGTAAAGACTCGATTCGAAGAGGAAAATTCACGACAATTGATTTTTTATACGATATATAGCAATTTTTAAGTTGTATTGCAGATCTTTCAATGATGATTAGCTTTTTGCTCTTGGATTCGATGTGATAAATCTGCAACAATTCTTTAATGAGACCAGTGTTGAATGGGAATTTTTTTTTTTTTTGTGGTTCTAATCTTCTATTTGGTGGAAATTTATAATGCGGGGCGATGTATCCAAGAAAACGAAATTCATAGCGCGGGGTGACGTATCCAAGAAAATGATATAACACGGGGCGATGTATCCAAGAAAACAAAATTCATAACGCGGGGCGATGTATCCAAGAAAATGATATAACACCGGGCGATTTATCCAAGAAAACGAAATTTATAACACGGAGCGACATATCCAAAAAAACAAAATTTATTACGCTGGGCGATGTATCCAAGAATACCTAGTTGGAGCAGCGAAATTAACGAAATTATCCAAATTGAGGCCTGTGTGAAAACACAGTGTCCTTAATATAAATTTGCTCCTCTGTCTCTGGAATACAACGACTTTAGCAATGAAACTTTGCACTAAGCTTTGCTAAACGAACTGAAACTTTCTTGAACTTGGACTGAATAGCAGAAATGAAGAGAAGATGATTGCTTTTTTGGTGCGTCAAACCGAATAAAGGGGGTTGCTATTTATAGGAAATGAGGAGGGCAAAATCGGGAAAAAAAATTAATGGCCATTTCAATTTCGGCTGTTACACAATTGAAAATTTAAATTGGCTGTTACAATTTTTTGGATTTATTTTTAGATTTTGAAAAATCTTTATTCTTTGATGGGCCGAAAATATATGCAAAAATGAGTCCGTCCGAAAGTCTTCAAATTGGGCTGCATTCCTGTCCGCAGGTGACGGGCTCGCACAAGTCTTGAAGGTCCGAAGCAAATTTCGATCAATGATTTGCACCCCCTCTTACGCGCACAATGGAAGAGACTATTGGTAGTTAAGTAGTTATATCACTGCATAGGCAAATCATATATATATACTTCAAGATTTTGCATTCCACTTTCAATGTGGGATAAAGGCATTTCAATTATTTTCTCTCATTTCAAAAAGTGTAGTTTGAGTGTCAATTTCTCATTCACCCGAACTCCGAATTTGACATATTTTATATAGTTTAATTCACCCAAGTAGTAGATTATAAATCTGTAAAGATCCCACGTTTTTCTCAAAATGGATAATGTGGTCAAAACAGCACATTAGCTTGATTTTTTTTTTTTTTTGATAACCCAGGTGTACAAGCTTACACTTGACTAATCATGGACCCTCAAAATCCTTGCCCTAGAACCCTGAAGGATGTAAATCGCAGGATGTGCCTCCACCAAGCCCCGGGTTCCCACCATACTGCTGTACACTCTGCGCACAAAGGGGTCTTCACCACAAATGACCCTTAAATAGACCCATAAAAATGCTTCCATCCAAGTTCCAAATGGGATTCGAACCCCCACCCTTGCCGCTGGAGCAAGCCTTATGAATCATTAGCTTGATTTTTTCCAACAACAAGATGTAGCTTTTGCATAAATAAATGGAAATATGGAATGTTACAAATCATGACTCTATTAATTAAAATTGCGTTAATTAATTAAGTTAGAAAAATTATAAACTTACTGTTGATGCAGCTGCAAATTGATGGTTATTATTCTGTTGACTTGTTGCCTATTTATCAGTTATAGTATTTTGTCCTTTTGTAAGATTGCGTAAACCTTTTAATTTGTTGCATACTTTCGAAAGCATAATGATACTATTATATTATACATTTCATTATTTAATAAGAAATTAACGTACATTACTTTATAATTATATCTACAATCTTAAAGGGTTTTAAAACTTTTTTATAAATAATTTAAAGCATACCTTTATAAAAGTATAAAAGTAATCAAATAAAATAAAGATTCTTTTGTTAAGAATATATCGAGTTAGGGATCTCATAACATATCGGTCAATACTTAATACTCATTTCTATCCAGTGCCGGCCCAGCCCATAGGCAACTCGGGCTTTTGCCTAGGGCCCCCAATCTTTTAGGGCCCCTTCCCCCAGCAGCCTGCTATATTAATTGTTAAGGGTCCAACTTGCTGTTGATTTTTGTTTCTATAAATTGAGCCCAATTGCCCAACTAATTTCTAAGCCCTTATTCAACATAATAAAAAAAAAAAAGAAATTAGAATATAGCATCTAGAGCAGAGCCGTTTCTTTTCCATCATTAATACACACTGCCCACAAGAAAAAATTACCAATTTATTAATTCTATAAATATATATGCTTCTTAGATTCGTGATCTTATTCAACACTATTTCTCTAATATTCTTCTCATCTTCTTCCTCTCTTTCTTATTATTTTGGTTTTGTGTCCTAAAATTGAAATAGTAAATTTTTTTCAAACTAAAATCAGTTTTGAACACCTTTAATTGGGAATTGCTGAATTGGGACAATTTTTTCTACAAAGGTATTTAAAAGCATATAATAGTGGGTTTATACTATTTTTGTCTATTTCAAATTTACATTTAGATTTTCTTTATGTTGTTTACTTAGTTTTTCCTTACTGAATCGATGAGAAAAATTTATTATGACACAAGAAATATTAATTCACTTGACTATTTTGTCTATAGAAGAAGATACGATAGAAGAATTAGATAGAATATGAAAATTTAATCAACACTTTTGCGTCTAAAAGAACAAGAAAAAGATTATATAGGGGCCCCCGATTTTTTATTTCGCCTAGGGCCCCCAAAACCCTTGGGCCGGCCCTGTTTCTATCCCCAACTTTGTTTCATCAAGATGCATCCATAACATAAACATAGATTAATATTTTATTTTTGTGATATGAATCGGTAAAGGTATTAAAACGTTCCGAATTCGTTTGAATATTTTTTAGGACATTTGTAAAATTGATAATTAATGAAAAATCTCCTCGGATCCGAAAATAAATTATCTATTTTATCCCTAGACTTTTTTTTTACTCCGGTGGTCAATTCTGCTGGAAAAAATGAGTGTTTGCTAGTTACTTAATTTTTCTCAAATGGAGGGGGATAAGTGTTAATTTTGTGTTTCAAGGGTGCAAAGTTCTCATTTATCGTATTTCGAGCGTGCAAGTTGCTGGAGTTGCTCTTTATTCGAGGGTGATATGTGTTAATTTTGTTTCCGGTGTGCAAAGTGTCTATTTCTCGTATTTAGAGGGTGCTAAGTGTCAACTATTCAAAAATAAATTATCTATTTTGTCCCTAGTTTTTTTTACTCCGGTGATCAACTTTGCCGGAAATAAAAGAGAGTGCAAAGTGCTGAATTATTCCTATTTCAGGGATGCAAAGTGCTAACTCCGTATTTTAAGGGTCGAAAGTGCCTAATGTTTCGAGGGAGCATAGTGCAAAAAATTAATATTGGTGTTTAAAGATTCAAAAATCAAATCACAAATATCTTCTATTTCAAGAGTAAAACATATATTAAATACATTGCATATTTCAAGAGTAAAACATATATTAAATACATTGCAAATAAGGGCTCTTAATTGAGGGGAAAATTGTTGGAATTTTTTAGAAGTTTTAAAATTTCAAAAAATGAAATAATTTTGTAGCTATCAAAATTGACGGTGACTTAAATCCAATAATATTCCTTTAATGCCCATTATGTGGCTCATCAAATTCTTTGACCTTAGAGGTCTCATATACACTATAAATAGGGATAGGGGTCTTAGGGATTTCACACATTCAGTAACTAGATGCATCCACAAAAATATTTTCATACATTATTCAAGGGGCACTTAAGATAAGGTCTGGTTCTTTGTCTTCCTGTGAACGTGCTCATAGATGAAGACGCGGCGTGGCTATATGGGTTTTATCTTGGGATTGTGATCAGTTGCCAATATCTGCACGAGGGGAGGCAATCACTTTCTTAGGACGAGCGTCTAGTAGCGTGACTCTCATCAGGCCAGTCGTTTTATATTTTAATTTTTTTATGTTATATATCATATTATAAAATTATATGAGTTGTTTATTTCAAAACTATGATTTATTTAAATCAAGTGTAAAACCAAAATTTCACAACAATCAAAGAAAGTGATTTTGCTTAATTTGGTTAACTACAATAATATTTAAAGTTGATCTACGATTAGCTCATGAAGATTTGAAGTTTGACATATGTGTGTTTATGAATGATTTTTTGGTATAGAATATTGAATGTGAATCTGAACTCAATTGCAAACATGTATACTGAGACTTAATTTTCTTAAAGGATGAGTTGATACAAAAGGTTTAGTTCGATTACAGAACCTTCGCGGGTTGATATGAATTTTGTCATAATTAGTCTATATGATATGCTCACCTACTTGAACACTGATGAAGATCTTAAATTGCAAACATGTTTTCCAAAAATAAATATATATATATATTTGCTAAACTATTATAATGCTACAGTGTGGCATATGGAGATAATATCATTAAAATATTTTGTGGTTCAATTTTAATTTGGTAGTATTTAAATACTTTTCAAACAATCAAATTTTAAATTCATTATATTTTATGTGGATTGTAGTTATGTGGTAGCAGTTTGATGCTTTTTGATAACTAGTAATTACACATAACTTGTTTCAATTTTGTGCATGTGAATTCAATATTGAGAATGGAGTGAAATGAGCATCAATGGTCAAAACTCAAAATATCTACACTCGTGAAAGCTTAAACTTAAGAAAATGAGGTACAATCCATGTGCTCAATATACTTTAAAGTATATATTTCTCTATTTGACTGTACCATAATTTCTCTCCTAAATATTTGCAATGTTATCTGTGATATTTACTTGAGGTAAATATGATATATATGATTTAAGGATCTTGATGTTAAAAGGTTTTATGAGCATAAAAGAGACTAAGTTGGTGATTTCAGCTAGATCATGAATTGTTTATAGTTCTTCATTTAATATGAAAAAAATAAAGGTTACAAAAGTGATGTTTTATTAAAAATTGCTTTTCAGTTACTATTTCAAAAGGAAAACAAAGTTGGTTTTTTCTGATATATAATTGTAGTGGTTACATTGCTTAATCATAATATTAATGATTTTCTTAAAAAATGAATAAAATGAAATACTCAATGATTTGATTCTAATATTATGGATCTATAAAGATAGATGAAATATATATTGCTATTGAATAAACTGCGGTTTTGGCATGGTTTAAAAAAAAAAACACGTGTGTATCATGTGCTTAATGCATGCAATATAAAATTTACTGTCAGGGAATTATTGTATGTTTTCAATTACTCAAAGATTATAAATATAATGATGAAATTGTTTTGTTTGATAGCCATCAATGTATTTAGTGAATCATTATGAACGGGGGTTACACAATTTGCCTTGAAACCATTGTCATTACATGCTAATATATTCTGGTCCTCCTGATGTTTAAGTTAAATTCGCATATTTATTGAGGTATCAATTAAATATTTTATATTGTTAGATCATAGAGTGGAAATGCACTTTTATTTAATCAAATGGTGAAGCCTTATTTTTTAAGTAAAATATATTAATTGATTTTGAGATCAATATACATTTAGTTTTTTATTATGTGACATAATTAATATCGTGGCACTCATTACCTTAAACATTTGCATCCTCTATAATGATTTAATAATGGTCTCTACTATTAAGTTATATGATTTATACTTGTGTAAAATCTTATGTAAGTCTGAATTATTAGTTGTTTGTAAAATCTTCTTTTTAAAAAGATATGATGAGGCATGTTATGAATAAATTGTTGATTAAAAAAAAAAGGTATTGGTGCATTTTACTAATTAACAAAAACTCAGACCGTTTTAATGGATGATTTATGTGTGCCTTCATGCATGTGCTCAAACATTAATGAGCAATTAAACTTCAACATGAAGTGTATAACAGTGTTTTATGAAATACTATCTTGATTTATTATGTTGATGTTACAAGTATTGCTATATAAATAATAAATTTTCAAATATTAATATTGTTATTAAAGCATTTTGGTAATACACATTAGTGCAATTAAGAAACTCTTTTGTGAAAGAAAGAAAAAAAAAATTCTCTATCATATAAGAAAAGTGAGGACTTCAAAACAATTATAATTATTGTAGCTAGTGCTTACCTCCAACAGGGGCGGACCTATAGGGGGTGCGGGTGGGGGCGCCCGCACCCCCCAGCAAAAAAAAATTAGTAGCAGTGCATATTTATTATTATTATTATAGTAGTACTTTATATATTATTGTTAGTACCTTTAAATTCCCAAAGGAAAGAATCTTGTGAATCAAATTTTTTTGTCTATTTTAATTAAATGTGTGGTCAGATCTTAGAGAATGGAGTCCCACTGATACAGTAGCCAAATTTAAGTAGAATTTGATAAGGAAAATATTCTTTAACACTTAATATAATTCTCTTTTAATAAGGAAAAACAAAACAACTTTGAATTTTGAATTCCAATTTCTTCTCAAATTAATTTTTCTTCACCAAGTTATATAAAAAAAGGGGGTTTTCTTCACAAATAGGCTGAATCACTCAACGCCATTATCAAAAGATACTTTTTTAAAAACTTTTATGAATATTTAATTTATTTATAAAGTTTTTGATTTTTCATCACTAAAATTATTAGAACTGATTTTTCATCATTAAAATTATAGAACTGATTGTTTTTGCATATTATATATTTTTTATTATCTTATTTGATTAGATATATTATCAATATCAAGTACCATAAGACTTATCGGCATATTAAAAATAAATTTTGATAATCATAATTTTTAAATAATTTAATTATATACTTTCCGTTTTAATCTCGCCCCCTGCTACTAAAATTTCTGGGTCCGCCCCTGACCTCCAACAACTTTTGTTGTGATTGTTTCTTATAGCTAAACTATAATTAATTCACGAAATATGGTGTCTTATCATTCATGTATATAGTTACATTTTGGGATTGACATCGTAATCTATGGATACATGTTCATATTTATCTATCTTATATATTAGATATGACCACAATAAATTTGATTATCATAAAAGATTATTTGGTTGGTCATGTGGAAACAATCGAATATGTGATTAAATTGGATACTTGTTTCTTGACCTGGTTGTTATATGATCTCGTGAAATGATTTACTTAGCTGATGGGATCCACAACGCTGATGATCACTAGTCTGATGCACTAGTCTGATGCACAAGTCTGATGTACAAGTCTGATGCACAAAGCTGATGCACAAGTCTGATGTACAAGTCTGATGCACAAATCTGATGCACTAAGCTGATCACTAGTCTGATGATCACTCATCTTTTTCCACTAAGCTGATTTTTACTAATCTGATTTTCAATATTCCACTAATATGATTTTCACTCTTCTCATAAGATTGAATCTTCATTTCTTGAATACTTCTGTTCTTGAATGATTTTCTTTCAAACCAAGTATCCAATCTTCAAACGTTTACTAAGCTTTAATAACTTAGTTAATGACACCTTTTTGTTATCATAAAAACCTTTAACTAACTTATTTAACTCAACTGATAAGATCACTTAGCTGTTCTTGAGTTAATAAATTCTTCCAACACATACATTTCCGAATTACTTACAGCGAATAGAAGGAAGAGCAAATAATTCGTTGATGGAAAACGACGCCGTTTCGTAATTATGCAGCTTAAAAATAAATTGGAAAAGCAAACTCGCACGACCACAATTCCCCTGTCGGGCCCACAGGTTGCAAACGGACGGCCAGAAAGCATTAAATAAAAAGAAAAAATAAATTCAACGAAGAGCAAATAATTCCAGAAAATAAAGAAACGCCGGCGTTTTTCGATTAAATCTATTTAACAAAAATCGAAAGTAAATTATGTTGTACTGTTTCTTGACCGCTTCGGCTCTTATAAGCTATATATATATATATATATATATATATATATATATATATATATATATATATATATATATATATATTCATATTCTACATTTCTTGATTTTAACATTCCATTGAAGCATAAAATCAGAGGGGATGTTTTTTATAACAATACTTAGGGCTGTCAATGGGTCGGATCAGGTTCATCTGGATCCGGCTCCATTTATATCAGATCGAACCTTGTTAAATTTAGATCTTCTTCAAATTGTGCTCGAATCTAATTTTTTGAATTCAATGGATCTTGGTCGGATTTGACCGGATATCGAATCTTTTTCGAATCAGTTCCATCAAATCTATAATCGGACAATTATTCTAATAAATCGGACCGAATTCGGACAAATCCGAATTGAAATCCGCCTCATTGATAGCCCTAACAATACTCCAATTTGTGCTTGTACAGTTGTACCCGAAGCCTGAAGGTGGATTCATTTTGATTCTTGGACTTTAATATGAAATGTTCTGTATTAGTGGGGCTAAGTTAGAGGAGACCCATATTAATACTATGCCCATTATTTGTAGAACGACTTGCAGCCCATTTCTAATTACTGTAATATGCAATGGAGGCCCATTTTAAGAGAAAATAGAAACCCATTTAATCACAGTCCACTAAAACGAAATGCAGGCCCATTTGAGCTCTAGATGCAATCATTTAAGAAACATGTTTGAACTCAAAGGTTTAAAAACACGTTGAGGATTCTGCTTCACTCCAGGTGCAAAAATTATATCAATCACTAATAAATTCCCACAAATAATCCCAACTAAAGACTAGTTCGAACTGCTCATGAACTACGTACCTATATTTATAAAATTAGAATTATATTGAATAAAAATGCCAAGATGATAAATTGATCCCAAGAGATATGTTCAGGGGAGCCATTAGTTGAGGGAGCCGATATATATATAAATGGAACAATTATTAAAATTTACAACATAAATATTAACAAAAATATTTTCAAATAATTATTCTCAAGAACAAGAACAATCTTTATTATATCCTTAATTTTGTTATGAAGAATGTAAATAATATTAAAAAAATCAAGAGAAAGAAACATATCTATCTCGAATTTATATAAACTATAGTTCAACAAATTTCACCTCTCTTTCCCACTATATAGGGAATTCTATATCATTAGTCTAATTTTTGTATCATAATGTTTTAGATCTTTATCTGTTCTTAGAAATTATGTTCATAGAGAATATGGATACATAATTTGATATTACTGGAGATTACATTTTTAGAAATTTCTTGCTAAATTCTCAAGAATAGAATAACTATTCGATGATCTCATTTTATGAATTCTCTCCTTGCTCATCGTGAACTTTCTTGTACAAATTTATTAATATATTGAAACAGTTTTAGAATACATTGCAAATATAGACATGGGTCAAAAATCATGATCATTTATGTTCCTAATTATTTCTAAAACTATTTAATAGAATTTCCCATATATTTGTTAAGAAAATTTAAACAAATCAGTATAAAGCAAGTTAGCAAATATAACTGAAAATTATAAGAATTAAATTCATCTCTCCAAACAATAAATTCGTATTAAATTTAAATGTTTATGATTTAAATTTTTAGAGTAATACGTATTTTACAATATTTTGTTAATTGATTTATCCACCTTATATTGTTAGTATGAAGATTTAGAAAAAAAAGTTGGACACAATTTTGAAGAAAAATTAAAGAAAGTTGAGGTCAGTGAATATAAATGAATTGCAACCAAATATTTATTATTCAATTTGTAATATTCACATGGGTAACAGCCTAACAGAGGATTTTGGCTGTTAATTAAATATTACAAATGCACAGTACTGTGTGTTTTCCAAGTGGGACCAAGGAACTTATCACTATAAATTGCAAAAAGAAAAAGGACAGAAAAATTCTGATTAATTCACTAATTGGTTCAATAACAAGGATTAGTGGTAAAAAAATTCTTAGAGGCTGGGGTTACGGATACCCAGATAGCTCCTCATATGTTTTGGAAGTTTATAGGTTGATATGGTCATGTCAAAATATAATTAATAAAATTCATTAATATTATCTGACAAAAATTTAAGATTAGTCCTGTAATTTTGGGACATTAAAAAATAGTCTCTTAATTACACTAGATATGTATATTTAATCAGATTTCAATGTTAGTCCTTTAATTTTCATCAAATTTTAATTTTAGTCATATCCCATTTGGTCTAGATATGTATATTTAATCAGATTTCAATGTTAGTGATTTATCTAGTGAAATGGAATAGTCACTACAAAGTAGCGGATTCAGTTTCGAATCCCTGTTGGGAGAAGTATCCACTTAAAGTGTCCAACCCGTCTCAAAATGGATTAAACCCCTTAGGAAACCAATGTTGTTAAAATCGGACCGGACCGGCCGATCCGACCGCGAACCGGAGATTGGTCCTGTCCGGTTTACCCCCTAAAACAGCCTGACTCTAAAACCAGTTTGAACCGGGTTGAACCGGTCCAAAAATCGGTTAATCGGTTTGGACCGGTTCAACCTGATTCTGAATTTTTTTTCTTCCGATTTTTAAAATTTTTATAATGTTAAAAATAAACTAAAATTTCTTGTAAAATGTGGAATTTGAACACCTAACATCTTACATTTAACACAACTTCCTTACCATTTGAGCTACATCATTTTTGTTGAACATTTAGTAAAAAAAATTATAAATAATAGAAACTTGTAGCCAAATTTATTTATAAATTAGATAATTAACTCAAATTAACATCTTACGCATTATCAATGAAAATTAATACTCAAATAATAATTTTTTATTAAAATTTGTTCTATAAAATATTTTTTTCCAATATTATTTTTAGGATAAAGAGTCAAATCAATATATCGTGCAAGTTTGATTTAGAATATTAGACTTATATACATAACCATATTTAACAATTCATGAATTTCTTAGGTTGTTATATTTTTAACTTATACCTTTAAATTTTTTATAGAGAAATTTATGAATTTCTTAGTTTGTTGTATTTTTAACTTACACTTTAAATTTTTTACAAAGAAATATAATCATATTATATTTGTATAAGCTTACAAATTAGTATCATATTACAGTTATGATATAAGTTAGATAAATATTATATGATTTAATTTAAATATATTATAAGATTTTGTATATTTTTAATCAATTGTATGATAATGTTTAAATTTTATGCATATTACATATACTTTAAAATTAAATATATTTATTACGTAATTATGTTGTCATCCAGTCCGACCAGCGGTCCAACCGGTTCGACCAGTAAAACTGGTGGCCAGTCGGCTCACCGGTTCACTGTCCGGTCCGGTTTTGAAAACATTGTGGGAAACCCCCCCAAAAAAATAAGGATAGGAATTTTTAACATACATGCACCTTACGTAATTTAATTAATGATTAATATAATTAATCAGCATGCAACTGATGAGACTGAAAGTGGGTACATAAAGGTGTTGGCATACTGAAAAGAAAGTGATTCTCCCGGATTAAGTGGCTGGCCGTCGTTGACGAGGCAATCGTTGTATCCAACACGTCGAAAAATATTTGGATCAATCAGTCTGGCTGAGCTGAACCACTCACAACTGAGGTGGATGTCGGAAATGCTGCAATTTCCAAACACACATACGTTCTCGATGTCGACAGTGTATGTTGGAATTCCGTTCGGGAGTGGGGATGATGCACCTTGGTATACCAGGATGTTGTCCTTGGAACATGGGGCGGTGGCGCCGACTTCGTTGCTGCCGTAGTCCTCTTTCATTTTGGTAAAAGATAGGAAATCGAATTAGAAATGACAAAATTGCAAGAATATATATATATATATATATATATATATATATATATATATATATATATATATATATATACTAGGGATGTGCACCGCGCTATGCGCGGTGCTTTTGCCCATTTCGATTGTTGAATAATTCTGATGTATATAGATAATATTCAGTCATTACCAATTGAAAATTGTGTACCACGATTTTTATGATCTGATTAAATGGCGCATTGATATGTATTTGTCGAAGGCAATGAGAATAGTGAATGCAAAGTCTTTGTGTTCTGTTTACAAGTACCTTGATGAAGTTTCTAAAAGCCAGAAAACATCCAAATGTTGCATTGCACTCACAACAAAATATCTAAGCATATAAAAGTTTGAGCAACATCTCCATGAAATAACCATCAGTAATCAGTATAATGGTAAGAGAGTCCCCTTCATATAACTTAAGATTGAATTCCATGGAAGAGGAACTTGCATATTCGAAGTCCTGTATCAATATCTAATATTTCACAACAGAATAGGAATGATACATATATCTAATCATATATGATATGTCTCGTGTAATTTAATAAACAAAATAGAAAGGATCATATGCAAGTAAATGAGATGAGACAATTACCCTCGATGCAAATGGTGTGAGAGAGACTGGAATTGGAACTACATAAGATGACACAACCTTCAAATTAATAGCTGCAATCAAGAAACAAACAACTCGAGGATAAGAATTGTTATCATCACTTCGACCACAATGAACGATCCGGTAAATTATTTCCAAATTCCAACTGAAAGACCTGACTATATATATATATACCGCTTAATTAATATGGGTACTCAAAAAAAAATTATACATTTTATTAATTGTATATGAATACAATAACAAGTACCCCAAAAAAAATATACAATAACTATTAGAATTTATCACATGGATTGGACTAAATCCACTTACTTGGTTTGGGTCTAACTTAACCTCAAAAGCTAGTTTGTAAGGTGAGGATTTCTCAATGTGGACTTCACGGCAAAATAGCAATTTACGTCCCTTAACTTTCACTGGTCCGCAGAAACAGGACATTTAATTTTTCAGCAAGCAATTTACGTCACATAACTTTCACTGGTCCGCAGAATTAGGACACTTAATTTTTCAGCAAGCAATTTACGTCCCTTAAATTTCACTGGTCCGTAGAATCAGGACACTTAATTTTCCAACAAGCAATTTACGTCCCTTAACTTTTACTGTTCCGCAGAATCAGGACACTTAATTTTTCAGCAAGCATTTTACGTCCATTAACTTTCATTGATCCACAAAATCAGGACACTTAATTTTCCAGCAAGCATTTTACATCCCTTAACTTTCATTGGTCCGAAAAACCAGGATACTTAATTTTTCAGCAAGCATTTTACGTCTCTTAACTTTCACGGGTCCGCGAAATTTTGTAACATTTTTATACCCGCAAATTTAGTCCACAACTCGCCTACAATTTCATAATTGCCAACTGGACAATTAATTTGGGGTTTTGAATTAATATTGATGTTGTTAAATAGTTGTAGACGGTTTGTTAAGTGATTGTCAAGTGAAATTTAATGTCTTGTTGCCAAAATGTGTCAAATAGGACTTATTTTGCGTAGTGCTCTATATATAGGAACCTACCTAATCCGAGCATAATAGATGTAAATTGCAATGTTATAGGACGTCCGAAAAATTTAATGGGCTGAAATTGCGGTCAAGTGAACTAAAATTACAGGTATAGAAAAGTTAGGATGTGTTTTGCTTGTCGAAAAATTAAGTGTCCTGATTCCGCGGACCAGTGAAAGTTAAGGGACGTAAATTGCTTGCTGAAAAATTAAGTGTCCTGATTCTGCTGACCAGTAAAAGTTAAAGGACGTAAATTGCTAGCTGAAAAATTAAGTGTCCTGATTCTGGGGACTAATTAAAGTTAAGGGACGTAAATTGCTATTTTGTCTGGACTTAACTATTGTTTTCAACTGATGTGGAACAATTTTTCTCAATAATAACAAGCCTACCTAGACTTAATGTTCAGGCAGAGCAACGAATAGAATAAAATAATTATGCAAGCAAGATTCATTGGCACAAAAAAAGGACGTACATTTGTACAATGGAGAAGAGGCATAACACAATCATATGATTGTCCCATAATTTTGAATTTCCTGCATGATATACATCCTTTGCAAATCAGAATGAGCATTCTATATTTTTCTAATTTAAGGAGTAATAAGCATTAACAGTAATAAGTATATGACGTAATTGTAATTCACTATAAATTAAAATCACCATACATGTAGAGAAGCCCTGAGATAAAAAAAAAAAATGTCATTATCCATCTTACATTAATCCAAAATTCAAATATGATACTATCAATGCTATACATATAAGTGTGATGCAAATCGTACATACATACACCACCTATTATACGAAATTGAAATTCCTTCGAATCTTCTCAATAATATCAAAAACAAGACTTAATCAACACATGAAACAAATCAAACTCTTTTCAAATTGCCTTAAAACTTGAAACCAAAAACCCTGCACCACATGAATACATGAATTGCTTCCCTGGAACCAGAAATGTAAATAACATATATAACAAAATATTAAAAGTAGAAAAAGATGGATGAAATAACGTATGAAGAAATCTAAACAAAGCTAAACAATGTATGACACGACTAAAAGATTACTGAAGTGCTCAACTAATAGCATAATTAAAATAACAATCCAAATAAAGAATCCCTTCAACCGTTACACCTTTTAATTATTTAATATTCAATCTTCCATGGAAATCTCTTCATTTTCATTTTCATTTTCAAAGAATCCCCCGCTCTCTTTTCCTTCGTTCAAGGTTGTACAAACAATCCAATCTAATATGCTAAATATATAAGCATAAATAAATATAGACATGGATATATCTATTTTCCTTACCTATTGTCTAGCTCTCTCAAGTTCAAGTTCAAGTTGGGCAGGCTTCAAACGACTCATTCCCGATTGTTGAATATAAGCTTATAATAACATATTGGTAAGAAATTAACTTTAAATGAACGTCTAAAGGACATCTGCAACTTTGAACCTTCTTTGATATACAACTTTTCCTAGCAGCTTCACGATTTTGCGCCAAACATCTTTGTATCTGCCATCAGCTAAACTTACTCTGCAGCCAACTGAAAATCACTTAGAATTAAGCAGACAAAACCTCAAACAAGTCTAAATTTCACAAGAATAAACAATTTCAGACAATTTTCAAGAATTTCGAGTTCTAATCAAGTCAGTTCATTGCCAAGTTATCCTCTTACCTTCACTTAAATGGTTTTCTATGTCTGATAATCTTCAGTGTTCCAAGTGATTCATCAGAATTATATTCAATCTAGAATTAAAATAAGAAATTTCCAGTCAATTTTGAGCAACCAAAACATCAGTAATCCAAAGGAGTTATAATAGTTCACTTTGTCATCTAGCTTTGTCTCTCATTCTTCAATTAGATACCCGTACTGGGGGCTCGTAACGTCAAATGTATCCTTCCACATGCTGATTTGGTGGAGAGGTACATAGGAACCCTTACTTGGACAAATTGATTCATGAGAGTAGTCATACCAAAAAAATAGAAATCAAAAGGGAAGATCATAAAATTTTGAGATATACTCCAAATGTTAGGACAAAATATTACTTATAAAATCTTGAACTATACTCTAAATTTGAATGCCGATTTACTTTGTGCCAAGGATGCTATTTCCCGTGGCAGATTCTTATTTAAGCCAAAACTTTAAGCAAAGGGCAAGTGTTGCTGCTGTTCAACTGCATTAGTCTCTTCGCAACTTCTTCTCAAATTTGCGGAGTCAAAATAGAAAAAGCTTCAGAAAGGGGAAAAGGGGTAAATAAAGGATTGTAGAAAAATGCAGTTAATAATAATGTTTTAGGTGCCAATAGTAACAGGTTGATAACTAAGAAGCTAGGTAAACAACAATAGGACTTATTGGATTTCCAAGTATAATTTTATTTCTCTTTTGTGGATTGCCAGCAGCCTATATACAAAAATGAAGATTACTTTAATGATCAGAAGCTTTCAAAGATCATCTCATGTAAGCCACATTATCCAATATATACCTAATTAGGATCTGGGACTCAAAGGGTGGTCCCATGGGGAACTGTGATTACTATTAAAGTTCCATTCTGCAAGATTTGATACTTCCAAAAGTTCAACTGGGAAGATTAAACTCAAACCTGACCTATTTCATTGAACATAGAAAGTTACATCTTCAATGGAGGTATCCCATAAAAGAACTTTTACTGTATAAAGAAACCAAAATACAGACAATCTCCCCAAAAAGAAATTGTAATAGTAGAATCACTAACTCATGTATCAGTTACAAATTTTGGTGGAGACTGAAAAGTATTCATTCTTCAACAATAAAACATCATCTGTTTCAAAAGAAAGTGATAGAGTTATCCTTGGGGTTTGTTCTTCGGACAATCATCTTTCAAGGTAAGCCTTGTTCAAGTTGTATCTAATAAGCTGCTAAGAATGGAACTCATAATCTCAACAACAAAACCAATAAAACCAATATAAATAAAATATGATAGCTCATAACAATCCAAACAAGCAGGGAAATGCGTAGGATATAGAGTTGATGAGCTCGATTATATGAACCGAACTGCGAAGCAAATATCCACACATTAGCCATCACAAATCATTTTGCAAATAGCAAATATTAGTACAAGTGGTTTGCACGAAGAAGCATATCAAGACCATTTGAGCTTCCATTTGTGACAAGGATTGTTCCACTAAGTCTATAGGAGCCAATTCCAGTCAACAAAGATCTGACAGATTACCAGTGAAGCTGGTATTTCACAAAGAGGGTTATTTGCATTAAGAGACCTTCACAAAAAAAAAAAAAATTTACATTAAATATGTAACCCAACATTAATGGTCACTGACAAACAATAAACAATATCACTACTAAATTACACCCTAAACAACAACACAGGTAAAGACAAGTTTAACAAAACACTCTTAAATAACTGCCAAAAAAATATTACTTTCATTATAACAATTTAAAATAAACTCAAGACAATTGCCAATAACTTTTGGTGGGAGAACAAAAATATATCAAAAAAAAATCTGCTTTGACCTCAAGTAAACAAAAAAAGACAAACAGTTACCTAACAATACTACTATCAATATAATAAAATAATTTTTTCCATGTAGGAAGGAAGCTAAACTTTAGACTCCAAAAATAACAACACAACAAGTACAAAGTTCACAAAATCTAGTACCAGAAATTTAGGTCTGTTTCAGACAAATACTGTATTTTCTGAAAGAAATTCAATAATTAACAAAAACTACACTGGTACAAGCTTGAATTAAAGGAAACAGAGAACAAACTTTACATCCTATAAACAACATAGCAAAACAAAAAAAAACAAAATTAATAAAATCGCAGTTACCTCCATTGAAGAAGAAGAAATCGAAAGCTTGAAAGCAGGTAATGGTGATTCAAATATGCAGAAGAAAAGAGGACAACAAGTTTGAGAGAAAATTTTCAACAAAAAAAAAAAGGTATTAAAATTTCTCAAAACATCTAATTATAAAGAAGAAGAAGAAGAAATAAGAAATAAATTCTTATTGGAGATATATATTATGTGCTTGGTTAATTGATTAATGGGGAAGCAGAGAAGAAGAAAGAGATGGGTGTGTTGGAAGATACTAACCGACCTGTAAAGGGATTCAGCGTTTAAATTTAAAGAGGGAGAAAAGAGAAAAAAAATCCAAAACGACGTCGTTTTGAGCCCGCACGAAAAAAAAAGGAAAAATAATTTTGGACGACCATTAATAATACTGTAGCTAAGAGGGCTAGCCCTTTATATGATATAATAATATATATATATATATATATATATATATATATATATATATATATATATATATATATATATTTAAACAAGACACCATTCAGTCTTCTCCCTTTTTTCGTCAAGTCGATCTAATACACATTTAATTTGATATGTACCTTTCAAAACATTTCAATTTTCGCAATTATGCACTTAATTTGGCTTTAATTATAACGTTTAAAAAAAAATTACTATTATAATTAGTGGAGATGTTAGGAGAGGGAAGTGACTCATATGACATCTAATTAGTCAGGATGGTAACATCTCACTGGTAATATAATTAATTAAGTTTGAAAAATTAAACAATATTACAAGACCAAATTAATATACATGTTAGCGATATTGTCAAGCAACAATTGTTGCGCAATTCATTTGAAATAATTTACCCTCTCAAGTAAAAAATATTACTCCCTAATTACCAGTAGTGGATGCCTTGGGAAAGAGTACTGTCTCTTGAATGCCATTGACTTGTTTCAAGGCAGCTGTACCATAAATAACCACAACTGCATATAGTATATTATATAAAATATCATCAAATTAATTAATATATAAATTATTACTATTATCAGAGAAGCAAGAAAACATTTATTCTCTTTTAAAATGAAAAATAACAGTACAGAGATATTGTAGGCCAAAAAATCATGCATTTATTCCATATTTATATTAATACAACATTAACTTGAAAAATAGGCAAAAATAATTTTTAAGACTTGCATGGAATTTTAATGTATATAATTAAAGGAGATATGAAGAGGTGTACCTAGAAGCACACCAGTGAAAAAGGCAATATTGGGAACCAAATACTTCATCTTCAATTTTTTTTCTCTCTCCTGCATATACAAAAAAATATTGGAAAAAGTCTGTAATCTAACAAAATTAAGAAGAAAGAAACGAAAGTAGGAGGCAGAAGAAAAAACTTTATTTATTTTTTTATTTATTTTTTTATGAATGTGTAAAATGGGTGGGAGGTGTCACCTTTTGCTGTGTGTGTAATGTTGAAGGTAGTTGCAATATATCTTCTGGAGGAGTTTATCAATTTATAGCACAAAGGAACTAACTGTGGTTAGTCCAATACTTGCACCGCACTACTCAACTGACACGTGTCGTATTATTTATCTACCATAACAAAATAAAAAAATTAAAAAGTAAAAAAATTAATACAAAATGTTGTTGTAACATAATAATAAAACTGAAGGAACAAGAGAGATCACAAGAAATATAGATTAATAATTAATCCTTTTATTTCAATTCTATATGATCATACATACAAACATCTCATCTATTTATAGGATAATATGTATTATTTCGTTTGGTCTACTTTGATATATTCAGTTTTAATGTGAGTATGAGCAATATAAGCGACATTTTCTTCATTAAGCGTATTTTTTTTATTAAAAGTAACACATATAATTTTTAATATATTGAACCATATATCTCATCCATAAACATTCACAATTTGCTCCATGCAATTCTAGCTAATTAAATGGTGAAATGTTACCAATGAGTTGGATGAAACGTTTGTGCAAAGAGTTGGAAAAAAATGATTTGGAGTTTGCTTTTATTATTGTTTGGTGGCTTTGGTATAGTAGGAATCAACGTGTTTTTGGTGAAGGGAAATGGGATCCCTTAGATGTTGCACATCAAGCAAGCACATTCATTGAAAGGTATAGAGCTAGTAATAGCCAAGTTTTAAACGAAATAAATAGCAACTTTGGTGATGAAGGAACAATGCTTCGTTCTTGGAAGCTACCAGTGGGAAACCAAATAAAAATCAATTTTGATGGTGCAACTTTTTGCAAAAATGGTTATGTGGGTATTGGGGCGATTGCGAGGGACGCAAGTGGTCGTTGTTTAGCTTGGTTTTCACGAAGGATTTCACAAAATTTATTACCAGAACACGTTGAAGCCTTGGCAGCAATACGCGCTAGCTATTGAGATGGCTCGTACATACCAGTGGTCGCATATCATTCTTGAAGGTGATTGTATGTCTGTGGTACGTAAAATTCAATCATCTGAAGAAGATTTTTCATCTACGGGGCTGATTATTGCAGATATAAAGGCGCTTTTGAGAATTTTTGATTTTTCTGTTATTAGTTTTACACGTAGAGAAGGTAATAAAGTAGCTCATTCTTTAGCAAAATTAGCCTCCTTGATAGATTTAGTTGAGTTGCCGGAGCACATTAAACATCTTGTAACTGCAGAGGCTTTTTGATTCTATATATCGATCGTTTTTCTCAAAAAAAAAAAAAAAAAAATTTAAGTGTTGTTGAAAGGATGATTGCTTTATGCACATCAAAACCTCTGGAGTAAAATAAAGTCCATGCCGATTATTACGCGAATATACCATAATGCGTGCTTAACATCATTTCAATGTCTTCATATCGGTGCATAGTTATATCTTGCTTAAAAATTGACAGAGTTGACTATATCAGGCTTTGTTTTGTACAATTTTCAAGATACATTGAAGCTCCAATTGTACTTAAATTACGTACTTCGAGACCCAACACTTCTTCAATTGTACAATTTTATCTATATGGAATATTTTCAAAATATTTTATATATATGTGATTGATGGACAAAATTCTATCTGATGAATCCTCGATCTGCAGGTCGAGGCATAACTTTTTTTTTCCCGCGATTTTTCATCTCAATTTTTTATCAAGTAATTTGCGATATTTGTGAGTTTTTCAGGATTCACCACAAGATTTAAATCGTATATTTATACCCAATAATATAATAATATATTTTTCAAATGTTTTAATAATAACATTGACCAATTGGATCGTTTACGAATCCTGCCTTGCAACTAGGTACTCACTAAGCCGATTATATCACATCGGGTGAGATTAACGATCTTTGCATTTTAATAGAATATAAATCATGAGACAAATGATTATGTGCTTCTAGAATTTTAAATCCAAGGAGAATGACAAATCACAAAGTAAATTAAATACACATATGATGTAGTTATATGAGTTTAGTCAAGACAGTTCCGAACAAGAATTTTTGCTGCAATTGCCGAGCAACAATTGTTGCAGTCAGAGCAAAACTAACATAATTCCAAAAATGCCCTCGTCATTAAATGTTCCTTAATGATTATGTTTGCTAAGTTTTAAATGACAGAGCACTAATTAAGAGTTTCTAAAATTGACTGATTTAACAAAACCGTTTCTTCTCCTTTTTGCTAAATACGTAAGGGTCACCATCCCACCATTAAATATTTCCTTTTTAAGCTTCAGTGACATGTACAAAGTCAGCAAAAACAGTCATTAAATAGCATTTAATGATGAGGGCATTTTAGGAAATATATTAGTTTTGCTCTGGCCGGCAATATCGCAGGTCCTAGAAGAGGAGACAAGAAGGAGAAGAAGAAATTGATGCCATTGCATTTACTGATCAGTAAATTGATAAGATCAAATGGATACAATTAAATGCCCCCTTTTGTGGTCAGATTATTTTTCATGCTTCATGAATATTTGAAGATTAGTGCAAAGTATAACTCCGCAAAGTTACGCTTTGCTCATTACGAGAGAATATTTTTCATGAATTTAAATAGAGAATGTTGGTAGGGAAGATAATACAGGGTTAATTGCTATTATAAATATTACAAGGTATTTCCCATTAACTCTAATATATACTTATACTTATTTTTTTTTTATTATAAAAGTGTGAATAGTTTAAGTTTTTTTCTTTACAAAAGTGTGAATAATTTTTAAGTTTTTTTTTTCCTTTTTTGTGAATATAAAATTGCCCTTATTCAAGTTGTGAAATAATATTGATGAAATATGATTAGACATGGATTTTTCATTTTTCCATCAAATTGACAGGAATATATTTTCTACACTAAATGGAAGGAAATTCTGTAACTTCATTTTCTATTAACGAAACACCATATGAGAATATACTTTGCTATAATTGAAACTGAATTAACGTCAACGTCACCAATTTGATGGTGATTTTCAAATTTATTTTACGAAGCCATCAAATATGGAACAACTTGTTAAATTATGATAGCAAATGTGCATTTTTTTTATACCAAAAGTAAAAATTAACATAAAGTTCGTTACCAAAAATGAATTTCTCTTATTATTTAAACCCCAAAAGCAAAGTAGCTAGCAGAATGTGTGTACAAATTAATATAAAACTATTCAACCTCTATTTAAATCAAGCTTAAAAATAATTTCAAGTTTGATAAGAAAATCAAAACAACTTTTTTTTTCCTTAAAAAAATTCAAGTTTACAAAATATGTTGTTCGACATTACTAAATTTATGCATACTATAAATTTCCATAATCCGGATATTTATCTAACACATAAGCTTGACGGAACACAAGAAAGACAGTGGAAATAGTTTATGTATAGTTAGAGATGGGGTTGTCAATGGTTTGGATTTGGTTTGGATCAGGCTTGAACCAAATCCATATCCATTTATGTTGGATCAGATTCAAATCTTGCTCGAACCTAACTTTCTTGACTCCAATAATGGATCTCGATCGGATATCATATCTTTTCGGAATCAATAAAATCTTCACTTAAAAAATTACACCAATATATTTTTTCTAAAACAAGAGTATTAACTTTACGATTCTATTTATTTTAACTCACATGTTCAAACTTTCTTTACAATATTTATATTTTTAGATGAAAATAAGAATAAATTGAATTGATAAACGAGTTATTAACTACTATATTCTTAAATTGGTGCCTTGGTGATAAAATACTTGTAATGTTACTTATTTCTATTAAATATTATGTATATATTTAATTTAAATATTATCGGATATGGATCATTATAGGATCAGATCGATATGAATACATATTCGCTCCGCTTATTTCGAATGACAAATCTTTATAATCGGATCGGATCAGATCTATCGAATCTCTAATCAAATTAAAATCTGAATAAATTTGACCGGATTCGGATCGAATTCAAATTGAAATGCACCCCGTTGACAGCCCTAGTTAGAGTCGTAATTTGCATATAAACATTGCATTAAAAATGGATCAAATAAATAAACTGGAAAGGACAAAATATAGTCTTCCTATATATAGTTACTGTTAGCAAAAGGAACTAATGCAATTAATTGCTAAAACAAGTAAAATAAAAAATGAAAAGAAAGAGAAAAAAATTGGGTTATAGATCCACCGAAGTGGGTAGTCTTAGAGCATCTCCAGCAGGCAGCATAAAAAAATAGCATCAAATTACTCTTTAATGTTTGCTACAGTACTTTGATACTCACATAAAAGTTTTTTACTCGATAAACATTAAAAATGGAGCATCATTTTAAATTAGATGTATGATGATGATTTTTATTGATAAGATATTTTAATTGAAAATTAAATTTATCTGATTTTTTTGGCTCGTAATTATTGAACTTGTGTATATCAATTGAAATAAGTGGCCATTTTAATAGTTGAAATTTTTTTACTATTGCAAAATTTGAAAATATAAGTTGTTGGGGAGAATTGGGAAGGACAAATAGTCATTTTTAAATTCCAGACAAAAAGTAATGCCCCTTGCCTGGGCATTACTTTTGATGCCAAAAAGTGTTGGACTTAAATTTAGGTCCAGTGATAGTGCCTCTGCTGGAGCAAATTTTAACATTATTTTGACAATTAAGACACTATATTTAATTTTGATTCTCATTATTGGAGTTGCTCTTAACCGAGAAATTATTTAGTACAACCGCTGCACCACGTCATCAAGTACACGTGGTGCAGCCCACCAATACACATGAGGCATGTGGATTAATAATTCACATCACCCATGTTCTGGCAATGTGAACACAACTTTCTGAATCCCTATTTTTTTGGAATATGGCTAGAATATGGGGTGATGTGGATTAATAATCCACATGTCCCAAGTGTATTGGTGGGCTGCACCACGTGTACTTGATGACGTGGTGCAGCGGTTGTACTATATAATCTCTCCTCTTAACCGGATGTGTATGGTATCCAAAGGCTGATCCCGTCCCTGTCGAGGGAGATGCCAGCCATCTCTCCTTTTTTACTACACTTCTGTTTATTATAACTACCGGATGAAACTGTCGAACCTTGGCGATGTGGAAAGGTTATTATGTTCACAATACTTGTTTGATAAAGGTAAGGAATTTATGAGTGGTTGTATACAAAGTGGTCTCCACATTTCTTGATTTTATCATTCCATGACTAGAAATATTCAATATTAGGGCTCTCAATGGGGCGGATTTCAATCCGGATTCGTCCGGATTCGGTCCGATTTATTAGGACAATTATCCGATTAGAGATTCGATGGACCTGGAGCGAATATGGATTTAGGTCGATCCGATCCGTTAAAGATCCGTATCCAACAACAAATAAAAAGAAAGATATATATACTAAATGATTTATAAAAATAAATCTCATTAATAATATTTCAATGTCAATTTAAGAAGATAGTAATTTATAATTCGTTTATAAATTTATTTAAACCAATTCATTCTACAAATATGAACATAGTAAAGAAACTTTGAAAATGTGAGCTAAAATTAAATAAAACTGAAAAGATAATAAACTTGTTTTAGGAAAAAAATATTAATTTAACTTTTTAAATACAAATTTATTGGATCTGAAAAATATCCGATATCCGGCCAAATCCGACCAAGATCCGTTGGATTCAAAAAATCTAGATCCGAGCACAATCCGAGCAAAATCCGAATCCGACAGGATTCGATCCGATATAAATGGAGCCGGATCTGGATGAGCTTGATCCGACCCGAATCCGACCCATTGACAGCCCTATTCAATATGAAATGTTTTACAGGTCGGGAGTATTAGTGGGACTAAGTTAGAGACCCATTTCAATACTGTCCACTAACATTAACATGCAGAACAGGCCCTATTTGTGGAATACTTGCAACCCATTTATGATTAATATGCAATGGAGGCCCATTTTAAGTGAAACTAGAGACCCAATTAATCACAGTCCACTCAAACGATTAACAGGCCCATTTTAACCCTGATCGTGGCAAGAACTAATTAAGGCCATCTCCAATGGAGCAGGGCTAGCCCGAGGCTCCTGAGCTCCGGGCCAGCCCTGCCCCAGCCCCGAGCCCTGTCTGGTCGTCTCCAATGGCAGGACTCCGTGAAGGAATTAATTCCATTTTTTTCCTTTGTCCACTCTCACCTATTAATATTATAGTTTTAATTTTTTTAAGATTAATATTAATAATAGTAGTAATTATTAATAGTAGTAATTTAATTATTAATTATATTAAAATATTAAAATTAAAGAGAGTAAATAATTAAAGTAACTTAAAATTAATACATAATACGCTATACAACAAACAAAAGAAGGAAATACAACAAATTTAGATTAGTATTAATCTAAATTTTATTTGTATGAGTGTTTATTTTGTATTTTTAACTAATTCCGTATTATTAAAAAATTATTAGTATGAGTGTCTAATTAAATGGACTATTACTATATTTATAAGTATATCATAATTTTATTTAAAATTACTTTAAATAATTAGTCATACTATATACTATATAATTAAAACATATCACATTAATTAAAATAATACATTAATTAAAACCTATCACATTGATTAAAATAGCACATTAAAATAATATATTAAATAAAATAACACATTAATTACAACAATACAACATCAATACAACAATACAAAACATTAATTATACAACAATAATCAATTAAAAGAAAATAAAATAAAAAAGGAAAAGGAGCGAATCAGGTGCCGCCTGCCACTTGGCGGCACCTGTTTTAAAGAGGGGCGCGTGTTAAAACAGGTGGCGCGTGATAACACGCGCCCCTCTTCTTCAACCTTCTCCACTCGCCGCCCCGTTCCCGCAGCCGGGCTCCAAGGAGCCCCTAGCCCAGCCCGTTCCAGCCCTAGAGCCACCCCGCCCCGAGCCCCTCTTCCATCTCCAATGGTTTTTCCTCCAAAGCCCCACCCGACCCCGGCCCCGGCCATCTCCATTGGAGATAGCCTAATCTCAATGTTGGTTTCAACTTCTTTCTCTAGTTTTAGAATTAGGAGATGCTACCTGATGGGTATTGCCTTCCGCTATCTTTGGTTTACATGTGTCCTAAGTAGGTCTACTTTTTGAATATAAAAGCAGAATGAGTTGGTCCACTTTGAACATGTGTCATTCATAGAAACCCATAAGACAATACCCAGCAGGTAGCATCTCTTAGTTCCTAGTTTTATACTAGTAATTAATTTACTTTAATATCAGTATAAAGTTTCGATTCGATATAATATTTGATATAACAATATAGAAAAAAAGAAATTCAAAAGTACATTGGGAGTTCTGCTGCACTCCAGGTGCTCAAATTATACCAATCCAGCTACAAATTCCCACAAATTAAAATTTAAAGACAAATTCAAACTGCTTTCTTCAAATAAACAAGTTCTAATTTAATTTTAATAATAATCTGACAAAAATAAAAAACTACTACTGTAACTTTGGTACTTTGTAAAATAGTCTCTTGTAATTATATTATACATATATTTAGTCTTTTAACTTCCACCGTATTTCAATTTTATCATATTTTAATTTTATTCTTATTAGCATATCTGTAAGTGCAAGACAAAAATTGATATTTACTGCAAGTCACAATGCGAAATTTGTTACATAAGACTACAACTGAAATATTGTAAAAGTTAAATGAAAAAATAATTGCCATACATAAATTTAAACATAGACATGGTACAAAAACACATAGTAGATACTCAAGGATAGGAATTTAGGATTAATATACATACACCTCAATTAATATGATTAGCAAGCAACTGATGAAACGGAAAGAGGGTACTTAAAGGTGTTGGCATACTGAAAGAAAGTGATTCTCCCGGATTAAGTGGCTCTCCGTCGTTGACGAGGCAGTCGTTGTACTCAACATGTCGGAAAATCTTTGGATCAACTAGCCTGGCCGAGCTGAACCACTCACAGTTGAGGTGTATGTCAGAATTCCACTCGGAAGAGGGGACGTTGCACCTTGGTATACAAGGATGTTGTCTTTGGAACACGTGGCGCCAATACAGACCCTGCTCGACGAGCCATCTCCGACATTGTTGCTGTCGCCGTCGCCCTAGTCCTCTTCCATTTTGGTAAATATATATATTTCAGAATTTTAAGAGATACGAAACAAAAATTAGAAATGACAAAATTGCAAAAATTAGATATGAAATGCAATGAGACTTACTAGTACTACTACGTACACCATATGTGCTATACATAGGTCAAAGTTGAAATGTGATGAAAGTGAGAGAACTTAATATATACCTTGTGGTGTCACATGATTATTATATAAGGTCTCAATTTTGCCAATTAGAAAGTATCATTTAAGTTTTCATACAATTTCAAAAGAATTGATAAGTTAACTTGTTTTTTGGGTCAATTTAACGAAAATACTATTAAACTAGTTTATACATTAATGTATTTTTTTTTAAGTACTTTTAGTTGTAAATAGAAAATTTGCATGCATGAGATGTGTTTATTAATTCTTGTTTTAGAAAATGAATGTTCGGGTCAACAAGTAATTAATTACTAATTAAGTAGAGGGAGAGGGAGGGTTAATATAATACAGTAAAGTGGTAGTAATCAATTTAATAGTAATTACCAGAGAGAATTTCAATTTTGGTACCACAAGTAACCTTACTTTAAGGTTGTGATGATATAACTTTAAAAACATACACATTTGATACAACAATTTAACTGTCCTCGACACATTTGGTACTTCCGTTAACTTTTGTACGGAAAATTGATGAACAATTTACAACACTGGTCTTATAATTATAGATTTTTTTCCATTTTTTGCCCCATATATTTTATGGCACTCAAATTTACACCACAATTCACAAGTTTGTAGAATTTTAGTCCCAATTGCAAATATAATTAATTATAAATCCTATTTATAAAAATTTTATGTTATAATTATTAAATCTCTTACACTACTTAGATTTTATATATAATATATATTAACTAAATAATATTTTATATAAAATCCAAAAAAAATCAATTAAATTTATTGGATATTTTAAGTTTCAGAAAAAAAATCTTTTATACTAATTAGATTTTACATTAACACATATTAATTAAATAATATTTTCTATAAAATTTGAAAAAAAAATATCAATTAAATTATAAATTTTTTAAATTGAAAAAAACTTCTAAAGTGATTAGATAATAATATATACAAATTAAATAATATTTATTATAAGACCTGAAGAAAAGACTTTTTAAAATTATATAAATAATACTAATTCTAATTAAAAAACAAAAAACACAAAATCTAATTAGTTTAAAAGATTTTTTATTTAAAAAATTTAAAAATATATTCTTTTTTCAGGTTTTATATAATATATTATTTAATTTATATATATATCATAAATAAAATATTATTTTCGAAATTAAAAAGTTCAAAAAAATTTAATTTTTATTTTAATAGATTTTATATAAAATATTATTTAGTTTATTTATATTATTTATATAATCTAATTAGTTTAAAAAATTTAATTATAACAATATATAAAATTTATAAAACTTGTGAACTTTGGGGTAAATTTATCGGTCAGGAAATATGTGGGATAAACTGCGGCAATAATCTATAACTACATGACTAATTATGCAAATTTCCCAATAACTTTCCGTTCAAAATTGAATTTTTCGTCCGAAAATTGACAGAAGTACCAAATATATCGAGGACAGTTAACATGTGATACCAAATGTGTATGTTTTTAAAGTTACGATACCGTAACCTTAAAATAGGGTTATTTATAGTACCAAAAGTGAAACTCAATTACCAGTAGTTGAATAAGTCAATAGCATCCTGATAGTGGATGCCTTCGGAAAGAGTACTGGTACTTGAATGCCATTGACTTGTTTCAAGGCAGCTATACCATAAATACCCACAACTGCATATATTATAATATAATATCATCAAATTAATTAATATATAAATAATTACTATTCTTAGAGAAGCAAGAAAACATTTATTCTCTTTTAAAATGAAAAATAACAGTATGTACTGCATTTAGATTTGAGGATTTGATTTAGTTATTGTTGCTTTATGGCAGGCGAGGGCTTGTTCTTGACTTTTGAGAGGAAAGACCTTAGAGTTTCAAGGGATTGGATTGAGAACAAGTGGATGGACATTAAGGTTGTTTCTAATATTTTTATCTTTGTTATCGTTGAAGGTAGACCATCAGCCAATGCTTCCTCCACCTACGGGTTTGGTTGAGGCTAATAGCTCTGCAGTAGCAACAAACAAAGTTTGCAATTCTCCAAGGCTTGAAGAATCTGAGAATGCTAAACGAGATGTACCAAGTTCGTCTAAGTCTGCTGGCTCGAAAGTTGTAGAGAGACCTAATAAAAGGAAATGACTTTTAATCAAAGAAGAAGGGGTCTGCAGTAGTGAGAAGAAGCCGGTAATTATGACACTGTCTAAGTTCAATAAATCAAAGCCTGCGATAAAGAAATCAAAGCCCGCGATCAAGAAATCAAAGCATGCAATCAAGAAATCAAAGTAGTTTTACAATTCAGCTGCTATAGAACAGACAACTTCTCAAGAAATCAAAGCAGTTTTAAAGTTTGAATTTAAAATTGGATTCTTGAGAAGTTGTCTGTTCTATAGCAACTGAACTGAAAAACTACTTTGATTTCTTGATCGCGGGCTTTGATATATTGATCGCAAGCTTTGATTTCTTTATCGCAGGCTTTGATTTTATTGAACTTAGACAATGTCATAGTTATCGGCTTCTTCTCACTACTGCAGACCCCTTCTTCTTTGATTAAAAGTACTTTCCTTTCATTAGGTCTCCCTACAGTTTTCGAGCCAGCAGACTTAGACGAACTTGGTACATCTCATTTAGCATTCCCAGATTCTTCAAGCCTTGGAGAATTGCGAACTTTGTTTGTTACTACTGCAAAGCTATTAGCCTCAACCAAAACCGTGGGTTGAGAAACCATTGACCGATGGTCTACCTTCCACAATAACAAAAATAAAAATATTAGGAACGGCCTTAATGTCCATCCACTCGTTCTCAATCCAATCCCTTGAAACTCTAGGGTCTTTCCTCTCAAAAGTCAAGAACAAGCCCTCGCCTACCATAAAACAACAATAATCAAATCAAATCCTCAAATATGAATGCAATAGGAAATTCATCTTATTCAAATACATATGTGGGCATAGTTTAATACGTACCAGGTAAGCATACTTGAAGATTACTACTTTCGTCAGGCGAGGAATGTCCAAGTACAATATCTTCCCACCAGCCATCACAATACCATGCATCTGCAACCTTAAATGTCAAGTCAGGAAACTCCTGACATGGCCAAGACCTGATCATAAGTCAGCCGGTAAACCTCGCACCCAGTTTATTAGGATTTGCTACTCTGTTTGATGGAATTTCTTCCTATACAGTTTTACAAATAGACAAACAGATATACATTTATCAAAAGTACAGTCTAGTCTAATACTGCTTTCATTTTTTCCCGACTAAGGTGGTCGGTCGCTACCACGCACGTTAAAGACCAAGGAAATTACCCTAGAAAAAGCAATTTACTGATACCTCAAGCTTCTTGTTTTCTTCAGAAAGCATGAGATCACAGTTTTGAACCTTCAGACTCTTTTTTTCTTTTGATGAATCCAAGATCTTGCACTTGTACCAGCGGCCGCGCAAGCCACTGTCCTGATTAAGAACCTCAACATTTTTATCAATAGACCAGACGATATCAGAATTCCAAAGTACCAAGTCTCTGGACTCCTGGATGTGAAATAAAATTCTTTGGTGATTAATAGTCTATGTGAGACCTCTTAATAGCTAAGAATAATCAGCAAACATATGGACCAAGATGAGTAATGAGAATCACCTTCTTATCCGGGAGACTATTACGTTTTGAGAAATGATTCATTGAAGATACTAGATATTCCACAAATTGTGTTAGGTTGTGTTTTGTCAATTATTTGCAAAAATGACATGGAATTAGAATATAAAGAATTAAAAGTATCTGAAGATATCCCACCTTATAGGAAAATCAAGGACAACATTATAATGTGGGATATCTTTAGATACTTTTAATTCTTTATATTCTAATTCCATGTCATTTTTGCAGATAATTGACAAAACACAACCTAACACAATCTGTAGAATATCTAGTATCTTCAATGAATCATTTCTCAAAACGTAGTAGTCTCCCGAATAAGAAGGTGATTCTCATTACTCATCTTGGTCCATATGTTTGCTGATTATTCTTAGCTATTAAGAGGTCTCACATAGACTATTAATCACCAAAGAATTCTATTTCACATACAGGAATCCAGAGACTTGGTACTTGGGAATTCTGATATCGTCTGGTCTATTGATGAAAATGTTGAGGTTCTTAATCAGGACAGTGGCTTGCGCGGCTGCTGGTACAAGTGCAAGATCTTGGATTTATCAAATGAAAAAAAGAGTCTGAAGGTTCAAAACTGTGATCTCATGCTTTCTGAAGAAAACAAGAAGCTTGAGTTCAGAAAGCTTGAGGTATCAGTAAATTGCTTTTTCTAGGGTAATTTTCTTGGTTTTTAACGTGCATGTTAGCGACCGACCACCTTAGTCGGGAAAAAATGACAGCAGTATTAGACTAGACTGTACTTTTGATAAATGTGTATCTGTTTGTCGATTTGTAAAACTGTATAGGACGAAATTCCATCAAACAGAGTAGCAAATCCTGATAAACTGGGTGCGAGGTTTACCGACCGACTTATGGTCAGGCCATGGCAATGTCAGGAGTTTCCTGACTTGAAATTTAAGGTTGGAGATGCAGTTGATGCATGGTATTGTGATGGCTGGTGGGAAGGTATTGTACTTGGATATTCCTCGGCCGACGAAAGTAATGATCTAACACCACTTAATTTGAAACACTACTTTTGAAGGGATACATGTAAAGATATTTAAAACTTCCCATTTTTGAACTTTTACCTAAAATTCCGTACCAAAAGCAACAGGAACAAGAATAATGGAATAGAGGGAGTATAAACTTTCTTTTTGTGGCTTAGGAGAGCCCTTAATAGATCCACCCTTGTTTACCTCAACAAACCATGCCTAATGTTTTAACAATTGAGAGAAGAAATTATTTTCAAAGCCAATATCACATAAGATCACAAAAGAATCACAATATCATCTTGATCCTGCCCAGAGACATCTTGGTTGTAACAATTCTTTGGTAATGAATGAGATCTTCTAGTACATATATATTTGATTAAGAAAAAATTGAAGATGTACATCATAGAGGCTTACCATTATCTTTACTGGCTCATGCACGCACACCCTGCAGAGTTCTCATCAAAACCAAGTGATGACGTCTTTCAAATCATTCACCAATTGTCAATTGTGAGACACCATAATAAAGGTATCTAAAATCTACTAGAACAGCTGATACTCTATTTATTTGCAGCGACTAGAATTATAATATTATATTAAAATTCTAAACGAGCAGTACTTACATGGATTTGTGAAGATTGGGCTGTTTTTTGTAGATAACTAATGTGTGCCACTCAACAACATCTCGCCTTGCTCGCCACCTCGTTCCAGCATTGACTTTGATGGTGGACCCCAAGGCACGTAAGAATTCATCTGAACTGAATTGATTACATGGCTTATACTCCTTTCAACCCCCCACCACAAGGAGATAATCAATCCCCAATGGGGTCCTTTAGGATGTGGTAAACAACCTGACCCGGAAAAATACACCCTTTTCCCATACCCTCAGCACCTAGGATACATCAATGGACATAATTAGAATTGATCAATTAATTACAGGGCCGGCCTGACATATTACGGGGCCTTAGGAAATATTTAAAACTGGGGCCCTCTTTTACAAATTAACTGATATTCTTTAGATTCAATCGCAATATCTTTTTATGAAATTCATTCTTAAATTTTTTCTTAACAAAAGCAAATACTATAAGTATCGTGTGTGTGTGTGTGTGTGTGTATCATATATTTTGAAACTTCAAGTATCGTGAATATAGTTATATAACAAATATAATTTTTTACTTGTCAGAATTAATAAATAGATAAAATATGAAAGTACAATATTTCTGCTCGCGCTACTATCTAGGTAGGGCTGTGCAAACGGTAAAACAGAACCCAACTGTACCAAATTGTGTTATACCTGCTGGTTCGGTATTCTGAATCTCGTATCGTTTGCCAAATCAAAAATTTCAGTTTGGTCAGTAAATTACCAATTCGGTACGGTTCGATTTGATTCAGTATAAAAAAATCGAGAAATTGTTGATACAAATATAATTTGTCTGAATAATTATGTAAATAATAATATGCTTCCTACCACACTAACCATCCAATAAAATTGAATAGATTTTATAAAGAATACATCAGAGACCCCCTAGTCTTAGTCCCCTCTCCTAAATTATGTTTTGGGTTTTAAATGCAATTAGAACCCATTTTATTAAGAGAAAATCAGAAAAAGAACACAATTGAGCATTTAGATTTTACCTCTGTAGATTACAAATCTGGGCCGTGAAGATGGTGGAGGGGCGATGGGGGTGGGCGGCGCGGTGGAATCTTGAATCGAAGAAGAAGAAGATTTGGGTTTTGCTCTAGGGCAGTCCGTAGACGAATTGAGAAGTGTTGAGTGAAGCTTTAATTGGAAATTTGCAACGCTGTTTTTCACTCTTAGATTGGTAAAAAAAGAAAATTTAACCCATATATAGGTTAGCTAAACCCATCGGTAATACCGAAATATAATTGTTTGGCAATGAAACTATTTCTATATTGAATTGAAATTTTGATTGGTATACAATAAATATCGCATTGGTACGTTGTAACTAGTCCTGCACAACCCTAAATTGGAGTGTATATTTAATATAACTGAATCAAATAAATTTCTTTTAATTTAGTTTGGCGGTGTAGTTTCAAAAATTGTGTAATATGTCAATCAAAATTATTTGGTTAATTGGTTTGATTACCAAACAGTTCAGTTCGCTTTCAAAAAACCGAGTCGTGTATGTAGTTTGAGTCTTCTTTGTAATAAATTAATATTAAAAGGTATAGCTTGACTCAAGATCGTTATACTAAATGCTAATTTAAATTAGAATGAATATCATTTTTTGCCCTTCTTATGGGCCAAATTTTGTACTATCGTCCATCTTAAATTTTTTATTGCAGATTTGTCCCTCTTATCAATATGATGTATCATGTTCATCCCTCTAAAATTCAAAATATATCAAATTTCGCTCATATTAGATATATTTTGGATTTAAGAGGGACAAATGTGTTACACTGCACTGATAAGAGGGAAAAATGCTACAAAAAATTTAAGAGAGACGAATGTGTTATACTATATTGATAAGAGAGACAAATCTGCTAGAAAAATATTGAATATATTTTGGATTTAAGAGGAACGAATGTGTTATACTGCACTGATAAGAGAGACGAATGCTACTAAAAATTTAAGAGAGATGAATGTGTTATACTATATTGATAAGAGGGACAAATATGCTACAAAAAATATAAGAAGAACGAAAGTGCAAAATTTGGCTCCTATATATAGTTACTGTTAGCAAGAGGGACTAATGCAATTTATGGAAAAATTGCAAAAATGGTCCCAAACTAATCATCGATTTTGGATTTTCGTCCCAATTTTTTCAACTTGGCGAATTTCAATACTTCTTTTCATTTGTTATATTACTTGTTTTAGCAATTAATTGCAGGTTTTTTGTATTTTACACCCCCGAAATATGGAAATTGCACCTCCGAAATTTAGATTTAGCACTTTGAACCTTCGAAATATAAAAGATACAACATTTTGCACCCTCGTTTAATTTCAAGCAAAAGTTCAATGGCAAAATAGGTAATTCAATAGTATTGGCACTTTGCACCCTCAAAACTTGAGAATTTCACATTTTATACCCCCAAAATAAAATTAGCACTTTACACCCTCAAAAATAAAATTAGCACTTAACACTTCCTAATTAAGAACAAATTAACAAATTGCGTCCCCGAAACATAATAAATGGACTCTTTCACTCCAAAATACAAAATTAACACTTAATACCCTCAAATTAAAATAAAAAACTCAAACCCCTCATTTTTTCCAGTAAAGTTGACCATTAAGGTGAACTTTTTTTAAGGCAAAATAGGTAATTATTTATGGGTCTTTGATATATTGATGTAGACAATGGGTTTTCGAGAAGTTTACTTGTACTTTATTTAATTATTTATGATTATGTTGTTGAAAAGAAAGATAGAGAGAGAAATGAGTATTCAAGTATTTATAATTGTAGTTTGCAAAAGTAAATTAAAAAAAAATGAATTACCTATTTTGCCTTATAATTTTTTCACTTCGATAGTCAACTTTGACGAAAAAATGAGGGGCTTGAGTTTTTTAAATTTGAGGGTGTTAAGTGTTAATTTTGTGTTTTGTGGTGAAAGTGTCCATTTATTATATTTCGGGGGTGGAAGATGTTGATTTGTTCTTAATTAGAGAGTGTTAAGTGCTAATTTTATTTTGGGGGTACAAAATGCGAAACTCTCAAGTTTTGAGGGTGCAAAGTGATTGACATCCCTGAAATATGGAAAATGGCATCTCCGAAATTTAGATTTAGCATTTTGCACCTTCAAAATATATAAAAAAAAAAGCAGTATTTTGCGCCCTCGTTTATTTTCAAGCAAAAATTCAACGACAAAATAAGTAATTCAATAGTATTGGCACTTTACACCCTCAAAACTTGAGAATTTTGCACTTTATACCCCCAAAATAAAATTAGCACTTGACACCGTAAAAAATAAAATTAGCACTTAACACTTCCTAATTAAGAACAAATTAACAAATTGCATCCCCGAAACACAATAAATGGACACTTTCACTCCAAAATATAAAATTAACACTTAATACCCTCAAATTAAAAAAAAAAAAAAAAAACTCAAATCCCTCATTTATTCCGGTAAAGTTGACCATTAAGGTGAACTTTTTTTAAGGCAAAATAGGTAATTATATTGATGTAGACAATGAGTTTTCGAGAAATTTACTTGTACTTTATTTAGCTATTTATGATTATGTTGTTGAAAGAGAGAGGGAGAAATGAGTATTCGAGTATTTATAATTGTAGTTTGCAAAATTTATTTTTAAAAAATGAATCACCTATTTTGCCTTATAATTTTTTCACTTCGATAGTCAACTTTGACGAAAAAATGAGGGGCTTGAGTTTTTTAAATTTGAGGGTGTTAAGTGTTAATTTTGTGTTTTGTGGTGCAAAGTGTCCATTTATTGTGTTTCGGGGGGTGGAAGATGTTGATTTGTTCTTAATTAGAGGGTGTTAAGTGCTAATTTTATTTTGGAGGCACAAAGTGCGAAATTCTCAAGTTTTGTGGGTGCAAAGTGTCAATACTATGGAATTACCTATTTTGTCCTTGAGTTTTTGCTTGAAAATAAACGAGAGTGCAAAATACTGCATTTTTTATATTTTGAAGGTGCAAAGTGCTAAATCTAAATTTCGGAGATGCAATTTTCTATATTTCAGTGGTGCCAAAATACAAAAACCCGGGCAATTAATTGCTAAAACAAGTAAAATAACAAATGAAAAGAAGTAGGAAAAAAATTGGGTTATAGATCCACCGAAGTGGTAACAAGTAAAATAACAAATGAAATTAATTGCTAAAACAAGTAAAATAACAAAAGAAGAGAAGGAAATATGCCGACGATATGATGTCTTCATGCGTTTTCATTCCAAGGAGGATCACGAAGAAATACTAAAAGCTGTTATATCAGAATATAGGATTTTAAAACGGATGCAAGAACTTAAGGTACTTATTTCGTTTTCTCCATATAAATACACCATCCAAAGTTCACAAAAAATTATGTTTTGTCTGATTGTGGTTTGCTTATAAAGTTTCAGAGTTTGGATTTATTACATCTTCTATGTTTATTTGACTTTCTGAAATGAATATTAGGAAGCAAGAGCTGCTGGTTGTCGTTCATCATCTGAAGCGGATAGATATCTTGAACATAAGAGGACACGAGAAGCTGAACGCCGTAAGGAAAGTTCTCAGGCAGGTCCAAGTAGTTAAGAAAGTCTGAGTTTACCAGTTTCTTCAGATTCTTTTGGTACATACTCCAATACGACATCTGCAGGCCAAGCCAACTCATCATCACAAACTGATTTCGATTTTGTCTCGATGTCGGGGGCCAATTTGTTGTCTGAATCTGTAAGTATTTCAGTTCCATTTGCTTCAATGAAAAGGAACATGCCATAGCCCACGGTTGCTTTTTCATATTATTGCAATGTTTTTGCAGGAGTTGCAACTATGCCGTGAGATCAGGTTAGCTCCATCACATTATCTGAAAATGCAGGAGGAGATGGCAACGCAAATTTTCATTGGCAATATTACCAAGAAATCTGACGCTCATCCATTCTTCCAAATTGAGTCAACCAAAATTGACAGGGTTTATGATATGGTTCTGAAGAAGGGGATATATCAACAATGAAAACGACGAAAATGCTCTATTCGTGATGTTTAATGCAGACGAGTGTAATATTCTTTTGTTGATGCTATGTATGTAATGTAGAAATTGGATATTGCCCCTTCCCTTATAGTAAGAAAATTTGATAGTATAAATTCGAGAGTAAGCGCTCTGTACCTTGCACAGAGTATTGTTTACTGAAGATTATATCATCTACATCAATATGTGAAATATTTCTGAAGGTCTCAAATTTTGTTGGATCTGTTTATGTTGTTCGTTGTTGGCCATCCATGCTGATGCTCTAAAGAGCCTTTCACGGCATCTAAGTTTTATTGGAGCAATATATTATTATTATTATGTTACCCCATTTGGATTTTCAGGCAAGCTATTATAATGATAATAGATTTATAAGGACTTGATTTGGGGCCACACAAGGTCAAGTTCATGAATGATCCTAGCTCATTAATGACTGGATAGTAAAATCCTCTAGTAAGTTGACATCCAAGTCAGTAGCACATTTTGAGAAAAGCATTTACAAATGATACTAAGTGTTCTATGAATTATTATCGCCTCATGACAGTGACTCAAAAGAACCAAGAAAATGTAAAGATCTTGATATAAACCATAGAAAGACAACATCACATAAGGTTCATAAAGATGAAAAGTTGAAAAAACACAGGCACATAAAAGTACATATATTTGAAAGTTCAACAGACAACTTCTCAAGATTACTCTACAACAGCTGAACCGGTAAAACTAATTTGAATTCTAGATCGCAGGCTTTGATTTATTGAACTTAGTCAGAACCAAATTTACCGGCTTCTTCTCACTACTGCAGATCCCTTCTTCTTTGATTAAGAGTCATTTCCTTTTATTAGATCTCTCTACAGCTTTTGAGCCAGCAGACTTAGACGAACTTGGTACATTTCGTTTAGCATTCTCAGATTGTACCTAAACAAATATAATATTGAAGACTACAAACAACATCTCTTATCTAAGAAAGAAAAAAAAAAGGAATATTTTACTTATTCGTAATAAATTGATGAACAAATACAACCCTTAAGAATAATTATTATTCTTATGGATCAATGTAACCACAAAAATTAATAAACAAATCACAGAGTTTTTAAAAGAGTTCTTGAAGAATAACGAATCCCTTACAATAGGGGCAATGAAACGAATCCCTTGCAATGAGGACGAGGAGGGGCGATGGTTGATTTAAATACACGGGTCCATTTTTTCCCCTATTATACCTATTGATTGAACTTCCTATTTAGTCAATTGTCAAAGAATCACAAATTTATTAGGACACGTAGTTTCTAAACCACAAAAATTCTCAATTTCTCCTCATAAGAGGATGAATGCATCACGCTCCTAATATTTTATTAGAAAAATTGGCATAACCACTAAAAAAGAGCCGAAAACTTATGTTACATATATGATCTGACAATAAGTTATTCTACTAGTTATATAGCTCTAGATCTACATTGTTACCTCAGACTTGATATGGAAGCCTCAAGTCCTCAAGAGAAGCTTTAATTACAAAACAATTAGGGTTCATTTTCAAGCGGTAACAAATTACATCAACAAGTAGGAGAATCTATCAAATTAACCATAAGAAATACAAATCTGTATCAAAATTTCACAATTAGGGTTTATTTTCAAGCAGTACCTTGACCGGAGGATTTGGAACTTTAGGATGTTGTTCCTGAACCGCGAGTGAAATAAAATCTTCCTTGCGACTATTTGATTTAGGTTTTAATGGCGATTTCTTCGAGAACGAAGTTGAGGCGGAGAGTGGTAGGTCGCAGATCAGAATATTGGGATCGATCGGCGCGACATTTTCAAAGTCTGATAACTCTCGATCGGCGGTTCAAAATCGACTTTTGCTTTGATTTAAGCAAATTCCTAAATGGTGCTCCTGCTTAAATGCTTCCGAATAATCTATTATTCTCCAGTACTTGGGAATTGAATTTGTACTTTGATGTAAAATATATGTACTTTGTGGGAAAAATCTGAATGAATAAAAGAAAAAATTCGAATGTTGTAGGAATAAGATAGACGTTGTAATTGTACTAAAATGAGACCATTAGACAATGCTTTGCGCATGTGGAGCGTTTAAATGTTCAAAATGAGTGCTGAATGACCAATAAGCCCTTTCTACTGCATATAGCCCACTAATGCGAGTTGAGACACAAGTGCAGCCGTTGTATCTTCATTTTTACAGTGTTTTGCAATTAAAGCTTCTCTTGAGGATCTAGAGCTATATAACTAGTAGAATAACTTATTGTCAGATCATATATGTAACATAAGTTTTCGGCTCTTTTATTGTGGTTATGCCAATTTTTTTAATAAAATATTAGGAGCATGATACATGAGGAGAAATTGAGAATTTTTATGGTTTAGGAACTACGTGTCCTAATAAATTTGTTGACTAAATAGGAAGTTCAATCAATAGACACAAATTTGTTGACTAAATAGGAAGTTTAATCAATAGGTATAATAGAGAAAAAAATAGACCCGTGTATTTAAATCAACTCTCGCCCCTCCTCGTCCTCATTGCAAGGGATTCGTTATTTTTCAGGAACTCTTTTAAAACTCTGTGATTTGTTAATTTTTGTGGTTACATTGATCCATGAGAATAATAATTATTCTTAAGGATTTTATTTATTCATCAATTTATTACGAATAAGTAAAATATTCCTTTTTTTTTCTTTCTTAGATAAGAGATGTTGAATGTAGTCTCGAACATCATTTAAGTGGTGCCATTAACCATTCTCGATATCTAAAGAAATTTATGTCTATGGATTTATATATATATATATATATATATATATATATATATATATATATATATATATGTGTGTGTGTGTGTGTGTGTTCGCAAGGAGATGGGACATAATGTACAAAGAATTATTATAAATTTAATGTATGGTAAATTGAATCTTAGATTTTAGTGTCTCATGTTTGAAATTCATTTTCGTCGTTATTTCCGCTTGTATTTAAACATGTTTAGTGAAAATGCAAAATTCACTTATGAGTCTAAATTTAGGGTTTGAGTTTCTTTTTAATGTTCGACTCATTTTCGTAGAATATGTCCAGTTGTTTCAATTTTCTACTCCCTTCGGTTTTCAAATCTGTTTTCATTTCATTAAATGACTTTTAAATCTGGATGACTTTGGCATTGCTTAATTTAGTGCGAGACGTCAAAGATTTGATGGAAGTAGTCCATCAGTTGTGCTATCTTGGTATTAAAATTTTTAATTCCATCATTGATGTTTCTGGTGCTTCTTTAACCAATACCTTATGATTATTCATTCAGATTTTTCCCACAAAGTATATATATTTAACATCAAAGTACAAATCCAATTCCCAAATACTGAAGAATAATAGATTCTTCGGAAGCATTTCAGAGGAGCACCATTTAGGAATTTACTTAAATCAAAGCAAAAGTCGATTTTGAACTGCCGATCGATCCCAATATTCAGATCAGCGACCTACCACTCTCCGCCTCAATTTCGTTCTCAAAGAAATCGCCATTAAAACCTAAATCAAATAGTCGCAAGGAAGATTTGATTTCACTCGCGGTTCAGGAACAACATCCTAAAGTTCCAAATCCTCCGGTCAAGGTACTGCTTGAAAATAAACCCTAATTGTGAAATTCTAATACAGATTTGTATTTCTTATGGGAGATGTTGATTAGTCTCCAAAATTTATTTTCTCCATTTGTTTGGTGTCATTAACCGTTTTTGATATACAAAGAAATATATCTTTGCGGATTTCTATTTGTATTTCTATATTTGTGTGCGAGACGAAGTAGGGAAGGGGACATATTGTACGAATTCTTTGGTAATGTATGAGATCCTCTGGTACATATATATTTGATTAAGAAAAAATTGAAGATGTACATACTGTGTTATCATATATCATTATAATAAAGGCACACTATCTTTCGTTACTCAAACGGCCAAATTTCCTTTCTAATTCCATTTCTTGGTCTTTTAAGAGAGGGACAGAGCTTTCAAAAGTAAATAAATAGATATACTTGAACCGCCAGTTCTATTTAGCGTAATAACCTGAAAGGTTGGAATAAGAGTGGATGGATGAAATGCTAATTTATTTGCAGATGTAGTAGATAGTCCAACTACAAATTCTAAATTGGAAATGCAAGTGGGTCTGATAGGAGAAAGCAACTGAAATCGTAGTGAAAAATGAAAAAAATTGGAACAAAGAGTATAAGTAGACATACAACAGAAGCAGTCGTGAGGCGTGAGGCTGCTCAAGGGAAGTCAGTTACGTAACTCAAACATATTTTCAATCCTGAAAGTGGCAAAATAAATGTTGAAATATGTCAGATTATACGAAAAAAACTTGAACTATGTGCATAAATATCAGAATCCTAAAAGATAGAAGCCACGCATGGTGCTTTCTACTGATTCGAACTGATTTTACTGTGATGAAGACAATATCTTAGTAAACATTGAAACTGTTTTCAGTAAAATATATCATTATTGATTCCTGACAGTGGAAATTAAACATAATATTAGTTATCACGGCCTACTAAATTAGAATATTATATCCTTATTTGACAGGACACAAAAAGGACAAGACAAAATACCCAAATCTACAGCATCGACTCGGCTAATATGCACTAAAAATATGGTTAGCCATCTCGATCTCGTCCATATAACCAACAAGAATAACTTTCAAACCTACAAACTAACTGAATTTCTTCTGGTAATTTGACATGAGATGTTTGCCTATGTACATGAGATTTCAAATTTGGTGCGCCTTACATAAACACATTAGTTCCTAAAAAATTGGATGGATATAGAAGCACCTCTTGGTGATCTTTGGAGCTTCCATCGAGTTCTAGGAAACGAAATAGATACTAGAGCTTTATACTGCAAAAGGAATAACTTCTTGAACTTTCATCTTTATCTCTTGGTGGCTGTGCCAATTTTGTAAATAAAAATTAAAGGAGCATGATACATTCCGTGGTGGTTAACGTAAGTTGGATATAAAGCATAATTCTAAATTCTACAAGTCTCTATAAAATTCCAACTCCGGAAGCAGAATGAATAAGGGCAAATCAGTTAATGAAATCAACTTGAAACAAAATTCCCATACTGAGGGATTGTTGTCAAAATTTGTGGCGACAGAAATATATCCCAAAAATGAAAGATAAAAAAGTGCACTGAAGAAAAAAAATCTCTGCAGAAAACACACGGTCCCACTCACATAGGATTACACTAAATATTCCAAATCTTCAATTATTTCCCACCTAATCTTTTGGTCTGGTATTGGTTAGTGGATAATGTAAATATATTGCATAATTAGCTAGACACATATTTTATCTCCACGACTATAGCTTTAGCTTGCTTTATTGACATCAAGCTAGCGAGGCATAAACTCCTGTTACTTATACGCATAGGAAACAATTTTTATTTTTAAATTTATTATGAGAACTCTAAGTTGTTGGCAAACAAAAACCTGAAAAACATATTCAGAAACCAATCAAGATTATGCACAAGAGTCCTAATTAATTTGTGATTCTTCAACAATTGAGTAAATTGTTAGTTCACCCAATGATTATAATTGAACAAAAACAAAGGTAGGCAATTAAATCAGTTCTTGCCCCCACTGCAAGAGATTTCTCTGTTTATCTAGTACTCTATCAAAACCTTTGTGTAATTTGTTTGTTGGTTGTTATGGTGACAATAGTCCAAACGGATAATTATGATTATTAATTTCTTACGGACAACTATAATCTTCTTTTTTTAACATGGGAGATGTTGATTGGTCTCCAAAATTTAATTTCTCCATTTGTTTGGTGTCAATAACCGTTTTTTATGTACAAAGAAATATATGTTTGTGGATTTCTATTTGTATTTCTATATTTGTGTGATAGACGAAGTAGGGAAGGGGACATATTGTACGAATAATTAGGGTAAATTTAATGCATGATTGTATGGTATGTTGCATCTTCGATTTTAGTGCATCATGGTTGAAATTTATCTTCATTGTTATCTCCGCTTGCACTTATAACATTTCAGTTCAAAATGTAAAATTCAATTCCCAGGTCTAAATTTATGGTTTAGGTTTTTTTTCCCTGTCTGACTTATATTTCACTAAACTGTAGTTGATGTCACATTGTTCCAGTTATGTTCTTTCAATATTCAAATTTATTTCATTTAATTAAATGGCTGTTAAATACTCTAGCATTGCTTAATTTAGTGTCACATATCTGAAATTTGATGGAAGTAGTCCATTAATTGTGCTACTTTGTTAATGGATTTCTGAAATCTACCCTTGCTGTTTTGAATGCTTCTTTAACCAATACATTAAATGGTTGTTAGTTAAATCTGCACGAATTTCTGTAGCAGTACACACTTTGATATAGCCATCATTAGGAATTGTAATAAAAGGCATATTTTTATTTAGTCCTAATTTCTTGCATAGAGGATATAGAAATCAAACCACCCCTTGTAAAGAAGGCTCCTTTACTTAATCACTTACTTGAGACTGAGATCAAACGTGTCTAGAAGGGATGTGCGAATGGTAAGCTAGAGGCTTACCGTTATCTTTACTGGCTCATGCACACACACTCCCTGCAGAGTTCTCACCGAAACCAAGTGATGGCGTCTTTCAAATCATTTACCAATTGTCAATTGTGAGACACCATAATAAAGGTATCTAAAATCTACTAAAACAGCTGATACTCTATTTATTTGCAGCGACTAGAATTATAATATTAAAATTCTAAACGAGCAGTACTTACATGGATTTGCGAAGATTGGGCTGTTTTTTGTAGATAACTGATGTGTGCCACTCAACAACATCTCGTCTTGCTCGCCACCTCGTTCCAGCATTGACTTTGATGGTGGACCCCAAGGCACGTAAGAATTCATCTGAACTGAATTGATTACACGGCTTATACTCCTTTCAACCTCCCCCCCCCCCCCCACCACAAGGAGATAATCAATCCCCAATGGGGTCCTTTAGGATGTGGTAAACAACCTGACCCGGAAAAATACACCCTCTTCCCATACCCTCAGCACCTAGGATACATCAAAGGACATAATTAGAATTGATCAATTAATTACAGGGCCGGCCTGACATATTACAGGGCCGTGGAAATATTTAAAATTGGGGCCCTGTTTCACAAATTAGCTGATATTGTTTGGATTCAATCGCAATATCTTTTTATGAAATTTCATTCTTAAACTTTATCTTAACAAAAGCAAATACTTCAAGTATAGTGTTCGTGTATATATATATATATATATATATATATATGTATTGAAACTTCAAGTATTGTGAATATAGTTATATAACAAATACTATAATTTTTTACTTGTCAGAATTAGTAAATAGATAAAATATGAAAGTACAATATTTTTGCTCACGCTAATATCTTAGGTAGGGTTGTGCAAACGGTAAAACTGAACCCAACTGTATCAAATTTTGTTATACCTGCTGGTTCGGTATTCTGAATCTCGTACCGTTTGCCAAATCGTAAATTACAGTTTGGTTCAGTAATATCAGTATAAAAAAACCGAAAAATTATTGAATCAAAAATAATTTGTCTGAATAAATATGTAAATAATAATATTCTTCCTACCACACTAACCATCCAATGAAGTTGAATAGATATTATAAAGAATACATCAGAGACCCCCTAGCCTCAGTCCCCTCTCCAAAAATTACTTTTAACATCATTGAAGTTTTGGGTTTTAAATGCAATTAAAAATCAGAAAAAGAAAACAATTGGGCATTTAAAATTTGGACTGTACCTCTGTAAATTACAAATCTGGCCGAGAGAGAGATGGTGGAGGCGCGATGGGGGTGGGTGGGTGGTGCGGTGGGATTTTGAATTCAAGAAGAAGAAGATTTGGGTTTTGCTCTAGGGATGTCCGTAGACGAATTGAAAAGAGTTGAGTGAAGCTTTGATTGGAAATTTGCAACGCTGGTTTTACTTTTTAGATTGGTTGTCATGAAAATTAAGAATTGGGATGTGTTTTTACCCTTGAAATATTGGAAATAGACACATTATATCTTTAAAACTTAGATTTAGCACTTTACACCCTATTTTATTTTCAGACAATAACTAAGGGCAAAATAGGTAATTTAATTATAAATTTTTGGCACTTTGCACTCCCAAAATAAACTTAGCACTTAACACTCTCTAATTAAGAACAAATCAGCAACTTGAACCCACGTAACACAATAAATGGGCATTTTGCACCCCAATACAAAATTAACATTTAACACCCTCAAATTAAAAAAAAAAACTCAAACCCCTCATTTTTTTCCGGCAAAGTTGACCATTGGAGTGAAAAAAACCTAAGGCAAAATAGGTAATTATTTATGGGTCTTTGATACTTTGAAGTAGACAATGAGTATTTGAGAAGTTTACTTGTATTTTATTTAGTTATTTATGGATATTTATATTGATGAAAAGAAAGACGAAGAGAGAAATGAGTATTCATAGTATTTAGAAATTGTATTTTGCAAAATTTAATGGAAAAAAAAATTCACTTTGACGAAAAAAAGGAGGGGTTTGAGTTTTTTTTTTTAAATTTTGATGGTGTTAAGTGTTAATTTTGTGAATTGGGTTGCAAATTGCCCATTTATTGTGTTTTGAGTGTGCAAGTTGTTGATTTGTTCTTAATTAGAGGGTATTAAGTGCTAATTTATTTCGTGGGGTGCAAATTGCTAATTTCTCAAGTTTTGAGGGTGCAAAGTGCCAAAGATTATAATTGAATTACCTATTTTGCCCTTGAGTTTTTGCCTGAAAATAAAGGGGGTGCAAAGTGCTACAATTTTCATATTTCAAGGGTGCAAAGTGTTAAATCTATGTTTGATGGGTGCAAAGTGCCTATTTTCTATATTCTAGGGGTGCAAATTGCAAAAAACCCAATTGGGATGAAAAAAAATTAGCATGTATATCGGTTCGGTAAACCGACCGGTACTACCGAAAACCTAAACTTATAATAGTTCGGTAATGAAACTCATATCTATATTGAATCGAAATTTTTGTTCGGTATACAGTACATACCGAATTGATTCGGTATAATTGTTTAGATGAGCTTTGCATGTTTTAAATTGTTATATATTAGTTGTTTTCTTTCTGAACTGTAGTTTATATGTTATTTTTTTATATTTCATAATATATATATATATATTTTATTGATTAACTTGATTCTTTTTCCATATTAGATGCGGTGGTTTTTAAGTTTTGACTCTATTATTTTTTCTTTGAATTTCGAGTTTGTTTTTTTTTTAATGAAAAAAATGATTGGGTTTTCTCTTATCTACAAAAGCTTGAAGGGTTTTTAACATTTGACAATTTTAGTTCAAAATTATTTTAACTAATTAATTGATATGCTAAAATAGATATTCTTAATTACGAAAATTGTTATTGGAATAGAAATTGAGTTCATTATAAAAATGAATATCGTGAACTTTTGGTCATAACATGCCTTGTGTCACGCCCCGCGTGACAGCGGCATTGAAGGACGAACAATTGCTGGTGGATGAACTCGAAAGTGTAAAAGAAAGGCTCCAGAAAGGTTGTGGCGTAGTCAAGGCCACATCCCCTTCAGAGTCCAGACAGGTCGACCCGGTTAAGTGCGGGGAGCTTGTCGCTGTTCTTGGAATTGACGGTGAAGAGGGGACTAGGCCAACCCTACCCAAACCTGGTCGGGATCTGGAGCCGATCTCCTGAGGAGCCCAAGGCAGGGCGAAACCAGTGTATTGTTCGGTGATTAAGGCTGGCCTCGGTGGCAGAGGCGCCGCGCGGGCATGTTGAAGATCTGAGTCCGTGACACTTGGCTCATTATTTGATTTTATACCCTTTTTCTTCAATTATGTAATCTGCATTGTTTCTCTATTTTCTCCTTTACATTGTAGATTAACCATGTTTTCTTTCTTTCTTCCAAGATTGACTTTGAACATTTTGATCTTTTGCTTAGAATAATATTCTTCATGCCTTTGCTGATTAATTCGTATCTTTCGATTATTTTATAAACTGTAATTTTCTATACTTTTTTTGTTTTGTTTTAAGACTTATATGATTTGATAATTGATATAATGATATTTATCAAATTGTTTTTTTATTGACACATACGATGAGTTTTTAATTGAAATATCTGGTAGTTTAAGACCCAAAGATCAATTCTAATTATGAATTGTAAGTTTTTGGTTGGCAAAAATTCAATTTTCATACCCTAGAATAGGCCAAAGTCCATTTTCATATTAATTGAACAAAAATCATACCGTATAATAAAGAGACATTTCAAAAATCATACTTCCGTCAAGTTTTTTGACAGAATTGCCATGTGGTCCGTTAAGTCATCTCGAGCGGGAAAACACTCACATGCGCGACACGTGTGGTATGAAAAATAAAAATTGTCATGTTCTATAGTATGAAAAATGAATTTTTGCCTATTACATTTTATTTAATTAGACGTAGATATATATTCATTCAATTTCTTTTATTATCCACTCAAATATTTGTTATCCAGTCTCATCAAGTAAAATTATTTGATTGAGAAATATTTTTCTACCTTTATTTTGAGTAGAAAAGTTAAGGATAATTTGACTTGAATAACAAATCAACCCAATTTGCAATCTGGCATTTCACCTTCTATAATAGTACCAAATATACATTTCAAATGACTCAAATACTCGCGTGTTACAATTTTAATATGATCCAACTTAAGGTACAAATATTTTTCTACCTTTATTTTGAGTAGAAAAGTTAAGGATAATTTGACTTGAATTACAAATCAGCCCAATTTGTAATCTGGTATTTCACCTTCTATAATAGTACCAAATATACATTTCGAATGACTCAAATACTCGCGTGTTACAGTTTTAATATGATCCAACTTAAACATTGAATGATATTTGCTAGGATCAACTTTGACGAGTCCTAATAATTTTTTTCCCCGTATACCCATTTGCTAGCTATGAATGTTGATTAATTTCATTGATCAAAACTTCATTCTAATGTGAGACCTACGCGTAAAATATAGTACCTAATAAAGGCCGTGTGTCCCTTTGGTTAATATACTTTGCAATATTTGTTTAGATTAAAAGGTATGGTCTAGAACAAACAAATAATGAATTTTATTCCAATTAAAGTATACAAATGTAATCCTATTAAATGTGAAATAAGAGTTCAAATAAACAATAATAACAAAAAATCTCTAAATTTAAAAAAAAAATTAAATGAACCACTGGTTCACTGGTTTTGTAGCTAGTTTTACCGGTTTGAACTGGTTAATTTGGGGACTGATTTTTAGCAATAAATCGGACAAGATTGGAGACCGGTAGTGGTTAAACCGGGCCAACCGGACGGTCCGGTTCGGTTTTAAAAACACTGGTTTTTACTTTTTTAGATTGGTTGTCAAGAAAATTAAGAATTGAAAATATTTTTTATTTAACCGGTATATATAGGTTCGGTAAACCGACCGGTAATACCGAAAACCTAAACTTATAATAGTTCGGTAATGAACTCATACCTATATTGAATCGAAATTTTGCTTCGGTATACGGTAGATACCGAATTGATACGATTTATCGAGTCGTGCACATCCCTAATCTTAGGGGTGTGTATTCAATATAATTGAACCGTATCAATTTTTTGAATCTAGTCTGGCGCGGTAGTTGTAAAATGTGTCAAACAGAATTATTTGGTTCGATTACCAAATGGTTCGGTCCACTTCCAAAGCACCGAGAAGATCATTAAATCTAAGTTACACTATATGCTAAATTTAAATTAGAGTAAATAGCATTTTTGTCCTCCTTATGGGCCAAATTTTGTACTTTCGTCAATCTTATATTTTTTGTAGGAGATTTGTCTTTCTTATCAATGTAGTGTACCACATTCGCCTCTTATCAAACATCCGTCCCTCTTAAATTCTTCGTAACAGATTCGTTCTTCCCATCAATGTAGTATAACACATTCGTCCCTCTAAAATTCTAAATATATCAATTTTCGCCCATATTAGGATATATTTTGAATTTAAGTGATGTATTTTGGATTTAAGAGGAACGAATGTGTTACACTGCACTAATAAGAGGGATGCATCTGCTACGAAAAAATTAAGAGGGACGGATGTTTTATAAGAAGGACGAATGTGTTACACTACATTTTAATTATATAAAGTTACTTTTAGCAAAAGTGACTAATGCAATTAGTTGCTAAAACAAGTAAAATAACAAATGAAAAGAAATAGAGATAGAAAAAAAATTGGGTTATAGATCCACCGAAGTGGGTAGCCTTAACCGGATGTGTATGGTAACAAGAAAAGCCCGAAGGCAGTTCCCGTCCCTGTCGGGGGAGATGCCAACCATCTCTCCTTTTTACGAACACAATTGCAGTACATATCCTTGTCCTTCAATAACCAAGAAAAACAGTTCCAGCTCAACGATGTGGGATAATAATTGCGTTCATAATACACTATTCTTTGCTCCCTTCGAATAGATTTGGAAGACATGTTTACAAAGATGAGTTCATCCGAATAAAAAATCGAAATCAAAATTATGTATGTTTCTCTTAACCCAACAATATCCATGACCGACTCACTTTATTTAAAAAGATGTTTTGCAGCTTAGAAAGCCAAGAAAATGATCAATTATTGAACTAAAGAGGAATTAATCCATGGAATTTTGATAGGCAAAGGAGGCGTTTTACAGAAGCAAAGAAAGCAAAAAAACTAAAAAAAATAGGAGGGTTATTTAATTTACTCAAACTATTTGAGCATGCAACTTTTTTATATTTTATTCGATATATATTAATATATATACATTCTTGGAAATGAATTTAATGAAGGTATGAAATTTATTTGTAGTTGTTATATAAATGGTGGTCTCTACATTTCTTGATTTTAACATTCCATTGAAGCATAAAATCGGAGGGGATGTTTTTGATAACAATACTTAGGGTTGTCAATGGGTCGGATCAGGTTCATCCAGATCTGGCTCTATTTATATCGGATCGGATCTTGTCGAATTCAGATCTTGTTCAAATTGTGCTCGAAATCTGAATTTTTTGAATCCAATGGATCTTAGTCGGATTTGACTGGATATCGAATCTTTTTCGGATCAGGTCTATCAAATCTATAATCGGACAATTATTCTAATAAGTCGGATCGAATTCGGACGGATCTTGATTGAAATCCGCCCCATTGATATCCCTAACAATATTGCAATTTTGTACTTGAAGGTGGATTCATTTTAATTCTTGGACTTAATATTTTATTTTGAAATGTTCTTGGACTTAATATGAATTGTTTTGTGTTAAGTGGGGCTAAGTTAGAGACCTATATTAAAGGGGTGTTTGCAAGAGCTTTTAAAAGTATTTTTTTGCGCTTTTTTTTTTTTTTTTTTTTTGTGTGCTTAAAGCACTTTAAAAGTGTTTGCAAATAGTGCTTTTTCTATTGCTTCTTCAACTGAAAAACAGATAAAAAAACTTTTAGAAGAAGCACCTAAAGAGGTGCTTTTTTGGTGTGGTGGCATTTTTATAATATTTTAGAATTAGTTTGTGACAATTTTGTCCTCAGTAAATTATTCTATTTCCATATATATTTATATGCATATAAATTTTCCGATTTTCATTTACATTTACTTGTACGCTCCTCTCACTTTGGGAGAATCCATCCCAAATAACCATATGTTAGTTAAAGAATCTTTGTTGGTCAACTAATTAATGTGACTTGTGAGGTACATCAATTATTAGGAAAAAATCGATTTAGAGCATTAGCTATGAGTGCTATAGATGGTCTGATGAGAGGAATGTAAGTGATTGATATGGGAGCTCCTCTAAGTGTTCCGGTCGGTGGAGCACTCTAGGACAAATTTTCAACGTGCTTGGAGAGCCCGTTGATAATTTATTTCCTGTCGATACTCGTACAATATTTCCTATTCATCGATCCGCGCCTGCCTTTATACAGTTAAATACAAAATTATGTATTTTTGAAACATGAAGGTAATTTAAATTATTTTTTCGTAATCTTATTTTAACACCTCTTTTGTATTGTTTGCAATATTTTAAAAACGAGGGAAAAACACATTTGATCCCAAACTTTACCCTAGAAAACACATTTAGTATCATGCTTTGCAGAAAAATAGATTTCGTACCACAATTTATATACTCTTGACACATTTAGTAATTCCGTTAAAATTTTGGACGGAATTTTCGCACGTGACTGTCACGATCGCGTCAAGTTCAAAATGGTCACGAGTTTTGCATGTGATAAATCTGTCAGGGGGTGAAATGCAATTTGTGCCAGAGGGAAAAACACTTTTGGTCCCAAACTTTATCTGAGAAAACACATTTGGTACCATGCTTTGCAGAAAAACCGATTTCATACCACAATTTACACACTCTTGACACATTTAGTGTATCCGTTAAATTGATATATAAAAATCACTTATAATTAATAGACAACGATTTCTCTAAAAGATTTGATAAAAATCACAAAATATACTTAAATCATTAAAAATGTTCTTAGCAAAAGTACATTGGATACCTGACTTGGTGCACTTTGACTTGTTGTATCAACATTGAAATACAAGTGCAAGTCAAAGTGCACCAAGTCAGGTATCCAAGGTACTTTTGTTAAGAATATTTTTAATGATTTAAGTATAATTTGTGATTTTTATCAAATCTTTTAGAGAAATTGTTGTCTGTTTATTATATGTGATTTTTATCAATTTAACGGAGACAGTAAATGTGTCAAGAGTATGTAAATTGTGGTACGAAATCTATTTTTCTACAAAGCATGGTACAAAATGTGTTTTCTGGGGTAAAGTTTGGGATCAAAAGTGTTTTTTTCCTCTTGCCTAAATTGCATTTCACCCCCTGACCGATTTATCACGTGCAAAACTCGTGACCATTTTGAACTTAACGCGCGCGTGACACTCACGTGACTAAATGTGTCAAGAGTACGTAAATTGTGGTACAAAATCTGTTTTTCTGCATAGCATGGTACCAAATGTGTTTTCTGGGTAAAGTTTGGGACCAAAAATATTTTTCCCTCTTTTAAAAACATTTATTCCACAATACGGGTTTTTGGTGAAATATGGATTTTCCTTGAAATATATAGGTATAGAAGTCATATTTTGTGAAAATATGCTTCTTTCAAAACAATCAACTTGCTATTTGATATTCGAAAAAAAATGAGGGTAACTATGTAATTGAATAGTTACAAATACAAAAAACACAAGAGTCGTTTTATAAAATACAAACATTAAAGAATCTGCTTAAAGTTGCTTTTTTTACTTATTTGCAAAGAATTATAGTTTTTAAATAAAAGTACTTATTTTTTACTTTTGCTTTAAGCAACTGCTTTTGGGTTTTCAAAAATAGGTCATCTTCCGTCATTGGGGTAGAAATGCCCCTCCCCCTCATCCTTCATAATCTTCTTCAATATTATAATAATAATAATAATAATAAATCTATACTAACTTGGGATAAAAGGTGCAAAAGAATGGGAGAAACACATCTATTTTGCTAAGCTTGAATTTGCAAGGAGACAGGTATACCTTTGTCACAAAGTTTTATCTTCGTTATTAAATATTCATGTATATACATCCAAATTGTATTCTAGCAAGATTCATCTAAGAGATCCTTAAAAATTTTAGTTTCCGCTGCCGGTAGGGCTGTTTATCTTATTGAATCCCAACAGATAAAATAAAAATAATAAAAATACAAAACAATAAATAATATTAATAATAATAATAGAGAGAATTGCATTTATGGTACAGAGTTGTATGTAAATTCCCACTTTTGGTACTGAGCTTTATATGTCCAACACATTTGGAACAGTGTTTTAACGAATTGTGACACATTTGGTACAACTGTTAAAAATTGCCGTTAAGTGATGACATGACAGTTAAGTCTAATTGCGAAGTTGATGCCATTACTTATGTTGACTGATATTTTTATCCCATAATATTTCTGGTAACCAAAAAAGTCCCACACCTCCAAATTTTGTGACAATTTTAGTCTACATTGTTGTCAAATTTTAAAATTGATTTGATTTTGAATAAGACCACGTACGGACCAATTTGAAAAGTTACTCATCTTATTTAAATAACTAATTTGATTTATAATCAATATTAATAAGTTAAATAATACTTTAACATAAATATCACCAACATTAAGAAAATATTTTTTTTTAAATTTAAAATTTATATAATAGCATTAATCTATTTAATATTTATTAAAACAATAAATTATATAATTAAAAACTATTTAATATTTATTAAAATAATAAATAATTTTAATTTTAAAAAAAAAAATCCAACCCCCACCCAACCCGCCCACCCCCTCCCCGGTGGTTTGGGTTGAATTTTTTTTTAAATTATAATTATTTGTTATTTATTATTTTAATAAATATTAAATATATTAATACTATTATATAAATCTTGTATTTAAAAATAATATATTTTCTTAATTTTGGTGATATATATGTTAAATTATTATTTAATTTATTAATATTATTTATAAATCAAATTAGTTATTTAAAGAAAATAAGTAAAATAGTCAAATTGGTCCGCACGTGGTCGTAATCGAGTCAATTTTAAAATTTGGCAACAATGTAGACTAAAATCGTCACTAAATTTGGAGATGTTAGACTTTTTTGGTGATCTAAATATTATGAGGTAAAAATATCAGTCAACATAAGTAATGACATCAACTTTGCGATTAGACTTAACTATCACATCATCACTTAACGACTATACCACCAAAAGTGTCACAATTTGTTAACCACAATTCCCCCCCTCCCAAATTTTCACCCTCCCCTCCCATCACTTTTAGAGATGGCGTTAATATCCAACGTCCACTATTCTAATATGCAGCACAGGCCCAATATATGTGGAATGACTTGCAGCCCATTTTAAGAGAAAATAGAAACCCATTTAATCACAGTCCACTAAAACGAAATGCATGCCCATTTGAGCTCTAGATGGAAGCGGGCAACCGCCTACTAAAAGATCGCTTGGATTTAAGAAAAAGTCAGCTTGAATTTATCCATGGTTTGTTTGTTTAATTTATTTCTTATCCTGAAAATCCTATTTCTTAATTGTCATTTTAATCCAAAATAGGATTTTTTTTTTTTAAATATGTTCTATATAATGTCATTTTTCATCTTTCAACGAAAGGATATAAGACATACTTGGTTCGATCTGTTTCTTTATTTCCCCATGAATCATATGTTTATAACAATAGTGACAGAATTTTTTCAACTCTAATCGATTTGGCGTATTGTGCCGGTTCTTTTGAGTAATATATCTCGAAATGTTTGTTTATCCCTTCTGAACACCGTTTCATATACAATTGGTACATTCCAAAATCACCGTTCCTCGCGCAACTTTCCTCTTGGCCATGAACATCCTTTGGCTTTTTGATTTACTCCATTTTTTTTTATTCGAAATGAAGAAAAAGAAAGGAAAAAAAATAGAAGTTACTAACTTGAAAATCAATTATAAAAGATCAAAATCAATAAAGTAATAATAAATCAAAGCCACAGTAAATAATAAATAAGACAATGATTTTGAAACTCTATTTCAACCTGAATTAGGGTATTTCAGTTATATATCTTGTTTTTTTTTTAAGAGAGGAATAATGCAACCATTTAAGAATAATACAAACACGTTGAGGATTCTGTTGCACTCTAGGTGCACAAATTATATCAATCACTATATAAAATTCCCACAAATAATCCCAACTAAAGACAAGTTCCAACTGCTCATGAACTACGTATCTATATTCATAAAATTAGAATTATATTGAATAAAAATGCCAAGATGATAAATTGTTCCCAAGAGATATGTTTATGGACATAGCCAGGACTTTTATAATATCATATGTGCTCCTCATCCCTCGATATCTCATTTTATACGACCCCAACTATATTAGTTTCTATTATGATCACTCGTTCTTTTTTAATATTGTCTATATATTTTTTGCCTTTTTCTTGCTGAGTAATGTAACATCTGTAATTTGTTCAAGCATTCATCGTAAGATAGATCAAATACTCTCAATAATACTCCAAATTTTATTAAAACTATCTGAAAAGGAATTGAATGTATGTCTAATTGTTTTCTTATCTTAACAAATATGGAGATTTTTCAAATCTTAATTATAAAAATGAAGTAAAAATATAATAGCCCTAACAAAACAAGTACCTAAATCAATCACTTATAAGATAAAAGATTAACCGAGATAGAAAAGTACTAAAAAAAATAATAATCTTCACATTAACTAAACATTATAATTATGTGGGCATGATCAAATCGGATTTGAACTGGAATTTAATCCCTCTTTAAAGATAGTTGTGAATGCATCCATTTGAATGTTTGATCCTGAAAAGCTAATCTCAAGACCTCATTCGATTTTCCTGGACTTATAAATGGAAATGGATCCGTATAGATCAATATTAACGGATTCATATTTCTTCACCTTTTCCCATCCGAAATCGACACCATATACATCTAATATTGGTGATCCGACCACGTACAAAGCCCTCTTTCCGATCAATGATCTGAAATCCTCCGTCGATCTTTTCCTTATACTATCCAACAGCAATTATTTGATCACACCTAATTATTGTTTATTAGCTAGGAGTGTGATTCAAGACTGAAGTATTAATAGTCACCCAATTATAGAGTTAATTGCTTTTACCTTGTAATATTCAGAATTTTAATTTTACACTTCTGTAATTTAATTAATTAATGTGCTTTACATCTCTATATTCTTAACTGTAAAAAGTAATTGGGTGCAATTTATATTACAACAGTTAATGTGGAAACTAGGACATAATTTGTATTTTGTACTCTAGAAATATATTATTTGATGTTTTAAATCCTAGAGTTAAATTATTGGCACATTACATCTTCAAATTATATAATTTTTGACAAAATAATGGACATTGATATTCCTATAGGGTGCATATTGTCAAAGAGTATGCAATTCGAAAATGCTATGTGATAAATTATAATTTAAACAAAATGAAGTTGTTATGGACTTTTAGTTACAAAATATTAAGTTGTTGAAGGACTAAATGGTATATGAACTTATCTTAATGTATTTGGATCCATCTGAATTAAATGTAACATCATTATATGGGGGCGCACCTTTGAAATTCATACTATTTTTGAAGAATTGACGGATAGAAAAAATGCGATCTAGTTACCGAGGAAATGGCTCCATTTCTTGTGACATTCTTGATTCGATTAGATCTATGAAATTTTCCTAAACCTTATAGTTGAAAAATATATATACCACATTCCTAATAATTAAAAAAAAAAAAAAAAAAGTTAACGTGAATGCTTATAGTTAATCTATCATACCATGAATGCTTAATCTAATTTACGCGCCATTTGAGATGTACTTAGTAATGTACTTAGTAATTATAATTTTAATGTTGAAAAACCATTGGAGATGCCCACACTTAATTTTACGCGCCAGCCCCAATCTCTTTTTTTTTTGTTTTTGTTTTTTGTTCTTCATTTTGGGGATGGTGATCTTTTTTTTTTCTTTATTTATTTTATGTTAATTAAATTATAAAAATGTACTCTTTTTTAATCTTAACATTAATTTTATTTTATTACTTGTATAATTTATACTTTTATAACTTGTGATATTGTAATTTTATATACAATGTCTGTTAATTGTTATTATTATTTAGCTATATTGTTATTAATTTTATTAAGTGAGAGTAGAAAAATATGAGAATTAGAATTTTGTGGAATAAGTGGTAATAAACTTAATATTAATTTTATTTTTATTACTTGTAATATTGTAACTTTTATGTCATAAACTTAATGTTAATTTATTTAATTTTTTGAAATTTAATCACAATGATAACTTGTGAATATTAAATACGCCTAGTGGATTAAAAATAATTATATGTTACATGATTTAAATACGATAAACTAAATTAGCAACGACATAAGTGAAAAAAAAATTCGAACTCATTTATTTGGAGGTTCATATGGAGACTCTTCCAATCAAGGCAATTGTGGCGACCATAGCAGCGTCAACGACGGTGACAACAACGAAGACAATAATGGTGGCAACGACGATGAATTTCCATATACATATATTATTATTATTGTAATGTTATTTTATTGTTATTATTAAATATCTTTTATTATTAAATTAGTTATTATTAATGTCAATGTTAAATTACTTATTATTATGCCAATATTTAATTTAATTTGACTTAATTTTTATTATTATTAGTATTATTATTATTATTATCATGAAACCAATTATGAGCAACATAAAAAGAGTGGGAAGATTAACTGAGAGTAGGGAAGTATGAGAATTAGAATTAAATAGAATGGAAAAATTAAGTCATTGAAAAATGACTATAAAAAGTGGAGTTTGAAGGAGAAGGGGAGTCTATACCCACTGGAAAAAATGACCAAAATTAAGAACCCAAGGTGTTTTTTTTTAATATGATCCCATTTTTATTTCTTAATGTATTTGGATTCTTCTGAACTAAATGTAACATCATTATATGGGGGCTCAATTGCATTTTGCACCTTGGAAATTCATACTATTTTTGAAGAATTGGCGGATAGAAAAAATGCAATCTAGTTACCGAGGAAACAGCCCCATTTCTTGGGACATTCTTGATTAGATTAGGTCTATGAAATTTTCCTAAACCTTATAGTTGAAAAATAAATCACATTCCCAATAACTAAAAAAAAAAAAAAAGGTTAACGTGAATGCTTAACATATTACAGAGGAAAACAGAGTAAAGGCAATAGTTGAAATATAACATAAAAATTAATCAACCATTGGCTGAGGGATTTAAACTTCATTGGCTATTTTAGTTTAATTCTCCCCAACGCAACTTCTACATGGGAATTTAATTAGTTTATTTTATCTTTGATTATATTATCCATTAACGCGGATACATTAAATGGCTTTATACTTAAGCAACCAAGATAAGCTTCTTTTTCAATTATATGATGCATGGATTTTGATTGGTTATTTTTTATCTTATCAATCCATACTTAATCTTATTGCAACTTCTTGTATTTATCCTCATAAAAATCCCAATCCTTTCGTGATTATAATTACTGTCCTTAACTAAAACTACTTCAAGTCCTAGTTCAATTATATATGCATAACATTTTTCTTATAAAACTAAGAACATAACCTTCTTCCAAAAATCGAGAACCAAAGTAACTTCATATATTCTTCTCTAAACCAATTTCTGATTAATTAGTAAAGAAAAGAAAATCCAATCGAAAATGAAAACCATCTCTACCATGATCTATTCAGGAACTATGATCAATAATACATTGGAGGATCGCAATAATCAAAATCTGCCTTTAGGAACATTAATGGATCACTCTGTAATAGTTAACTGCATAAAAGAAATACTCAATATCAGTGTTGATGAAGTAGAAGAGCCTCCTACACTATGTCCAATTCTTTCTGCTGAAATTTTCAAGAATCTTGGCATACTCGAGACTGAGACAAGGCCTCGCCTGGTGAAAGTGCACCCAGAGCGTGCAAGATGTGTTGATTGGCTTGTCCATGTTGCCAATGAATACGGGTTTGTCCGGGAACAAGAGGCTTTACACCTGGCCATCAACTACTTGGATCGTTATCTATCTGGAAACCAAGTAAGGGAAATTAAGTATTTGTATTTCTTAGGCATAACTTGCTTGATGATCGCAATAAAATACGAACAAGAAGTTTGTATTCCTCGATTGGACGACTATGTGTTTGTGACAAAAGGAATATTCTCTGCCCAAGATTTTATCCAAATGGAATATTCTATTCTGAGTTACTTGGATTTCAAAATGACGACTCCCACGGCTTGGTGTTTTGTTGTGAGATATTTGAGTGTCATTGCTCCTCATGACCGAGGAGGAGATTATGGATCGTTTGGTGATTTGGAGTGTGTGGCTAGATTCATTACGTGGCTTTCTCTTTTCTCGGATAGCGTACTTTGCTACTTGCCATCTACGATTGCGGCTTCATCTGTATTTCTGGCTAGGTACATTCTCGTGCCTACAAAGATGCCTTGGAATGAAACTTTGGTGTACTACACAGAGTACCAACCTTCTGATTTACGTGAGTGCGTCTTTGATTTATACGAATTGTGCCTCATGAGCCGCAACTCGAGTTTGCCTTCAATCAAGAAGAAATATAATTGCCTCATTAAAGTCTGCGGCTGTGTTGAATTCGAGAGATGTCCTCCATCAATACCTCACGAATATTTCCAGGATCTTTATTGATCGACGTTATTGTCTGCATGTGGAGAAAAGGATTATTCTTCTACTGCTGAATACTACTGCATGCCTTTACTCCAACATAATGTGAAGATATTTTTAATTTAGTTTTTAATTGTAGATCAATCTGAAAATGAATTTACTTTATTAAGGAAATTTTTTAAGCAGAAAGTATTTATTCAGTTTTTTATATATATCTAAGAGTTGGCAATGACTAAATGAATTTGCATTAATTAATATATATATACTATAAGAAGTGATTATTTAATATATGGTAAATGAACGTTAAAGATTGGATTTTATAGAACTTTTTACCTTCATTATATTAGTCTGTCCCATAAGACCTTTAGTTTGTCAGTGTTAGTTGAGGGGATATATAAATGGAACAGTTATTAAAATTTACAAAATAAATATTAACAAAAATCTTTTCAAATAATTATTGTCAAGAACGATATTTATTATATCCTTAATTTTATTATGAAGAATGTAAATAATATTAAAAAAATCAAATATTTATAGGTTTTGGAAGATTATAGGTTGATGTGGTCATGTCAATATATAATTAATAAAATTCATCAATATTATTTGACAAAAATATAAAATAAGTCCTGTAATTTTGGGACTTTAAGAAATAGTCTAGTAATTACACTAGATATGTATATTTAACCAGATTTCAATGTTAGTCCTTTAATTTCATCAAATTTTAATTTTAGTCATGATATCCCTGTTGGTCTAGATATGTTTATTCAATCAGATTTCAATGTTAGTGTTAGTGATTGGTCTAGTAGAAGGGACTAGTCACTACAAATTAGCGGACTCAGATTCGAATCCGTGTTGGAAGAGGTATCCACTTAATGTATACAACCCGCCTCGAAAGGGATTAAATTCTTGTGAAAATAAATAAAAAAAAAAAAGATAGGAATTTGGGATTAACATACATGCACCTTACTTAATTTAATTAGACTGATGAGACTAAAAGTGGGTACTTAAAGATGTTGGCATACTGAAAAGAAAGTGATTCTCCAAGATTAAGTGGCTGGCCGTCGTTGACGAGGCAATCGTTGTACCCAACACGTCGAAAAATCTTTTCCGCTGAGTTGGATGTCGGAAATGATGCAACTTCCGGACACACATACGTTCTCGATTTCGACAGTACATGTTGGAATTCCGTTCAGGAGTGGGAATGATGCACCTTGGTATACCAGGATGCTGCTGTCCTTGGAACATGTGGCACCGACTCCGTTGCTGCCGTAGTCCTCTTCCATTTTGGTAAAAGATAGGAAATCGAATTAGAAATGGCAAAATTGCAAAAATAACCCTACAACATTAGTCATACACACATATATATATATATACATACTAGGGCGGATAAGAAAATGTGTTTATAATACAGATGATATTAACAGTTTTTTTGTGCCTTCTTTGTTGCGTTAATGATTCGCTTCGGCACTTAGGCATGCTTTTGTTTGATTTCGTTAAGAATTTATTTTGTCACTTGCGACCTTGATGGTTTTGTCTACTTTTAGACTTTTAGTCACGATTGCTTCAATTTTCTACTCCTGCAGCCCCACCTCGAACTACAATCTTTCTAATTAACTAAAAGGCAATATTATATTATGAAAAGCTAAACTATCACAGGGTAAGATCTAATCTTAACTTAGTCATTGCATAACATCTTTCTATGAGGTGATTTTCTTAGGCGTTCAACCTTTTATCATGAAGTGATGATAGAATTCAACATTCACAAATATTTCGTCAAGTCAGCTCCAACAGCATATTTGAAATAGAAAATTAAAGCTTTATTTAAGACTCCTCTAAAATAATCTCATAAACTCAATGCATTTCATCATTTTTCAACAAATAAAATTGAACCAATAAATTTATAAGTTGCGGGAGTTACTCTTTCCACTTGAACCTGTCATGTTGTTATTATCTTCCTGAATTCATCACTCACTACAGTATTAGAAAATTCAATTTCCTCTGTAAGAGTTTATTTATTTTTAAGAAAAGAAAAAAAGCAACTTGTAATTTTAATCGTTCAATACTCAAGAAAAATAAAATTTTAAAAATCATTCTCAACCAAGATTAAACTCCACTTTGAGCCAAATTCCCAACTTGAAATATTCACTTGGATTAAATGTTTAAATTTTTCAATGAAATATAACTAATACTCAGCATTTTCATACCTTATAAATTGAAAACGTGAACAAAGAGAAATTAGGTCTAGTCTTTATCAATTTGATCGAAAATTTAGCCACAAAATACTTGTAATTTAACGCACAATTTAAACTGAAGAATACAAGTGACTGGGAATCAGTTCTAATTTTTACCTAATCGGAGACTGGCTGTTGGGCGGAGCACTGGCCAACCGTTTCGGTGAAAAACCGGGTCTAAAGGGAGTAGCAGAACATCTGGTCTTCGTCGGAGTATTTTAAGCAGAGGAAAAGCTTCCAGTATGTTTTACAAGGAAGTTTCCTTCTATGTAAAATAATTTTGATCGAAATCAACCAAAATCGCTCAATGTTTGTGAAGCCGAGGAGATGGCGAGTTCCAGGGTGTAAGAAATTGGAAAATAATGCCGCAATTCACCCTAAACGACGGCGAGGAAAATAGAAGGAAGCTTGAGGAAAAAAGAAATAAAATTGAGCAGGTAGATTTATCAAACTTAACACAAGAATGGGAATTCACAAGTGGAGGAAGAGAATTATCGGCCGATTAGGAAGAAGAGGAAATGAGATTTTTAGATCCTTTCTGCCGTGAGATTTATGTGTTATTAGGGATAAAAAAAATATTCAGACATAATTTGCGGAAAGAAAATAAAGCTAAAACTGAAGAAAATATGCGGGCCCCCCCTGAGATGGACAACCTAAATAATTAGCCGCCAAAATTAAATGGAAAAGGATATCTGGTTACGCACAAAATAAAGGGGAAATATCTAAAACGATGTAGTTTTAGTATTAAAAGTGAAAAAAAAAATTCCAAATTAAAATAGGAATACTATTCATGAAAGAGATTGAGACTTAGTGGGTGTGTGTATGGGTTTTGGCCCGATCACTCGTTAAACCCATAAAACCTATTAAAAAATTCATACTCAAACTCTTCAAACCTATAAAATATTGATTTGACACCTACCAACCTATTTTTTTCCCCAAATCTCACTAAAAAAGACATTGATTTGACACCTATCACCTACTTTTTCCCCTAAACCCCAACATCCAAACTCAATCCAAGTGGGGTTTCAACTTATTCAAACCACAAAATCCAAGAGTCAAAACCCATATTTGTAGAATGAATATCCAAGTGGGATCTTGGTCTGATTTGGCCGGATATCGAATATTTTTCGGATCCAATAAATTTGTATTTAAAAAGTTAAATTAATATTTTTTTTCCTAAAACAAGTTTATTATCATTTTAATTTTATTTAATTTTAGCTCACATTTTCAAAGTTTTTTTACTATATTCATATTTGTAGAATGAATATATTGGTAAAAATAAATTTATAAACGAATTATAAATTACTATCTTCTTAAATTGACGTTGAAATATTATTAATGATAATTATTTTTATAAATCATTTTGTATATATATCTTTCTTTTTATTTGTTGTCGAATACGGATCTTTAACGGATCGGATCGACCTAAATCCATATTCGCTCCATGAGTTTCGGATTTCGGATCTTTATAATCGGATCAGGTTCATCGAATCTCTAATCGAACAATTATCATAATAAATCGGGTCGAATTCGGACGGTCCACCCCATTGACAGCCCTAATCATAACGTTTACAAAGTTAGATTTTTCAAAATTACTATTATAATTAGTGGAGATGTTAGGGAAGGGAAGTGACTCATATGACATCTAATTAGTCATGTTGCCTGCTACAGATGGTAACATCTCACTGGTAATATAATTAATTAATTTTGAAAAATTAAATATTACATAGTTACAAGATCAAATTAATATATATATTAGCGATATTGCTAAAGCAATTCATTTGAACTAGGGTAAATTACGAATACCCCCTCATGTAAGGTCTAATTACAAAAATCCCCCTCACATGTTAAGTATTACAAAAATTCCCCTCAAATTTGTCACCTTCTTATAATTAACCCCTTGTCGCTAAAATGTTCCAATTTTACCCTTGAAAGTTATTTGTAATATTTATAATATGTTATAAATTTTAAAACTTGTGGTTAATTGTTATATCTTGTAAATTATAAAAATAATAATTATATATTTACCATCAAAATAATTGATATAATTTATAATTTCCCATAAATTTCAATAAAAATTTCAAATTATAATACTCTATAAACTTTAATAAATTAAAATATCTAATTTATAATACAACATAATTTATTAAATATACTAATTTATAAAATAAATTCATTTAACTAATGTGTAAACAATTCATATTTACAAAATATATTATTAAAATCTATTTAATTTAATATTTTACAATTTAAATTGCTAATAAATATATAAATACCTTATTTTGCAATATTATTTAAAACTTATGGGCAATTATAAATTTTATCAATTATTTTGGTAGTAAATATATAATTATCTCTTTTCTAATTTATAAGGTATAATAATTAGAATGCAAGTTTTAACATTTATAAGACATTACAAACAATATAAATAACACACAAGGGCAAAATTGAAATATTTTAGGGACAATGGGTTAATTGTAATAAGGTGACAAACCTGAGGGAAATTTTTATAATACCCAATACGTGAGGGAAATTTTTGTAATTAAACCTTGCCTGAGGGGTATTCATAATTTACCCTTTGAACTAATTTACCCTCTAAAGAGTACTAGTTCTTGAATGCCATTGACTTGTTTCAAGGCAACTGTACCACAAATACCCACAACTGCATACAGTATATTATATCATCAAATTAATTAATATATAAATTGCTACTATTCTCAGGGAAGCAAGAAAACATTTATTATTCTCTTCTAAAATGAAAAATAACAAATTTATAAGGACTTGATATGGGGCCACACAATGTCAAGTTTATGAATGATCCTAGCTCAATGACTAGATAGTAAAATCCTCTAGTAAGGTGGTGTTTTCAATGGCTTAAAAGAATCACTTTTTTGCTTTTTTTTCTTCAAAAGTGTTTATGATGGTGTTTTCAGAATCAGCTTATGAATTAACTTCTCTAAAAATAAGTTAAAAAGTACATAAAAGCTAAAGTTGATGAAATGTAGCTTTTAGCTTCTAGTATTCTTTTTTCCTCTTAATTTGCAAACACTACCCACTTATAATAGTTTTTCTCTTAAAATGCAAACACTAACCACTTTTTATTCTCAACTACTTTTAAGTGATTTTTTAAGAATCTCTACTCTATGTAAAAGTTCAAGCAATTGAAAACACCACCTAAGTTTACATCCAAGTCAGTAGCACATTTTGAGAAAAGCGTTTACAAATGATACTAAGTGTTCCATGAATTAATATCTCCTCATGACAGTGAATAAAAGAACCAAGAAAATGTAAAGAGACTGATATCATCCATAGAAAGACAACACATAAAGTTCATAAAGATGAAAGTTGAAAAAACACGGGCACATAAAAGTACATACACTTGAAAGTTCAACAAATAACTTCTCAAGATTACTCTACAGCAGCTGAACTGTAAAACTACTTTGATATATTGATAGCAGGCTTTGATTTCTTGAACTTGGTCAGAGCCAAAATTACCGGCTTCTTCTCAATACTGTAGATTCCTTCTTCTTTGATTAAGAGTCTTTTTCTTTTACTAGGTCTCTCTACAGCTTTCGAGCCGGCAGACTTAGATGAACTTGCTACATCTCTTTTAGCGTTCTCAATTTCTTCAAGCCTGGGATAATTGCAAACTTTATTTGTTGCTACTGCAGAGCTATTAGGCTCAACCAAAACCGTGGGTGGAGAAAGCATTGGCTGATGGTCTACCTTCAACGATAACAAAGATAAAATGTTAGAAACGGGCATAATGTCCATCCACTTGTTCTCAATCCAATCCCTTGAAACTCTAAGGTCTTTCCTCTCAAAAGTCAAGAACGAGCCCTCACCTGGCCATGAAACAACAATAACCAAATCAAATCCTCAAATCTAAATGCAATAGAAAATTCATCTTTTTCAAATACATTAAACATATGTTGGCATAGTTTAATACTTACCAGGTAAGCATACTTGAAGATTACTATTTTCATCAGGCGAGGAATATCCAAGTACAATACCTTCCCACCAGCCATCACAATGCCATGCATCAACTGCATCTCCCACCTTAAATTTCAAGTCCGAAAACTCCTGACATGGCCAAGGCCTGACCATAAGTCGGCCGGTAAACCTCGCACCCAGTTTATCAGGATTTGCTACTCTGTTTGATGAAATTTCCTCCTACACAGTTTTACAAATTGACAAACAGATATACATTTATCAAAAGTACAGTCTAGTCTAATACTGCTGTCATTTTTTACCGACTAAGGTGGTCAGTCGCTACCACACACGTTAAAGACCAAAGAAATTACCCTAGAAAAAGCAATTTACTGATACCTCAAGCTTCTTGTTTTCTCCAGAAAGCATGAGATCACAGTATTGAACCTTCAGACGCTTTTTTACTTTTGATAAATCCAAGATCTTGCACCTGTACCAGCAGCCGCGCAAGCCACTGTCCTGATGAAAAACCTCAACATTTTCATCAATAGACCAGACGATATCAGAATTCCCAAGTACCAAGTCTCTGGACTCCTGGATGTGAAATAGAATTCTTTGGTGAGTAATAGTCTATGTAAGACCTCTTAATAGCTAAGAATAATCAGCAAACATATGGAACAAGATGAGTAATGAGAATCACCTTCTTATCCGAGAGGCTACTACCTTTTGAGAAATGATACATTGAAGATACTAGATATTCCACAGATTGTGTTAAGTTATGTTGTGTCAATTATCTGCAAAACTGACATGGAATTAGAATACAAAGAATTAAAAGTATCTAAAGATGTCCCACCTTATAGGAAAATCAAGGACAAAATTATAAAGTTTAAAGTTTATATCAAATTACTCACAACTTTTCTTTCATTTATTTGTCGTCCACAGGTACTCGCTTGTAAGAAACATCTCAATGAAAGGCAAGTTACATTTTTTATTATTTTCAAGTTATGACAAAGATATTGGTTAAAGAAGCACCGGAAACATCAATGATGGAATTAAAAAATTTAATACCAAGATAGCACAACTGTTGGACTACTTCCATCAAATCTTAGACACCTCACACTAAATTAAGCAATGCCAAAGTCATCCAGATTAAAAACCCACTTAATGAAATGAAAATGGATTTGAAAATCTAAGGGAGTAGAACATTGAAACAACTGGACATATACTACGAAAATAAGTCAAACATTAAAAAGAAACTCAAACCATAAATTTAGACTCAGAAGTGAATTTTGCATCTTCACTAAACATATTTACATACAAGCGGAAACAACGATGAAAATGAATTATAAACATGAGACACTAAAATCTAAGATGCAATTTACCATACATTAAATTTACAATAATTCTTCGAACAATATGTCCCATTTCCTTGCGAACACATATATAAATCCATACACATAAATTTCTTTATATATCGAGAATAGTTAATTGCACCACATAAATGGAGAAAATAAAATGTTGGAGACTACAATCAACATTTCTTAACTAAGAAAGAAAGAAAAAAGGAATATTTTACTTCTTCGTAATAAATTGATGAACAAATACAACTCTTAAGAATAATTATTATTCTTATGGATCAATGTAACCACAAAAATTAATAAACAAATCACAGAGTTTTTAAAAGAGTTCCTAAAGAAGAACGAATCCCTTACAATTGGGGGCGATGAAACGAATCCCTTGCAATGACGACGAGGAGGGGCGAGGGTTGATTTAAATACACGGATCCATTTTTTCCCCTTCTATACCTATTGATTGAACTTCCTATTTAGAGCTCGTTTGGCACTCGTTTGACTTCTCCGATTGCGTCCTCCTTCGTGAAAACCCTACGATTGTGAAAAGTAGCAACAGGGGTACTTTTTGGTTTAAGCTATTTTGAACAAATGAATCTTCTTATTTTATCCCTGCTTTCAAATTTTATAATTTGTGTCAAGGTGTAACAATATAAGGCCTCGTTTGGATCCATTTTGGCCCAAGTGTTTCGCCCAACATTTGGGCCAAAATGGATCACTTAGGCATTTGACCCATTTTTTCAACTAAACATGTGTTTGACTCAAGGCCCAAACACAAATGGGACACTGACAATTTCTGATTTAATATGATGATAAAGGAGTCAGAGACGAGTTGTGACTCTGTACTCTTTCTCTCTCCTTATACATAAAATTTTCTCCCTACAACTTTTTTCTCATTTAAATAATATATCTTACTTTTATAAAGTCTATGATGTGACATATAGTCATTAACTTTTCACCCCCAAACACCAACATGGCAACATCCAAACCCAATCCAAATCATATCTCAAATTCTCAAAACCCACTAACTTTTATTTTACTATTATATTACTATCAAAATATTCCAACCAAAATCAATTCAAGTCGCGTTTCAAATGTTTCGCCAAACTCATTCAAACCAATTTGAAACACCGAAACAGGGCGAAACAGAACCAAAACCGATCCAAACGGGGCCTAAATAGCCCACTTGGACATCTTGATTTTTTTTTTAATTAATTTTGTAGAATATTCTTAAAATACAAAAACAAAAAGAAAATGAACACATTATAAAATTTAATTTTGTCCTCCAATTGTTCGATGAAAAATATTCAATGGAGAAAATTATCATTCTATGAAATTGTGTTACCAGGTAAATAGTATCACACATAATTTAATTATTATTTTGATACTAAATATTTTAAGTGATGGATTTTTCAATAATATTATAATATTATTATACTTATAAATTTATAATATAATTGGATAATATTTTGGTCTCATGAATAAGGGTAGTTTCGTAAATTACGTGGAATTCTGCAAATTCTAGAATCAAATTTGAGAAACTAAAACCAAACGTTAAATCAGTTATAAATCAATTAATCATAATCAATTATTCTAAAAGCAATTACGAAATCCCTAGGCCAAACTCATCCTTAGTGAATTGTCAAAGAATCACAATTCCATTAGGACACGTAGTTTCTAAACCACAAAAATTCTCAACTTCTCCTCATAAGAGGATGAACGTACCATACTCCTAATATTTTATCAAAAAAATTGGCATAACCACCAAAAAAAAGCCGAAAACTTATGTTACCTATATGATCTGACAATAAGTTATTCTACTAGTTATATAGCTCTAGATCTACATTGTTACCTCAGACTTGATATGGAAGAAGATGTAAGCCTCAAGTCCTCAAGAGAAGCTTTAATTGCAAAACGCTGTAAAAATGAATTGAAGAATCCCCTTTCCCTCTTAAGTGAATTCTGAACTATTGCTACATCAACCTCACTTGTATTCACACAAACACATAATCTCTACTGAATTTTATATGCCTTATTTAAGTGGCTTTTAATGCTAATAACTTATCCTATAATAAATTTTTACCGCGTTATCATATTTGTACCCTGCAATAAATTTTTACAGTGTTTTCATATCCGGATCCTGTATCCTCAACTTATTTAACTAGTATCTTAGAATAAATTTCAGAAATTAATCAACAGGTGATTGGTCTAGTGGAAGGGACTAGTCACTACAAAGTAGCGAACCCAGGTTCGAATCCCTATTGGGATAGGTTCCCACTTAATGTGTCCGATGCACCTCGAAAGGGATTAAACCCTTAAGAAACCCCAAAAAAAATAAAAAATAAAATCATAAATTACACATGGTTTCTTACCTTAGCTTATGCCACATTAGGCCAAGGTCAATAAAGCTAAAATTATGGAGATAAAACCTACGCAAAGCTATTTATGCAAGAGATTTCCATAACTACTAACTGACACCGGGCAAGAAAATTAATTGCGAGATAATTAAAGATTCACAATATTAAGTGTATTAGTATGCGAGCGTGACAAATATAGCGGAAGAAACAAAATCTAGCGAAAACCACAACTTCACAGATTATACGAACTACTGCGAATCTTCAATTATCACACACCTAATCTTCACGGAGTTGTAATATTTCAAATTTTGCATTACAACCAACTTACAATCAACCACCATAGAAGTATTCAAATTTCACATTTCTAGTTGTGTACGTCAAATCATCTAATCTGCAGAGCGGAACCACCTACTTATGTTGATTTTTATGGAAGATAATGTTATCTACCTAACGTAACCTTTGGTTGATATATACTTAACACAAAGGTTGGACTTTTATCACTCACCTGCAGGGTGGAAACACCAACTTTTTGTTGGAGAGGGGGGTGAACCTTTTGGAGGGACCAAAACCATCTAAGAAGACATCTTTCAGAAAAAATGTAAACGTTGATGGGCCTGTCCAGTTACAACTTTCAGCCCTTTTTTGGCAAAATTATGGGTTAAACCATTATTGGAGCAAAAAGTATTATCCAAAAGATAATATTCTTGCTGCCCCATATTTCTTAGTCCTATTTCCTCTTTGGGATGTCCCAATTCAAGACTCCCTTTCAAAATAACATTATTCTTTTCAAAATTATCCTCTCACATAAAGTAATTATCTGACACCACTTATTTTGAAACATTGCTTCTGCGGGATACATGTAAAGATATTTAAAACTTCCCATCTTTTGAACTTTTACATAAAACTCCATACCAAAAGCAACAACAAGAATAACGGAATAGAGGGAGTATAAACTTTCTTTTGTGGCTTAGGAGAGCCCTTAATAGATCCACCCTTGTTTACCTCAACAAACCATGTCTAATGTTTTTACAATTGAGAGAAGAAATTATTTTCATGGCCAATATAACATAAGACCACAAAAGAATCACAATATCATCTTGATCCTGCGCAGAGACATCTTGGTTGTAACAATTCTTTGGTAATGAATGAGATCCTCTAGTACATATATATTTGATTAAGAAAAAATTGAAGATGTACATCATATATCATTATAACAACGCCACACTATCTTTCATTACTCAAACGGCCAAATTTCCCTTTCTAATTCCATTTTCTAACATTGCGTTGTATCTACATTCGTATAATAGGGAAGCGAAACAGAATTTGGTCTTATATCTCATAAATGCATATGCTGGACTCACATAGACAGTAACAATTTCATTTAAGTGAGGGACAGAGCTTTCAAAAGTAATAAAAGATATACTCGAACCACCAGTTTTATTTAGCGTAGTAAACTGAAAGGTTGGAATAAGAGTGGATGGATGAAATTCTAGTTTATTTGCAGATGTAGTAGGTAGTCCACTTACAAATTCTAAATTGGAAATGCTAGTAGGTCTGATAGGAAAAAGCAACTGAAACCGTAGTAAATATGCAAAAATTGGAACAAAGAGTATATGTAGACATACAACAGGAGCAGTCGTGAGGCTGCTCAAGGAAAGTCAGTTAAGTAACTCAAAACATATTTTCAATCTGAAAGTTGCAAAATAAAGGTTGAAATATGTCAGATTATAAGAAAAACCTGAACTATGTGCATAAATATCAGAATCCTAAAAGAAAGAAGCCACGCATGGTGCTTTCTACTGATTCAAACTGATTCTATTGTGTTTAAGACAATATCTGAGTAAACATTGAAACTTTTTCCAGTAAAATATATTATTATTGATTCCTAACAGTGGAAATTAAACATAATATTAGTTATCATGCCCCAATACTAAATTAGAATATTATATCCTTATTTGAAAGGAACAAAAAGGACAAGACACAAAACACCCAAATCAACAGCATCGAAATCAGCTAATATGCCCTAAAAATATGGTTAGCCATCTCGATCTCGTCTATAAAACCAACAAGAATAACTTTCAAACCTACAAACTGACTGAATTTCTTGTGGTAAATTGACATGAGATGTTTGCCTATGTACAAGTGGGCTATTTATATTGTTACACCTTGACACAATTTACAAAATTTGAAAGCAGGGATAAAATAAGAAGATTCATTTGTTCAAAATAGCTTAAACCAAAAAGTACCCCTATTGCTACTTTTTCACAATCGTAGGGTTTTCATGAAGGAGGACGCAATCGGAGAAGTCAAACGAGTGCCAAACGGGCTCTAAATAGGAAGTTCAATCAATAGGTATAGAAGGGGAAAAAATGAATCCGTGTATTTAAATCAACCCTCGCCCCTCCTCGTTCTCATTACAAGGGATTCGTTTCATCGCCCCCAATTGTAAGGGATTCGTTCTTCTTTAGGAACTCTTTTAAAAACTCTGTGATTTGTTTATTAATTTTTGTGGTTATATTGATTCATAAGAATAATAATTATTCTTAAGGGTTGTATTTGTTCATCAATTTATTACGAAGAAGTAAAATATTCCTTTTTTCTTTCTTTCTTAGATAAGAGATGTTGATTGTAGTCTCCAACATTTTATTTTCTCCATTTGTGTGGTGCCATTAACCATTCTCGATATATAAAGAAATTTATGTATGGATTTATAAATGTGTTCGCAAAGAAATGGGACATATTGTTCGAAGAATTAGGGTAAATTTAATGGATGGTAAATTGCATCTTAGATTTTAGTGTCTCATGTTTGGAATTCATTTTCGTCGTTGTTTCCGCTTGTATGTAAACATGTTTACTGTTTGTTTGGTGTCATTAACCGTTGTTGATATACAAAGAAATATTTGTGTGCAAGACGAAGTTGGGAAGGGGACATATTGTACAAATAATTAGGGTAACTTTAATGTATGATTGTATGGTATGATGCATCTACGATTTTAGTGCATCATGGTTGAAATTTATCTTCATTGTTATCTCCGCTTGCCCTTATAACATTTCAGTTCAAAATGTAAAATTCACTTCCACCAGGTCTAAATTTATGGTTTAGGTTTTTATTCCCTGTCTGACTGATATTTCACTACTGTAGTTGATGTCAAATTGTTCCAGTTATGTTCTTTCAATTTTCAAATTTATTTTATTTAATTAAATGGCTGTTAAACACTCTAGCATTGCTTAATTTAGTGTGACAAATCTGAAATTTGATGGAAGTAGTCCATTAATTGTGCTACTTTGTTAATGGATTTCTGAATTCTACCCTTGCTGTTTTGAATGCTTCTTTAACCAATACATTAAATGGTTGTTAGTTAAATCTGCACGAATTTCTGTAGCAGTACACTCTTTGATATAGCCATCATTAGGAATTGTAACAAAAGGCATATTTTTATTTAGTACTAATTTCTTGTATAGAGTACATAGAAATCAAACCACCCTTTGTAAAGAAAGGCTCCTTTACTTAATCACTTACTTGAGATTGAGAATCATATCAAACGTGTCTAGAAGGGTTGTGCGAATGGTAAGCTAGTGGCTTTGATGGACAGCATTGGCAAACAAAATAGAAGGCATCATTACCAAGTAATAACCAAAAGCTCCTGAATAATCGTTACTGGCTCATGCACACACACCCTGCAGAGTTCTCATCGAAACCAAGTGATGACGTATTTCAAATCATTTATCAATTGTCAATTATGAGATCACCATAATAAAGGTATCTAAAATCTACTAAAACAGCTGATACTCTATTTATTTGCTGCGACTAGAATTATAATATTAAAATTCTAAACGAGCAATACATACATGGATTTGTGAAGATTGGCTGTTTTTTGTAGACAACTGATGTGAGCCACTCAACAACATCTCGTCTTGCTCGCCACCTCGTTCCAGCATTGACTTTGATGGTGGACCCGAAGGCACGTAAGAATTCATCTGAAACTGAATTGATTACATGGCTTATACTCCTTTCAACCCCCCACCACAAGGAGATAATCGATTCCCAATGGGGTCCTTTAGGATGTGGTAAACAACCTGACCCGGAAAAATACACCCTCTTCCCATACCCTCAGCACCTAGGATACATCAAAGGACATAATTAGAATTGATCAATTAATTACAGGGCCGGCCTGACATATTACGGGGCCTTAGGAAATATTTAAAACTGGGGCCCTCTTTTACAAATTAACTGATATTCTTTAGATTCAATCGCAATATCTTTTTATGAAATTTCATTCTTAAACTTTTTCTTAACAAAAGAAAATACTATAAGTATCGTGTGTGTGTGTGTATCATATATTTTGAAACTTCAAGTATCGTGAATATAGTTATATAACAAATATAATTTTTTACTTGTCAGAATTAATAAAATATGAAAGTACAATATTTCTGCTCGCGCTACTATCTTAGGTAGGGCTGTCCAAATGGTAAAACAGAACCGAACTGTACCAAATTGTGTTATACCTGCTGGTTCGGTATTCTGAATCTCGTACCGTTTGCCAAATTGAAAATTACAGTTTGGTTCAGTAAATTACAAATTAGGTACGGTTCGATTTGATTCAGTATTAAAAACCGAAAAATTATTGAATCAAAAATAATTTGTCTGAATAAATATGTAAATAATAATATGCTTCCTACCACACTAACCATCCAATGAAGTTGAATAGATATTATAAAGAATACATCAGAGACCCCCTAGTCTCAGTCCCCTCTCCTAAATTTATTTTAGCATCATTCATGTTTTGGGTTTTAAATGCAATTATAACCCATTTTATTAAGAGAAAATCAGAAAAAGAACACAATTGGGCATTTAGAATTTACCTCTGTAAATTACAAATCTGGGCCGTGAAGATGGTGGAGGGGCGATGGGGGTGGGTGGCGCGGTGGAATTTTGAATTGAAGAAGAAGAAGATTTGGGTTTTGCCCTAGGGCAGTCCGTTGACGAATTGAGAAGAGTTGAGTGAAGCTTTGATTGGAAATTTGCAACGCTGTTTTTCACTCTTTTAGATTGGTAAAAAAAGAAAATTTAACCCATAGTTTAGCTAAACCGATCGTAATACCGAAATATAATGGTTTGGTAATTGAACTCATATCTATATTGAATTTGAATTGAAATTATTCGGTACACGATAAATATCGAATTGGTACTTTGTATTCAGTCGTGGACAATGCTAATCTTAGAGGTGTCAATATAATTGAATCATATAAAAAAATTTTAATCTAGTTTGGGTAGTTTCAAAAATTGTGTAATATGTCAACTAGAATTATTTGGTTTGATTATCAAACAATTCAGTCCGCTTTCAAAGAACGGAGTCGTGTATGTAGTTTAAGTCTTCTTTGTAATAAATTAATATTAAAAGGTGTTGTTTGACTCAAGATTGTTACACTAAATGCTGAGTGAATAACATTTTTGGACCTCCTTATGGGCCAAATTTTGTACTATCATTCATCTTATATTTTTTGTTGCAGATTTGTCCTCTTATCAATGTGGTCACGTTCGTCCCTCTAAAATTCTAAATATATCAAATTTTGCCCATATTAGATATATTTTGGATTTAAGAGGGACAAATGTGTTACACTACAATGATAAGAGGGACGAATGCTACAAAAAAATTAAGAAAGACGAATGTGTTATACTATATTGATAAGAGGGACAAATCTGCTACAAAAATATTGGATATATTGGATTTTAGAGGGACGAATGCGTTACACTGCACTGATTAGAGAGACGAATGCTACTAAAAATTTAAGAGAGATGAATGTGTTATACTATATTGATAAGAGAGACAAATCTGCTATAAAAAATATAAGAGGAACGAAAGTGCAAAATTTGGCTCCTATATATAGTTACTGTTAGCAAAAGGGACTAATGCAATTGATGGCAAAATTGCTTAAAATTGTCCCAAACTAATCTTCGATTTTGGATTTTCGTCCCAAACTTTTTAACTTGGCGAATTTCGCCCCGTAATTTAATATTTTTTTGGAATATATCGTCCCACCATTAATTATAAGACGGAAGTTGTGCATTCGCCGTTAAATTAACACATGGCTGCTTATGTGTCATGACATGATAAATTTTAACATGAATAATTATATAATGTTACAAAATTCGTCTCAAACTAATTACAAGATTGAACCTTAATTTTCATTAAATTAGAAATTTAATATTGGGACTAAATTCATACAAAATGGTAAATTATGGGACGAAATTCGGCGAGTTGATATAGTTTAGGACGAAAAATTAAAATTGGTAATTATTTTGGGACGATATTTCATACAAATATTAAATTGCGGGACGAAATTCGGTGAGGTAATATAGTTTGGGGCGAAAATCCAAAATCATTAATTAGTTTGAGACGTTTTATGCAATTTTACCGCAATTGATTGCTAAAACAAGTAAAATAACAAATGAAAAAAACTGGGTGGATTAGCAAAAGGGATTAATGCAATTAAGGGTTTTTTTTTTCACTTTGCACCCCCAAAACTTAGATTTAGCACTTTGCATCATCGAAATATGAAAAATACAGCACTTTGCACCATTTTTTATTTTCAAGCAAAAACTCAAAGGCAAAATAGGTAATTCTATTGTAAATCTTTGACACTTTGTCCCCCAAAAATAATATTAGCACTTAACACTCTCTAAATAAAAATAAATTAACAACTTGCATCCCCGAAACACAATAAATGTACACTTTCACTCCAAAATACAAAATTAACACTTAATACCCTCAAATAAAAAAAAAAACTCAAACTCCTCATTTTTTCCGGTAAGTTGATCATTAAGGTGAGCTTTTTTGGGGCAAAATAAGTAATTATTTATGGGTCTTTAATATATTGATGTAGGGTTTTCGAGAAGTTTACTTGTACTTTATTTAGTTATTTATGGTTATATTGTTGAAAAGAAAGATAGAGAGAAAAATAAGTATTCGAGTATTTATAATTGTAGTTTGCAAAATTTAATTAAAAAAATGAATTACCTATTTTGCCATATATTTTTTCACTTCGATAGTTAACTTTGACGAAAAAAATGAGGGGCTTGAGTTTTTTAAATTTGAGGGTGTCAAGTGTTAATTTTGTGTTTTGGGGTGCAAAGTGTCCATTTATTGTGTTTGGGGGATGGAAGTTGTTGATTTGTTCTTAAATAAGGGGTGTTAAGTGCTAATTTTATTTTTGGGGTACAAAGCGCGAAATTTTCAAGTTCTGAGGGTGCAAAGTGCCAATACTATTGAATTACCTATTTTGCCCTTAAATTTTTGCTTGAAAATAAACGAGGGTGCAAAATGCTGTATTTTTTATATTTTGAAGGTGCAAAGTGTTAAATCTAAATTTCGGATGTGCAATTTCCCATTTTTTGGGGGTGCAAAATGCAAAAAACCTTGCAATTAATTGTTAAAACAAGTAATAAACAAATGAGAAGAAGTAGAAAAAAAATTGGGTGATTTGTTCTTAATTAAGGAGTGTTAAGTGCTAATTTTATTTTTGGGGGTACAAAGTGCGAAATTTTCAAGTTTTGAACGTATTTTGCCCTTGAATTTTTGCTTGAAAATAAACGAGGGTGCAAAATGCTGCATTTTTTATATTTCGAAGGTGCAAAGTGCTAAATCTAAATTTCGGAGATGCAATTTCCAATATTCCGGGAGTGCAAAATACAAAAACCGTGTAATTAATTGCTAAAACAAGTAAAATAACAAATGAAAAGAAGTAGAAAAAAAATTGGGTTATAGATCCACCGAAGTGGGTAGCCTTAACCGGATGTGTATGGTAACAAGGAAAGCCCGAAGGCTGTTCCCGTCCCTGTCGGGGGAGATGCCAACCATCTCTCCTTTTTACGAACACAAATCAGAAGCACTTCTGTTTATTATAACAACCGGATGAAATTGGCTGACTTTGGCGATGTGGGAAATATTACGTTCACAATGGCGATGTGGCAAGAACAGGCCCATTTTTTGAGGAATGACTTGAAGCCCAATTATGATTAATGTGCAATGTAGGCCCATTTTAAATGAAACTAGAGACCCATTTAATCACAATCCACTAAAACGAAATGCAGGCCCATTTTAACTCTGTTTGCGGCAAGAACTAATTAATCTCAGCACGATTACAAACTCAAAGGTTCAAAAGCACATTAAGGATTCTGCTGCAATCCAGGTACTCAAATAGGGAAAATTCTTGTATAGACCTGGTCTATGAGCTTTTCATAGACCTTGTGGTTGTAAATGAACCACATCATACATTTTGATGATGTCATACTCTCAAAATATATGATGTGGTTCATTTACAACCACAAGGTCTATGAAAAGCTAATAGACCAGGTCTATGCAAGAATTATCCCTCAAATAGTCAAATTATACCAATCCAGCTTCAAAATTCCCTCAAATTAAATTAAAGACAAATTCAAACTGCTTTCTTCAAATAAACAAGTTCTAATTTAACATTAATATAATCCGACAAAAATGAAATACTAGATCTGTAACTTTGGTACTTTAAAAATATTCTCTTGATATTAGACATATATATATAATTATTCATTTAGCTTTCATCATATTTTAATTCTATTCTTCTGCATAACATATTTTGTCTAGTCAATATCAGAATATATGTATGTGTAGGACGAAAATCGATATTTAGTACAAGTCACATAGCGAAATTTGTTGCATAAGATAAGAATAAAATTGAAATATTCTGAAAGTAAAATGGCAAAATACTTGCTATTTTTTGCAATAATAATAACTACTAATAAAGACAACACCTCCATTAATAGTGGCATATTGACATACATAAATTTAAACATAGACATGATACAAAAACACATAGATAGATACTTAAGGATAGGAATTTAGGATTAACATAGATACACCTTAATTAATATGATTAGCAAGCAACTGATGAAACGGAAAGAGGGTACTTAAAGGTGTTGGCATACTGAAAAGAAATTGATTCTCCCGGATTAAGTGGCTCTCCGTCGTTGACGAGGCAGTCGTTGTACCCAACACGTCGGAAAATCTTTGGATCAACCAGCCTGGCCGAGCTGAACCACTCACAGCTAAGGTGGATGTCGGAAATGCTACAACTTCCGAAAACACATACGTTCTGGATGTCGACAGTGTATGTGGGAATTCCACTCGGAAGTGGGGACGTTGCACCTTGGTATACGAGGATGTTGTCTTTGGAACATGTGGCGCCTATACCGACTCTGTTCGACGAGCCATCACTGACATTATTGCTGCCGCCGTCGCCTGTACTGTTGCCGTCGCCATAGTCCTCTTCCATTTTGGTAAATATATATATTTCAGAATTTTAAGAGATACGAAACAAAAATTAGAAATGAGGAAATTGGAAAAATTAGATATGAAAAGCAATGAGACTAATTACTAGTTGTGCTACACATAGGCCAAAGTTGAAATGTGATGAAAGTGAGAGAACTTAATATATATATCTTGTGGTGTCACATGATTAATTATATAAGGTCTCAATTTTGCCAATTAGAAAATATTATTTAAGTTTTCATACAATTTCAAAAGAACTGATAAGTTAACTTGTTTTTTGGGTCAATTTAACAAAAATACTATTAAACTAGTTTATACATTAACGTATTTTTTTTTTAGTACTTTTAGTTATAAATAGAAAATTTGCATGCATGAGATGTGATTATTAATTCTAGTTTAGAAAATGAATGTTCGGTTCCAACAAGTAATTAATTACTAATTAAGTAGAGGGAGAGGGAGCTAGGGTTAATATAATACAGTAAATTAAAGTGGTAGTAATTAATTTAATAGTAATTACCAGTAGTTGAATAAGTCAATAGCATCCTTGTAGTGGATGCCTTGGGAAAGAGTACTGGTTCTTGAATGCCATTGACTTGTTTCAAGGCAGCTGTACCATAAATACCCACAACTGCATATAATAGTAAATTATTATATTATAAAATATCATCAAATTAATTAATATATAAATTATTACTATTCTCAGATAAGCAAGAAAACATTTATTCTCTTTTAAAATGAAAAATAACAGTATGTAGGCCAAAAAATCATACAATTATTCCATATTTATTTTTAGGACAACATTAACTTGAAAAATTGACTACTACACCAGTACTATATATTGTATGCATGCATGCAAGCAAGCTATTAGTAACTCAATAAAATAGGCAAAAAGAATTTTAAAGACTTGCATGGAATTATTTACTTAGTTAATGCATTTATTTATTTATTTAAATAATTAAAGGAGATACGAAGAAGCTAGCTAGTATACCTAAAAGCACAGCAGTGACAAAGGCAATATTGGGAACCATGTATGACACTTTCCATTCTTCATCACGTTCATTCATCAAATACTTCATCTTCAATTTTCTTTTTTCCTGCAGATACAAAAAAAAAAAAAAATATATTGGAACTTATAAGAAAGAAACTAAGTAGAAGGCAGAAAGAAAAACTTTATTTATAATTTTTAATCTTTTTATAATGTTTGGTTTTAATTGTTAGACCATGAGAAAAATAAACCATTTTATTTGGTCGGATCTATGAATGTGTAAAATGGGTGGGCGGGAGGTGTAACCTTTGAAGGTAGTAGTTGCAATATCTTCTGGAGGAGTTTATCAATTTATAGCACAAAGGAACTAACTGTGGTTAGTCCAATACTTGCACCGCACTACTCAACTGACACGTGTCGTATTATTTATCTACCATTAAAATAAAATACAAAATACAAGATATCACCCATAAGAGATTGGTAAACCTTTTTCTTCATTTCTATATGATCATGCAAACAAACATCTCCTTTGTTTATAGAAGAATATATGTGTTTTGATTTGTCTCCTTTGATGTATTAAGCAACATTTTCTATATATAATAATTAATGTCCGTTTATTCCTTAATTGTTAAAGGTAATTCATATGTTTTCAATAATTGAACTATAAATTTCATTCTTAAACATTTACGACTTGCTCCGTGCAATCCTAAAATTTAAGAGTACGTAGTTGAAAGATGGTTGTTTTATATGCTTATTGAGGAAAACAAGTCTATGTCTTTTGTTCCACGAAGATAGCATAATACATATTTAACGTCATTTCATTGTATTCATTTGGGTGCATAGTTATATATTGCTAGTAAATTAACAGAGAACACTATACCAAACTCTGTACAGTTTGCGAGATACTCATATAAGATACATTACATTAGGTAATTTGGGAGACGAAAATGATCTTTTTGTATCCAATGATATTAAAATTATATATTGGAAATTTGGAATTTAATTTGACATCACTATTAAAAGCCGTAAAACAGACCCTTAATTTGGAGCAGAAGATGAAAGCGTAGCTAGCCTAGAATCATCAACCTATGGAGCTTTTAATTTCCCCCTCTAAATTTACAGACAGAGTTTAATTATGGCCGCAATAATATTATAATAGTACTATATTTTAAAACACCTATACTTTTTTTTTTTGAAATTAGAACACCTAGATGAATGTGCATAGCCGGTTCGTTTACCAGGGGTGGACCGGCTACGGCTTGACTGTTGTTAAAACTCAATGCAAGAATAGTAAATACGTAGACTCCACATGCTAGCTACATAAACTATAATAAATGCTAGTAGATAAGGATTCACTATTACCAAAATACATATAGTAATTAATAGAAGAGTACTGAAATGGAAAAATACTCCTGTATTTTGCCTAATAGCAAAAATTCCAGTGTTATTTTTACTAGAAAAAACCCCTTTTGTTATTTTTCCTTAGCGAAAATCCCTCTCATGTCGGAATATATATTTCGCACGAAAAATGATAATTATACTCCTACTAAAAATATGAAAACATCCCTATTGACCTACAAAACTATCGGTAATCCTCTTGTTAACTTTAGCAATAAATCACTTGTTTAATTGAAAATTTAAAAATAACTTCCCTATAAATTTTCGAAGGAATTTTAAATGGGATTTTTGGCTAGTGAAAAAAGAGCAGATAGGGACTTTTGCTAATAAAAATAATACAGGATCCTTTTTGTCAATTAAGCAAAACACATGAGGTATTTTTACATTTAGCTCATTAATAGTAAGATACTCCTACGTCGAATTTGGTTAAACTCAGAACATTCATATGACAAGCGTAATACTCTCCTAAAAGGAAGACATTCTTACTACAAGCGTAATACTCTCCTAAAAGGAAGACATTCTTACTGGTATGTTCAATAATACTCACTACTATAACCATGAAATTTTTCAATCGAAATTTCAACCGATTTGTCCTAAAATTGGTAAAAAATTTCATATTTTGAACCAAAAAAAGGTTCAAAAAATTCTCATTGAAATCAAATCTCGATCGAAAATTTTTTGTCGAAATTTTAAAATTTCGATTGCAAAAAATAGGTCGAAATCTTGATATTTCGAATGTTTTGTTTCGGTCGATATTTGAAACTTTTATTTTTATTTATCGGAAACAGCGGTGGCATAAAGGGATCGAGGCGAGAGGCACTACTTGGTGGGAGTAAAGAAAGAATTGAAGGACGAAGGAAGAAAGAAGAAGGAAGAAGGAAGAGTGAAAGAAGAAGAAAGAATACGAAAGGGGATCGGGTTTTAGTTTAGGAAATTTCGAACTGATTTAGTTTCAGTCGAAATCTTTGACCCTTTACATTATCAGTCGAGATTTTTATATATTTTTTTTCAAAGATTATTTTGACTGAATTTAAATTGGTCGAAGTTTAATCATCATTTCGATCGATTTAAATTTGGTTGAAATTTTTTTGATCGAAAATAAATTTGTTTGAAATTGTAATTAAAATTTCGATCGAATTTATTTTTCCGTAATAGAAATATTAGTTTTTTTTCTCACACTTACTTTTTTTTTCTTCTTTTTCTGTAATAAAATTTCGATCGATTTGCTTGAGAGTTGGTCGTTCTATACTATTACTCATATTTGATAATTAAGATGGATTTTATGATTTTTTTTCTAAAAAAAATTAAGATAATTTCATCATATTGAAAATTAATACTGTATTATTTTGCCCTTAAACTACAAATTGGTTGATAAAATTTTGGGATCAATGCAGAGTAATCTTATTCAAACTTGTGAACTAATTTAATTTATGGAGTGAGAGAAGATATATAATACTCATTATAATCTTGATGAACTGTGAGAGAAGATATATATATAATATATAAGAGAAGATATAATATATAACAACAAAGAGAGTGAGAAGATATATAATATATAAGAGAAGATATAATATATAACAACAAAGAGAGTGAAATTAGATCATATGTCTCAGTTAATGCATCCTAATTTTAATGTCACCAACCTAAGATTACGTGGTCAAGGGATGAATGTCCCACCTTGATCCTCTCCATCAAAACTAAGATTTCGTCCCATCTCAATCTATATAGATTCCTACTCTTTTGGCAATTGTTCGATCATGATATATAAAAGATTTGGGGTAAAATCGGTCCTATCTTTTTTTGGGAAAAAAGAGTTCTCTTTTAGAATGTTGAAAGGAAATTTAGAAGTTCTCTTTCTAAGAAGCAGCCAAAAACCCGACAAACTCAAGTAATTAGGATGTAAATGTCCGTGCAGAGTAATCTTATTCAAACTTGTGAACTAATTTAATTTATGGAGTGAGAAATTATTTCTCAAGTTTAATTCATACTTGAAATAAAGGATTATTAGCTTAAACCAGTACTATGCCCGAAAGTACATTAAATTTATTTGTTTATAAAATTAAATTGATAGAAACTATGATTTTTGTTTTTGAAGTTTTCAGATTAGCAAAACGAAAACATGATTTTTATGGCTAAGGTTGGAGAGAAATAACATCTCAAACTTTGTTGCTTTTTCAAAGTTATGCTTCAGCCTTTTTTTTTCTCATATCATACAACAATTGACAGATAAATTTCTCACTCCATAAATTAAATTGATATGTTTTTTTTCAGACTTAATAAGCAATCAAAATATATTTTATTTTTTATCTATATATGACATGAGTAGTAGAATACTCCCCAGGTGATCGATCAAACCCAAAAAAGTCAAAAGATAGAAATTGTTAAAATCAACAATTCAATCAAAAATATATGATAAAAATAGTAAAATCAATAGGAAAATGGATCATATAGAAAGAAAAGCGAGTTAAACAAAAAAAAATGCTGAATTGATTAAAAAAAAAAAAAAACAAGGTTAACTGGCAAAATAATGGGTAAAACCAGAAAAAAAAAATTGAATGACATCGGCTAAACACGGGATAACAAAAAAATGGATAAAATCAATAAAAGAACAAAAAAAATGGTGAATTGATAAAACATCAAGGTTAACCGACAAAAAAATGGGCAAAACCAATAAAAAAAATTGAATGACATCGGCTAAACACGGGATAACAAAAAAATGGATCAAATCGATAAAAGAAAAAAATGAGTTGATTGGCAAAAAAGAAAGGTGAAATATGTGAGAAAATATGTTAAATAAGCAAAATAATAAGTAAAATCAGACTAAAATTGGGTCAAACCGGAGAGAATGAATGAACTGATTAACAAGTGTAAAAATCAACTAATGGGTTAACTTGAGAATGGAATGATCGTTTAATAAACTGGATAAACCATAAAAAAATTGTGAATGAACAGGTTAAAATAACAAAAAAGAAATGATAAACTCAATGTAAAAGCAGACAAAATCAATATTTCTTTGTAAGTTTTTAAAAAATTAAAGTTAATCACGTGCAAAACACGTGCACTTTTCTAATTTAATTAAAAGAAATTAATTAAGAGAATGAGTGAACTGATTAACAAATGTGAAAATCAATTAATGGGTTAACTTGAGAATGGATGGATCAACTAACATAAGAAATTAGTTAATCACATGCAAAACACGTGCACTTTTCTAATTGGATAAAAAAAAATTAGTTAGTTACGTGCAAAACACGTGCACTTTTCTAATTTGATTAAAAAAATTAGTTAATCACGTGCAAAATACGTGCAATTTTCTAATTTGATTAAAATAAATTAGTTAATCACGTGCAAAGCACGTGCACTTTTCTAGTATAAAATAAAAGAAATGGCCCAACTAGCTTATTATAATTTCTAATCAAAATTCATATAAAACTCGGCAATAATTGATTTCTCGATATCAATCAAGATAACAAATGAAAGCTGGTAGCCTAATAACACGCATGAAACAGAGCAAATAACACGCAACTGGACATTAATGGACAAGGAATTTTGTTTTTCTTCAACAGAAAGTAATCACATACATACATATATGACTATAAAGTCTATCATGCACGCTGATGAATTGGCACGCATCAACATTATTTAATGGACACCAGGAATGGAGCATATAATGGAAATGACGGGAATAACAACTTTTGGAAAACGGAATCGGAATCGGGTGGTACCGACTCCTCCACCACCAACAACCTCTGTCGTCTGATTTCTTGCAGATCCTCCACCACCAACTGTCGGCATTCTCGCATTCACCACAGAGAGAAGGAGGATGATCAGCAGCAAGTTTAGCCCCTTCATCTTCCAACGTTTTGAATGTAAATAAATATTAAATTGAATTATGTACATTCTCAGTAGGAAAATCAACTATAAATAGGGAACTAACAGGGGTAAAACCGTAAACTCTCCTATAATTAATATAACTAATACCAACTTCTGAATTTATTGCAACTTCTAATTCATTCTATATCTATACTTAACTGGTTGAGAGTTGGTCGTTCTATACTATTACTCTTATTTGATAATTAAGATGATTATTTTATGTTTTTCTTTCTAAAAAAAATTAAGATAATTTCATCATATTGAAAATTAATACTGTATTATTTTGCCCTTAAACTACAAATTAGTTGATAAAATTTTGGGATCAATTTTGCCCTCAAATTGGCCCTAAATATATAAAATAAAAGAAATGGCCCAACTAGCTTATTACATTTCTAATCAAAATTCATATAAAACTTGGCAATAATTGATTTCTCGATATCAATCAATATAACAAATGAAAGCTGGTAGCCTAATAACACGCATGAAACAGAGCAAATAACACGCAACTGGACATTAATGGACAAGGAATTTTGTTTTTCTTCAACAGAAAGTAATCACATACATATACATATATGACTATAAAGTCTATCATGCACGCTGATGAATTGGCACGCATCAACATTATTTAATTTGTTACTACTTAATGAATAATTATTTAATTTGTTACTTAATGAATAATTATACATACCAACCTTTAATCAAGTAACAGTTATTTATATTTTAATAATGAGATTATTGCAAGTGTCGTATGGTATTCTACAATCGCCCTTAATATGTGCCAATAAATCTTGACTATTCATTCACGCAAGTTTAATTTTGATCTGTCTTCTGTAGTCTGTACATTTTTTTTTATATATATATGTCTAGTCCTCAACTTTACTTCCCTAAGCTTGGAAAAATAAACTTACATACATTTAATTAAAGAGATGACTCTGAGACAAATTTTCCATTTTTTGTTTGATATTCTAACAGGATGTAATTCTGAAACTCGTGTCGACATGTGTGAGGAATTTGTGGATGATAAAAAAGTGGAGTCGTTTAAAATGCCGGTTCATTACCCTCGTTACAAGAAGGAAGATTATGAGAAGATGGAGGATTGGAAGCTTGATAATCTTCTTCAGCAGTATGGATTGGGATTTGATGGTACTTTAGAGGAGAAAAGAGCTTATGCAATGGGAGCTTTTTTGTGGCCTCATCAACTCTAGTTATTATATTTAAATTCATCTGTTTCTATTATTATTATTATTATTATTCTTTTATGTCCTTATAATTTATAAACTTTTATAATAATTAGAAAAGTGCACGTGCTTTGCACATGATTAACTAATTTTTATTAATCAAATTAGAAAAGTGCACGTGCTTTGCACATGATTAACTAATTTTTATTAATCAAATTAGAAAAATGCACGTATTTTGCACGTGATTAACTAATTTTTTTTTAATCAAATTAAAAAAGTGCAGGTGTTTTGCATGTGATTAACTAATTTCTTTTAATCAAATTAGAAAAGTGCGCGTTCTTTGCACGTAATTAACCAATTTCTTTTAATCAAATTAGAAAAGTCCACATGTTTTGCATGTGATTAACTAATTTCTTATGTTAGTTGAATCATATCATCATTTTTAATCATACTATGGTCTTAAGACATTCCACATAATTTACTGGTTAGCCTTGTTTTTTTTTTTAATCAATTCACGGTTTTTTTTGGTTAACTCGTTTTTCTTTCTATATGATCCATTTTCCTATTGATTTTACTATTTTTATCATATATTTTTTATCGAATTGTTGATTTTAATAATTTCTATCTTTTGACTTTTTTGGGTTTAAGCCAATTATACATTTTTAGTTAACTAAATAAATAATACCTTTTTTTATTCATGTAGCATGAATATGACAAAAAAAATTTTAGTCTCTTAATATTTTTGAGGTTCCTTTATAAGTAATAACTTTTTAACAACTTTTCAAAGAAATTTTTGAAGAAATATAGAATTTTTTTTTTTTTTGTTATTATTAATATTTTAATGAGTTGTAAAACTTTAAAAGATAATTGTAAGGTTGATGTAGGATAGACTTCTTGTCTAATTATACTTCTAGGATTTTTTTTATTTAACTTTTTGCCATAAAATTAAATATCACAATATAATTTAAATAGGGGTATATTAGTCTTCACAAAAAAGGGAAGAAATTTTCTTAGGCCAACTCGTACTTTTATATGTATATATATAAATATAAATAAATAAATAAATAAATAATAATATAAATAAATAAATAAATAATAATAATATAATAAATAAATATAGATATAGATAGATAAAATTAAATATCACAATATAATTTAAATAAGGGTATATTAGTCTTCACAAAAAAGAAAAAAAAAATTCTTAGGCCAACTCGTACTTTTATATGTATATAGATAGATAGATAGATATAGATAATAAAGGGGTGTGGCAAAAAATTATCAAGTGAGATTGATTGGCCCAAATACTAATAAGTGAAATAGTTGCCCGTTGAAATTAATTTCGGAATATAAATTGGACTGTTTGATTTTGAACCCATCCCGTTTCCAGATATCCATCTAGAATTAATGATGGGCTAGACGCTCCCCACTCCCCACATTTCGAATTTCAATAATTCTTCTCTTTGGGTTTACTATTAAGTTTAAAACGTATTTATAATTGTTCTAGAAAAAGTAATATTCCTGGCTGGCAGTTCATTTGTGTTTTGTTTTGTTACTATAAAATATACTATTAGAGAATGTTGGTTCAAGTATTTTTTTCTAAAATAACTAGTTTCCCCCACCTCCACTTTTTGAATGTTGATTACATAAGCCATATTGGAAATTTAATTATAACAAAAAGTAGGATTTTTTCTTTTTCTTTTTCTATTTTAGGAAATAAGAAACAGTAAGATCGATGGAAGGTTCTAAAAATTCTCAACTATTTCCACTCATCTATATACACATATTGAAAATTTTCACATTTCTATGATTATTTTCTTACCTTTTTATAACTTCTTCTCCAAAATCGTACCTTTTAATTGTAACAAATAATTAAAAAAAAAGCCTAATAAACTCGTCTGTGAGCAATAGAGCACCAAACATGATATGTTGGGCATGAAATTCATAATTAGATTTTGTTTTGAGAACCATTTATATAAAACCAAACTCCAATCCACCATTTGGCAGACTTCTGAAATTGGCAATTTCATCTGGTCTTTCGGATATCCATTTTGCAGTTTAAATATACCCTCCTTTTTTGGGGTCAAAATGAAATATATTACTAGTATATTTTAAACGTATAGTCAACATTTCTAATAGAATAGAGGAAACTCTAGATGTACCGTAAATTAATTCTACACATATGCTTCATTCTCATCATATGGGGTTAATTCGTAATGTGAATTTATTCCTCCATAATTTAAAAAAACAATTTACTCCATATAAAAAATTTAAAGAAGTAATTTGCTCCCCTAAACTAGAGAGTCTAACTTACTTTTCGAAATTGTAAGTAGACATGAAAAGTGCTTTATAACATAAATTGCCACATTTATCATAACATAGGAGGTAAAGTGCCACATATAAAAATGTCAAGGAGACTGTAAAATTTTTATAAAATTACAAGGAGTAAAATAAAGTGCTTTTTTCAAATAACAAATAAATAAATTGAATAGATTGGCATGAACTCATATGGGAGGTAGGATAAAGGTTGTAGTAGTTTATTATATACAAAACAAAAGCAAGTAGGAATCGCGTTTGAAAGCGAGTGCTAGAAACTTCAGAAGCCGCTTTTAAAGTTCATTGCGTTTGCAGCAGCAGCAACTCCACCGTCCAACCATCTCAATCAATTATTAAAATTGTTGTATATACCTATCAGAATGGGCACAATTGAGTTAATTGCATATTGACCCACTCGACTCTTCTACCCCAATAATTCAAACAGTTCTTTCTCGTGTCCATTCCCACAACAATAATAATAATAATAATAATAAATAATATATTACTATAATCACACCTTTTTTTTTCATCTTCTAGAGTTGATGCATAGGTTTATTAAAATACAACGCACACATTTAGTTATGATATTTGTGAAATCTCACAAACAATAAAACAGTTACAATTAATTATCATGTTTGTTTGCCGATGAGACCTTAACCAAGTGGTTAAGGATGAGGCTCCATGACCAGGAGGTCATAGGTTCAACTCCCACGAATGTGGGTATTTTCTCGAGTTTCATACTAGCATTTCTCTAGTTTAATACTAGTAATTTGTTCACTTTGTTATCATTGGAATAGTTTCGATTCGATATAGTGTTTGATGTAACAATGTATTCACCATCTTAAAAAAAAGTATCATGTTTGGTTTATAAGTAGAAGGGACTGGTCCCACTAATGCGGTGAACTCAAGCTTAAATGTTCCAACGTAATGTGTCTAACATGTCTCAAAAGAGATAAAGTCATGTCCAAAACTTGAATACGTTCGAAAGCCAAAAGCCAAAAGAAGAAAATATAACATCATCAACAAATTAAATGCATCATGTCAGCACCTCGAAATAATTCATCCAACTAAAGGGCATTGTTGTCATGCACAAATAATTGTCTACATGTGTGGAAGTTATATATATAGGAGTACCTTTTATTCTTAAGAACTTACTCTCTCTTCTTCCCAGAGCCTCTCCTCCAACTCTAAATCAAAATAACAAAAAAAAAAAAAAAAATGGATGAAAGGGGTGATTCCATAGTTGAAACAGCCACCTCAACTCAGAACTATTATCTGCTCATGAAAAGAACAATTCAGTTTCTAGTCCCATTTTCCCTTTTTTCTTTCATAATTTCCTACTTTTCAGGCTTCACATTCACTGTCTTCTTCGCCTATAATTTCGAGTTATCCACTTTGTTTTTCCAACTCTTTGATCTAGACAGGAAGTACATGTTCCTGATTTGCAATGGTATCCTTGCGTTTCTCGCCAAGAACTTGAGAATTACTTCATCCGGCTCAGACTACGGTACCTTGGTGACCAGTAGTACTGAGCAGCAAATGACTGAACTGCCTCGAATATTAGAAGAGGCAGCAGTTCAAGAAAATGTAGAGTCCATGGAATATGAAAATAGTCCAATCGAAGAAGAAATACAATTAGCACAAGAACAAGAACGTGAAGGTTTCCATGAAGAAGCTGAGGAAATGAAGACAGAAGGTTCGGTTTTAGTAGAGAGTGAAGTTTGGGAAGAAGAAGAAGATAGCGATTATGATGAAAGTACATTTATCGAGGGCACTACATCATCGGTGGTGGAAGACATAAACGATGCTATTGTAAGCACAGAAGAGTTGAACAAGAAGTTTGAAGAGTTTATAAGGAAAATGAAAGAAGAGTTAAGGATTGATGCCCAACAACCACTCATAACAGTGTGAATTGAAAGCATCTTCAGGATTTCTTCAAGTCTTGTTTTTTTACACCAATGAACTCCCCCCATCTAATATGAAAGAAATTATATTTTAGCTTTTTTCCTTCATGGTTAATTAAATATATATGTACCTTCCTTTCCTCTTTAATATATACTGCTGTATTATTAAAACTCTCCCACTTTCTACTCATATATTGTTGGATTTTGTACTTGCATAATCTAGTTGAGATATGGTTACTTTTAGTTCTAAATGAATCAAGCAAAAAATACTTCCCAATCCCATATTTTGCAATATAGTTTATCAGAAGATATCATTATATTTAGCATGGTAAGAAGAGACTGTGATTGACCCAAAATTGTTGGAGCCGTGTTTGGATCTGTTTTTGGCACTTAGATTGCGTTTCATTAATCTAAACAAAGTGAAAACATGATACGACATACTTAAAACCTCCCAAATTTAAAATACTCAAATCACCAGATTTGGACCTACATTTGAACTCTAGAACTTGGGGGACTCTTGATATACCAAGTCTTCGTCATCCTACGTGGCAGTCCAAATAAAACCAAATCCTTAACCTCTGGGGCCCACACCTATCAATAAGCTCTTCGTCGACATTACGAGATCAACACATACGAAAGACTTATGCACGTCGATACCTTTACCCTGTGATGATCAGCCTACATTACCCTTCTCAAGCAGGTTATTAACCATACAACTTCAGACTCTGTTCCATTGCGGTCGAATCGGTATACCCGGTTCGTATCCGACCCGAATTCGACCTACATCCAACATGCCAGACCCGGTTGGCTAATTTCATAACTATAAATACCCCTCATTAATATGCCAAAATGTACGCACTAAATACTTTAAAGCTCCACTTACCTTTTCTCGTCTCGATACTTACTTAGGCATCGGAGAGTTATAGCCGAGTCACCACCGACATTACCTGACGTAGTTTTCTTTGACTACATATTAGGTTCTCAAAATCGAAGTGGAGCTTGATTGACCTGCTATACTTCATATTGAAGAAGCCTATTTGACACATGGACCTTGAAACATTATTATATTACCTCACTAAAAATACCTTCATCAAAATAAATCCAATTTCTTTTACAGACACATTTACAATGAATTTCATTCACAAAGTCTCTTACAAACAAGACTTGACACTTACTATCTTTCACCATTAGCTCCAATTAAATTTTAACAGCATTCAAACTATATTTCACATTTTTAAACCCTACAAAGTAATATAGAAATCTTTTGTTGCAACCCCATGCTTTAGCTGCATCAATATTCTCTACATGAGGGCACATATCATATTATATTTCAAATACTCGAGTTTTACTAATCATTTTTTTAATCAGTGACCTAAAACAGAATCGAAGTCCTTTTTAGTAACAAATTATATGAACACACTGTTGAGTAGACTTTTGATTGTTCCCCATGAAATTTGGAAAGATGAACATTCAAGAATTTCACCAAAAAGGTACTGACTCTAAGTACAGTTTCAGTGAAATCAAGTGAAACAATATCTTCTAATCAACATAACAATAATTTAAGCACTGTGGAACCTCGTTTTTCACTTTATCAATAACAAGACAAACTAAAAATCCCGTAGGATTGAGCCAAACTTGCCACATGTCTCCACTCGAGCATCCAAATCAACACAAAATGTAATTCCACTTTACCAATAATAACAGTACAAAGGGTAGGGTCGGAATCAGATATGTATCACACCATTGATAATCCTACCACAGAAAAAGAAAATGGGTCCTCTCTAATTGATTGAGTAACTAACAGGACCCATAAGACAGATTCCATTAAGGACAAATAAAGGAACACAAATAGCTTTAAGGTTGATATACATATATATATATATATATATATATATATATATATATATTATATGACAATAACTTGACATTGGTTTACTCTCTTGTCCACATTAAACTGCACAGTAGTTCAGATACTGACCTAACAAAGATGTTCCTAAATTTTGTGGTCCAAAAGTTGGTCAATTTTTTCATAATTTAATCTGGTCTCCAACTAGTTTGAAATATAGCAACTCATGAATGGGGCCTTGTTTGCAACAAGTTCAAATGGGTGAATCATGTGTAATGGGAATTACCTGAAACTTGAATCACAGATGAAAGAGAGAGAGAGAGATCTAGAATGTCCTCAGCCTTGGTTGAAGGGAATGATCATAGATCTTACAAATTTAGGAAGCCAGAAGTGTGTATGATCTGATGTGTCTCTGCAAAATGAAAGGTGTGCATTTACTAAAATAAGACAAGTCAACGCAGAATTAATGAGATTGTGATAGTTCAAAAGTAGGCAGAAGCAAATGAGCAAAGGAACATGCGCATGTAGCCCCAGATCATCCAACTTAGCATTTAAATCTCGCGGAGCCACAATAATTACCAAGAACATGTGGACTAATAGATTTAAAAAAAATTAAAATCAAGAAGCGATCATTCAATGTAGTGATGCGTAATTTTAACAACTCTCAGAAGTTCTACACTATTTTCAGTTTAGTTCTGTTAGAAAGAGAACATTATAACAAGAATTAAGGGTACAAGATACTTTGAAAGTTAAAGTGGCGTCACAATATAGATTCCATGTTAATTTTAAGAGAATTAGCAAAACGGACAAGGTAGAAGATCAAGGACATGTTTTGGATCATATTTCTCTTTATTCCTCATCATTTCCTTGTGTGCATTTACTAAAATAAGACAAGTGTTTCAACGAAGAATTAATGAGATTGTGATAGTTCGAAAGTAAGCAGAAGCAAATGAACAAAGGAACATGCGCATCTTATTTACTAAAATAAGACAAGTGTTTCAACGAAGAATTAATGAGATTGTGATAGTTCGAAAGTAAGCAGAAGCAAATGAACAAAGGAACATGCGCATGTAGCCCCAGATCATCCAACTTAGCCTCTGAATCTCGCGGAGCCACAATAATTACCAAGAACATGTGGACTAATAGATTAAAAGAAAATTAAAATCAAGAAGCGATCATTCAACGTAGTGATGCTTAATTTTAACAGCTCTCAGAAGTTCTACACTATTTTTAGTTTAGTTCTGTAAGAAAGAGAACATTATAACAAGAATTAAGGGTACAAGATACTTTGAAAGTTAAAGTGGCATCACAATATAGATTCCATGTTAATTTTAAGAGAATGTAGCAAAACTGACTAGGTAAAAGATCAAGGACATGTTTTGGATCATATTGCTCTTTATTCCTTTTCATTTTCTTGTGTGCATTTACTCAAATAAGACAAGTGTTTCAACGAAGAATTAATGAGATTGTGATAGTTCGAAAGTAAGCAGAAGCAAATGAGCAAAGGAACATGCGCATATAGCCCCAGATCATCGAACTTAGCCTTTAAATCTCGCGGAGCCACAATAATTACCAAGAACATGTGGACTAATAGATTTAAAAAAAATTAAAATCAAGAAGCGATCATTCAATGTAGTGGTGCGTAATTTTAACAACTCTCAGAAGTTCTACACTATTTTCAATTTAGTTCTGTAAGAAAGAGAACATTATAACAAGAATTAAGGGTACAAGATACCTTGAAAGTTAAAGTGGCATCACAATATAGATTCCATGTTAATTTTAAGAGAATTAGCAAAACGGACAAGGTAAAAGATCAAGGACATGTTTTGGATCATATTTCCCTTTATTCCTTCTCATTTTCTTGTGTGCATTTACTAAAATAAGACAAGTGTTTCAACGAAGAATTAATGAGATTGTGATAGTTCGAAAGTAAGCAGAAGCAAATGAGCAAAGGAACATGCGCATGTAGCCCCAGATCATCCAACTTAGCCTTTAAATCTCGCGGAGCCACAATAATTACCAAGAACATGTGGACTAATAGATTTAAAAAAAATTAAAATCAAGAAGCGATCATTCAACGTAGTGATGCATAATTTTAACAACTCTCAGAAGTTCTACACTATTTTCAGTTTAGTTCTGTAAGAAAGAGAACATTATGAGATTGTGATAGTTCGAAAGTAAGCAGAAGCAAATGAACAAAGGAACATGCGCATGTAGCCCCAGATCATCCAACTTAGCCTTTGAATCTCGCGGAGCCACAATAATTACCAAGAACATGTGGACTAATAGATTAAAAGAAAATTAAAATCAAGAAGCGATCATTCAACGTAGTGATGCTTAATTTTAACAACTCTCAGAAGTTCTACACTATTTTCAGTTTAGTTCTGTAAGAAAGAGAACATTATAACAAGAATTAAGGGTACAAGATGCTTTGAAAGTTAAAGTGGCATCACAAAATAGATTCCATGTTAATTTTAAGAGAATGTAGCAAAAGGACAAGGTAAATCAAGGACATGTTCTGGATCATATTGCTCTTTATTCCTTTTCATTTTCTTGCAAAGTTGCAATCCTAGAAAAAATTATATTTCATCAAAATGGAATGATATGCTAGCATGGAATAATATAGAAACTACCAAAAATAACACTTCCAAGTATATGAGCAATAGGAAAGGGGCTAATCAAAATCAATAATTTGTTTCTCATTTAAGTCATGGAGCTACTAAAAAGACAGGGAATATTTAAATCCTTGTTTTGTGCATACCTGCATAATAATATATTCAACTATATCTAAAATTTTCTTGAAAATAAACTCAAGAAAGTGGAAGTAGGTCTATAAAAAAAATACCCAGAACACTGGAACCTATAGCTATCGAACATAACCCACAGGAAACAATAATAAATCAGAGGTAAATGATACATTGTTCCTTATAGAAATCCTTTTATATTTTTAGCAAAATTCATATCCAACTAAAATGCTTCATCATCGCTCTTAGAAATCATAAATGCTAATAATAAGTCCGTAAAGATATAATCTTTAAGTAATGTCGACTTAAATTTCAATCTTTTCGAGTTAAAAGAATTTATAAAGAACCCACACGGCATATATCTTTAATTTAAGTCAACTAATTTGTTCAATAACCCAGAAAGCCAGCACTACGTAAACCTAAATGAAGCTTAATTTAATCAGAAAAGAGTAAGAAATCGAAGCTCAAGGTTGAGAAATTGGCGTACCATAAGCCTCAATTGTTAGTATTTTCTTGTAAATATTTAGAGTGTCAATTAGCGTGTGAAAAAGGGAAATTTTACCGATCTCGTTAAATAGAGCGTGCGTGTGAAAATTGGAGTTTTGGGGCGTAAATTGGCTGGGCTTTCTTACCTAAGGCCATCCCCAATGGTTTCCCGGGGCCATTCCCGGGCCAGCCCTCAGGCCAGTCCCCGAGCCAGTCCGGACTCTGGGTGATCATCTTCAGTGGTGGTCTTCAGCACTCAATTTCTTTCAAAAATTTTTCTTCCCCACTCTCACCTTTTTTATAATAGTTTTAATATTGATAATAATAATAATAATAATAATAATAATAATAATAGAATAATAATAATAATAATAATTATTATTATAATATTTAAACATTATATAAATTATAATTATAATTAATTCAAAACACGAATTATAACATTAAATAAAAGGCACATATAAAAACAAGATAACAGTTACAACAAACACACATTGAAAAAAAACAGAGAATATTACAACATTTATTGATTTGCCATCTGGAACCAGTCGGTGTCTTCATGCGATGATCCTCCAAAATATGGTTAACAATACATGTAAATTATATAATTTATGTATTTTTTTAATTAAGTATGTTTTTATATATTTCTTTGCTTAGGGTATTAATCAAAATTATTTGTCGGTGTTTAATTATATTTTCAAGTAATTCTAATTCCAATTTAGGAGGAAATTTTATTTTATTAAATCATTAATAATTACTATTGTAATCAAAATTAATAATAATTAAACAAATACTACAAATTAAACAAATACTACAAATTCTTTATTCTTATTTTTTCAATCTAAAATTAATAATGATAATTAAACAAATACTACAAATTTTATTATAATTTTAACAAATACTAAAAAATTTAATTAAGAAAAACACTCAATTTCTATACATGCAAAGCAAAAAAGAAAGAAAGATAATGCATAGCAGCTGTCTTCTTCTAAGATTCGTGCTCAATTTATTCATTTTTAAAAAATTAAAAAAAAAAGAACCAATCAGGTGGCGCCAAGTGGCGCCACCTGAATTAAAAAGGGGAGAGTGCATATCACTCTCCCATCTTCTTCCCCAAAGATCACTCGCGCGCCGTTCCAGCCACCATTCCCGCCCGCGACCGCACCAGAGCCCGTGCCGCCCCGCGCCCCGCCCCGGACCACCATTGGAGACGGTTATCCAGCCCAGCCCGGCCCTCACGCGCGCCCCGAGCCCGCCATTGGAGATGGCCTAAGGTCCATGTTTTTTTAACACTAATATCTGATTTTATTTGTGTCCATAATTGTTTAGTTTTTCTTGTTCTTTTTTTTACTAGGGAATCCGCAACTATTGAAGATCACATGGTAAACTCCGCTCGCATGCACTAGCTCGCAAACTACATGAGATATGTAAACCACACTAGGCAAATCAGATTTTTGCCTAGCCTGGTGAGATTGACCTAGAAATTAAAGTGTTGGCAATGAATTTCGAACTCAAGTGTAGTGAAAGGAGAAAGTTGAATGGTATCTACATTTAATCTGAGTAGTTAATTTAAATGTTCAAGTCAAGATATTCAAAGTCATCATTTAATGATACTAGTTAACATAAGTCAAGATGTTCAAAGTCAAAGCATAACAATCCAATAGTCAAGGTTAACAATCCAATGCAAAGATTATTCCAAGATCCAAATAGAGCCCTGGCCGATCAGGTCGAACAACAATCTTTCCGAACCTTTGATGCCTAAGTCAAATCGAAATACAACGCAAATAATTTTGAACTTATAGTAAACAAAGCAGAGCTATAAACATGTACTTTACTTCATTGATTGTGGGGCATTAATAGGAGTGAAATACCCCAAATGGAGTAAGGTCGATCGAATATATCCAAGTTGGCTCGTATGTCTAACGCGTGAACCCTAAAGTGTTTCTTGGGGTTCAATTGGTATAATAATCTAATAGTGATGTACTTAGGGTGAGTTTGGCCTAGCGATTCGAAAAACAATTATAGGAGAATTAATTTTACTAAAATTGATTATGGTAATAATTGATTATGATAAAAATTAATTATAGAATAATTGCTTTTGTATAATAGCTTTTGTAAAAGTAACACTTTAGTTGCTTCCAAAATAAGTTGATTTTTTGCTTCTCGAGATCACAAAAGTGATTATGAACTTGGGGGCCAAACACCATGAAAATCACGACTGAACATAAGTAATTTTTATAATCAGGGCCAAACACTTCAAAAATCACAATAGAGATGTAAAAGTGATTCTAAGAGCTCCAATCGCTGGGCCAAACTCACCCTTAGTCATGTGAATCGCCATGTGGAGGGTCTATTCATGATGATCTAGCGGTTGGGATCGAAAATGAGATCTAAAGGTCTAGATATAGTCATGTCAATAGTAGGCCCCTCAGTTTTCTAGCCAAGCCATATGCTTTTTAATTATTCCGTGTCAAGAATGCAACTCGAGGTCGAGTAGCTAGGTTGATAGGACATAAGGGCATCTCCTATATATAAGGGGAGGGTGGATTTTGGGGTTTTTGGATCTAGGGGGTGAATTTACCAACTAAAATGTATAGAGTGGAAGAAAATGCAAAAACCCCTTGAAGCTTTCACCCACAGCTTGAAGCGGTGAGGCAAGCCACCTCACCGCTCGCGGTGGGTTACTCGCTGGGCGGGCGAGTGCAACCGCCCAGCCAGCAGGTGGTCGACTGTTCATCCCTTTACTTTTTTTTTTGGTTTTTTTGGTTTTATTTATTTTATATAATAAAAACCCTTTTAATTTAAAAAAAATTACAATACCTTATTTAATAAAATGTAACTCTGATTTAATCTTAGTTTTATTTAATTTGTGTACTATTTTTAAAAAGTTAATTTTAGTATAAAAATGTAACTTTTATTTAGTAAAATCAAATTTAATGTAACTATTATGTTGGAAAATTTAATGTCAATATTAAATTATTTTTATAATTTCCAAATCATGTCAATCAAGTATTTAATTGTTGTATTATTGTGCACCAATTTTAAAATCCCTTTAAAAGTTAATTATTAGAAACTCAAAATTAATTAATAAAATTGAAACCTTAAAAGAACTTTTTTTTTTTTTTTTTTTTTTTATAATAAACCTTATATATGATTCATTAAATAAAAAATGATATAATCCTAACAATTAGACATCTAAAATAAATACGATTACATATGATCGCCATTTGGACCGTGTATTGCCCACATATGTTCAACTAAGTCCTTTTATTATTATTATTATTATTATTATTATTAAGTGAGAGTGGGGGAAATTGAGAATTTTAATTAAATAGAATTAATAGATTGATACATTTTAGATGACTTATGAAAAGGAAATGGGAAGCTGTACTTGAATTCTGAGGGGAAGCTGGACTGAGTGAGGGGAAGCTGGACTTGAACTGAATATACACTGGAGATGCCCTAAGAGGTTATATGGCTTGTTCGAACAGTCTTGGCTGTCACGTTTTGAATAAGTAGCTAGATGTCACATGAGAGTAGTCAAGATATAGTATATCAAATAAGAACAATAATCTAATTCCAAATATTATGTTGTTCCAAAAGAAGAATTTACAAACACGTGACAGGTTCAAAATGCTTATGCTTGTACTGATTTTATAGTTTTCTTTTATTCTGTTGTTGGTTGACTTTTCTAATTTCCTTTCAATTTTCCAATTATTTGGTCACATTGGGAATAAGTGATAATTAAGTTCTCTCCAGCATTTTCAGGTGGCAGTCATAAGCAACCTTAATCTAATTAACAATATTGGAACAGGAGTGCAAATCCACTAATTATTCCTTATTATGATAATTTAATTTCCGGGATATATACCATCACTCATGAGATAATTATGTAGCATTTTATTGAGAAAAAAGAGTATTGTTAAATAGAGGTTGATAGAAGAGAACCTCCATAAAAAATATAACATAAAGGTAACAAATTTAAATTTAAAGAGCCGAAAACATAACAAGAAACTGTCCAAATAACAAGGCTATGGGTCGATTGATTTGTATTCCGTTGGATCATTTTGAAGCGCAACTTAAACCATTTGTGCCGTTTACTTATGATAAGATTGATCTGGAAAAAAAAAAACTACTTATAATAGGATTTTATTGGCAATGTCATAATCTTATAGCAATAAATAAGTGGACAGTTAATTGGGTTGGATTCTAAATGGACCGAGTTCAAAATAAGATATGAGTAATGGGCCCAAAATAAGATTTGTATAAGATGAGTTGGGTTGTGCTAATGATTTCAATTCTCATGAAACTCTTTTTTTTTTTTTTTTTTTTCTTAAAGGGTGAAATACAGTTTCTTCCCTTAAAGTATGAAGGTGATATCGGTTACCCCCTAAAGTATCAATTGTAACACTTACATCCTTTTATTATATTTTATTTTATTAATTTATCAAAAAAGAATCTTTATTAATTATGAACTCATCCATCCAAATAATTAAATATCAACATCTTTATTAATTATCAAAAATAATTTCACCATTTCATCTTTTTTCCAATTATTTTTTTGTTATTTTTTGCCATAATTTTTATATTGAAATTTTATGTTCCTTTTAATATATTGTATTTTAAATTAAATCATCAACATTATCTCAATGTATAATTTTTTGTCCTTAATTAGTTAGAATGTTGTCCTATTGTAATCGATGTTGTTTTCAAGTGTTGTATTTGATGTTGTTTTCAATTGTTTCGATGTAGTTTTTGTTATTTTAATCGATGTTATAAGATTTTAATACTATTACTACTATTATTATTTTATTTGTAGTATTTTTATTATTCTTTTAATTATAATTATAATTATGGTGAGAGCGAGAAAGAGTTGCAGGGGAAGCCCTTCGATTAGAGACGAGTAGATAGAGGCAGGGGCAGGACTTTCAAGCCCCTTGATGGGAGATGTCCTTATGGTTGAGTCTATTTGTCAATATTATCTCTGAATAAATGATCTGTAATTGTAAGTTAAAATTAAAAACTCAAATTAATAAATAGAAAAATGCCTACCAGCTAAAATGTTCACATATCCATTAGGTAAACTATTATAGATTATTAGAGGATAATACAAACTTAATTCGTAACTAATTAACCAACTCCACCAGCCAGTTGATTTGGCCTAGATTACAAATTTGTGTAAAAGACAATAATTATTTTCAAGACAGTTGAGCAATTAGACACATTTATGGTCCACTAAACCATAAATTTCTAGGTCCTAAATCATGTATACAGGCTCCTAAAATAAGACCACAATTTATTTTTCTTCCAATAATCCAATTGTTAGGTGCTTAAATTCAAGATTCTTTAGCTTCGTACATGTCACATTTGCAGACGAATCAATGACATAAATATTCCTTTGTTTAGCTTCAATTTTAATTATCATCATTATTTTGTCATATTATGAGGAAATAAAATTTAATGGATAAACATGGGCTTAATTTCACTTTGCACCCTACAAATAGGAGCATTTTCCACTTTGCACCCTACAAAAAAAATTATCCCACTTTGCACCCTACAAACCACAATGTTGCTTCAAAATGCACCCTCAATTAATTTCAGGCCATTTTAGTTGCCGGAATAAGGACAAATTCATCTAGTCACATTAATAAACATCCCAATTTATTTTTCGTAATTTTCTTTCCCCTTAAAAAAATAATTAATAAAAGTAAAATAGAAATTATTATTATTTTATTACAACATAAATAAAACATTTCAAATAAGAAAAATAATGAACAAAATACTATATAATAATGGAGCAAGCAAAACATTAATATAATATTAATATAGAATAATGAACAATGGGGGTCAAAGAAATTAAAGAACTTTAATATATGTAATATAAAATTAATATAGAATAATGAACAATGGGGGTCAAAGAAATTAAAGAACTTTAGTATATGTATGATATATATATATACATATATATATATATATATATATATATATACATATATATATATATATACATATATATATATATATACATATATATATATATATATATACATATATATATATATATATATACATATATATATATATATATATATATATATATATATATATATATATATTCTAGATTAATTAAAAAAGAAAATGTAAGAAAAAATAACACGTGAATTTCATGTCACATACATAAAATTATGTTGCAAAATTTCAAAATAAGTCAATAAAAAAAAGGGAAAAATTAACCAACACAGTAACAGTACGACCATCTGGATCTGGATGAAGAGTGGAGTAGCATACATTTTTAATTTGCAAATGTCTTGGGTATATTATGACATTAACTATATCTAATTTTGACCTTTTATTGTTTTTAGAGGGAAATTGGGATGGTTATTAATGTGATTAGACGAATTTATCCTTACTCCAGCGATTAAAATGGCCTGAAATTACTAGAGGGTGCAATCTGAAGTGAAATTGTAGTTTGTACTTTGTAGGGTGCAAAGTGGGATAAAAAAAATTATAGGGTGCAAAGTGAAAAACACTCCTATTTCTAGGGTGCAAAGTGGAATTAAGCCGATAAACATGTATAGAAATGTGTGTCCACAAGGCGCCCCACCTTCATTAACTAATTTGTTTGATCTTCCTAACATTGTATTGTCGGAAGTCATTTGATTCATAATATTTTCTCATCGTTCATCTCAAAGAAAAATTTTATGTAATAGAAAACTTATGTACAATGCAACACTATGTTTTCTAGAAAATGTAACCATTTTTATAATTTAAATATTCCTATTAGAGTTGAGTTTATTAAACTGATTTATTCCGCCTATTAGTTTATTAACAAAAGGAAATACTTAAAAAAAATCGAATCTAAGAAGAAGAAAAAAATACCTCCAAACAGGACAATTTTTTTTTTCCGGACCACCACTCAGTCTCATTTATAAACTTACCTACTGAACCCGTATTATTCGAATACCTAATTTTTCTATTTGAAACCAATATTTGAAGTCACTTTCCCCAACCTATTTAGTGGAAATTCAATAAACAAATAACAGTTGCAAAAAGATAAAAATCAATTCAAGTTTTGATTAATTGTCTGGACATTATTAGTTGTTCTACTCCACTAGTCCACCGAACCCGCGTTTTGTGAAAACTTAATTATCAGTTTGAAATCAATTGAAGTCACTTTCCCTAACTTTTTTTTTTTTTAATTTTTTCGTTGAAGCGGTGATTATTTTATCAATAAATATATTTGATCACTAACAATTATAAGTAATATATAACTAAATAATATAATGAACATTCACTAACACGACTTAAATTAGAGAAAAATACAAATATCAGGTAGAATTTTATCCAATGACCTCTAAATTATGGGACCTGAACTTCGCCATCAGAATAAACCACCTTGTCAACTCACTTTCCCTAAACTATTTAGTGGAAATTCCATTAAGAAATAAAAGTTCTAACAAAAATAGTACAAGGTTTCATTTAATAGTTTGAACATAATTTAATTTTTTCTTCAACATATCTCTTTCTTCTATTTAATGCTAGGACTTTACTCCAATGTGTAGAGTGAAATTTTCCCATTGTCTTCTATTTTTCACACATCAAAATTAAAAATGCTATTTAATTTCATATTATATTGTCCAAATACCCTTCCAAGCAAAGATCATTTGGGCTTAATTTTATAAATATTTTTGGCTTGAGTTTTAGCATATATATACTTTCAAGTCACTTTTTGGAGCATACGTGTCTATGCAAGATTGTGTATTTTATTTTCTTGGTGTGGTTCAAATCCAGTTTGAATTACTTCTCACTAAGCTAATAATAATCAAGAGTAGTTTATGGAAGGTTTAACGCTTAAGCAATTAATTTAGTCTTAATCAAGTGCTTTCTGTCATCTTTCAAGATGATGACACTGAAAGTACCTCTTTCTTATCGAGTCACCCCCTGCAAATGTTTAGGGCATCTCTAATGTATCAAGGGGAGGGTGGATTTGGAGATTTTTTGGATCTAGGGGGATAAAAAAGTTAAAAAAAATGTATCAAGGGAAAAAAAGGGATAAATCCCTTCAATCCATTGTTGGACCGCTTGAAGCGGTGCCATGGATTGCCTCACCGCTTGAATCATTCAACTGCTGGGCTCCCAATTTTATTTTTTTATTTTTTATTTTTTTTAAAATAAAAACCCTTTTAATTTAAAAAAAAAAATCTTTGAAATACCTTATTAAATAAAATGTAATTCTTATTTAATCTTAATTTTATTTTTTGTGTACTATTTTTAAAAAGTTAATTTTAGTATAAAAATGTAACTTTTATTTAATAAAATCAAATTTAATGTAACTATTATGTTGGAAAATTTAATGTCAATATTAAATTATTTTTATTATTTCCAAATCATGTCAATCAAGTATTTAATTGTTGTATTATTGTGCACCAATTTTAAAATCCCCTTAAAAGTTAATTTATAGAAACTCAAATTTAATTTAATTAATAAAAATGAAACCTTAAAAGAACTTTTTTTTTTTGTTTGATAATAAACCTTAAAAGAACTTAATGAACCTTACATATGATTCGTTAGATTAAAAACGATATAACCCTAACTTAACGAACTTTATTATTGTTTAATTTTTATTATTATTATTATTATTGCTATTATTATTATTATTATTAAGTGAGAGTGGGAAAAATGAGAATTTTAATTAAATGAAATTGATAGATTGATACATTTTATATGATTATGAAAAGGAAAGGAGAAGCTGGACTTGGATTTTGAGGGAAAGCTGGACTGAGTGAGGGAAAGCTGGACTTGGACTGAAGCAACACTGGAGATGGCCTTAACTTGACCATTTTTCTAAGCTTAAAACAAAACTGGTTTACGTCATACAAATTTTTTTTGTTTTTTTTGGAGGCTATGTATAGAGGAATAGTAGGCACCGAATCACCTACCATGACCTGCAAGCTTATATAAAATTTTACTATTTTTTATTTGGAAAAGACCAATTTCATAAGCACATTCAATTACTGGATTTTTTCAGGGCTTTTTTAATTTCTTTTTTTAAGGAGATTTTTTAGTATAAAAGAAAGGTTGATTTACCATTTTCTTATTTACTAGGAAAATGTAGGTACGTTGTACGTTCTAGTTTATTTCATAGGTATTTTTAATAATTAGAGTAAAATTAATTCTATTATGTAATAAATAGGAGTAAATTAACCTATTTTATAGATTTACTCATTTTTTTTTATCGGTTATAACTTATTTTATTTTTACAATTTTGTCCTTTTGTTTTTTCCATTTTAAACCATTTTTCTACCGATTTTAGCTTATTTTATCGGTTAAACTTTTTTTCCTAATTTAACACGTTTTTATCATATTAATTCATTTGAACCTTTTCGCACATTTTTTTCACTGAATTCACATGTTCTTTTCACAATTTCTCCTGAATTTTCATTGATCTGACACGTTTTCACCGACTTTATTAAATTTAAATTTTTCACCGATTCACCTGCTTTTCACAGATGATGTTGTTTCGCCGGTTTCATAATTTTTTCACGATTTTCACCCGTATGTTCATCGATTTCATGGGCATTTTTTTATCGGTTTCACCAAAATTTTCACCAGCTTTGTCAATGTTCACCAATTTCACCCGAATTTTCATCGATTTCACATTTTTTTCAACGATTTTATAGATTTTTTTTTTATCGATTTCACATTTTTTTCAACGATTTTATTGATTTTTTTTTATCGATTTCACAGATTTTTACTAAAATTATACCCATGAAAATTCGAATTTACGCATGTCTTGATATTATTGAATATTCTTTATATTTTTTTATTCTAGCCAAATTAAAATTAAGTTGTTAGCTAAGTCATAAGTATTTTTTATTCTTTCATGTTAAGATGCGATTTTTTTTTTTTTTGGTAATGGCATGCTATTTAAGAGAATTTCATTTTAAACTTTTATATTTAGAGTGTTAATGACTTATGTTGTACCAAATCGTTAAATTAACACTTTCTTACGTACTTAAATAAATATTGATGCTAAAATATGATATAATTTTTATATATATTTTAGGGACAATTTAAATAGTAGTACTTTTTATGGTTTGTTTTTATCTATTATAAGAGAAGAAACTTAAAATTACAAAAATTGATGCAAGAGAAATTTATAAATTTTAGAAGTTTATGTGGGAGATAAATATAATAAGATTTCATGTCTAATTATACCTCTTCAATTATATTTATCGTTGAATTAAATATCACTTTATAATTTAAATAAGGGTATTTTAGTCCGAAAAAAAAAATCTAATTTGTATTTATTTGAATTCAGTGATTTAAAGTACAAAAGATGTATATCTGTTGTTTGTTTTAAATTCCTACAATTTTTTACGTCATCTAAATACAAAATATATGTATTTATTTGAGTTTTTCATTAACTAATGTTTTAGAAGTTTTACTAAGTAATCTACTTATAATATATTTCACAGCAGTCTTTTAACTGTCAATTACAAATTTTGACTCAATTCTATTTTCTTAGAATTTAGAATTTTGTTTATTATTGAAAAATTGAATATAATAAAAGAAACAATAAGCGTTAATTATTTTCAACTTCCCACTTTCCCATTTTTTTCTCAACTTCCATCTTCTATTCTATCTGTTCCAACCTCCCTTCTCTCCTCCACTTCGTAAATTATGTTTACTTCATTCTCTCATAAGTCATAACCGTTTACCACTTTCCCACACAAAGAGTTTTTGGTCTTAATAGGGCAATTGATAGATTCTTATTCATTTTGGTAATTTTTTTATTTGTCTACTTGGAATGGATAGCGATTGTTGCTAGAAGGACTGATCCACTTGCGTTGCTCGCCTCCGTTTCATTTGGGTGTTTTCTCTGCAAGACCGAGTAGGACATCATGTTTTTTTACATGGTTAATTTCAATGTCCCCTTTTTCGTTATTCCACGATTTTCTTTCTCTTTTTACTTGGGATGATGCATTTACTGATGTTTTACAACGTAACTTCATATTGCATAAGCTTTAACATTTATGAAGTTATAGACGTATGTGTTACAAGTAATCTCTATAGTGATCTCCTTCCTAACAGGGAAAAATATTCAACGTAATGCCCAAAAGAGATGGTATTAGTTGCAAGTTTGAATTTTCCGCCAATATCTATGTTTTGTAAAGTTTTCTAAAATGCAATTAACTAAACATCTCTGTTACATATTTGGATGCAAGTATATATATTCACTTTAGAGAAGCCATATGTTGTATTGTTGTAAAGCTTAATGTGAAAGAAGCCATGTAATTTATCACTCCAATGTATAAATAGTGTAAGCTTAGTCTTCACACGTACCTTTTCTTTGTTATTCTCTCCTTTTGTTTACTTTCTTCAATCTTATACTATATTTATCTATTTTTCTTTGAGGAAAAAGGTTCATAAAAGATCTGAACAAGGTAATGCAAGTTTTATTTATCGTTATATCTTAACATTACAGTTGATTTGGTGTAAATAGACATTATTCATTTATTTAATTTCTGTTTTCTAACTCTCAGTTCACAAACAAGATACGGGGGATGATCAGGTTATGAATTGAAGTTCATAGACCGGCAAATATCTAATTTTTGAGGTTTGAAGCCTTTAAAGTATTATATGTTTATATGTTTTTTTTAAACGGATTAAATCTTTAATACAGCCTCCTGCTAAAGCCTCAAATTTGGGTTTTCGTATCATGCCTCATAGTGAAGCTTAATCGTGTTGATTTGCATTTTTATGTTCTTATTTTTGCTTTTGTACATGGATGAGTGACAGGAGTTTATAAAGAGGAAGCAGTCGAGTAAGATAGCCATGCTAAACTCAAATTTGGTCAATGTGGGAAGCCTAAATATTTAAATCAATATGCGTAAACTTGCTTTAATTCCAGTCATCTATTAGGCTAGACTATGTTGGAGATGCAAAGAGATGGTGTGGACATATATGAAGGTGAGTAGAGGTGTAGGATTGGTAAATAGAAGAGATTGTGTGATTTTTCGTGCATATTTCACTGAACTAAGATTTCTGGTGTGTTTTATGGCTTAATACAAATACTACTTCAATTTAAATGGGAGATACCTTGCATTAAAACATTTTTTTTCTTTATTCTCTTAAAATATACTCCAATTTTTTATTTTATTGATTTGACCGAATTGTGTCAAAATATGTATTTTTTTTTATCAGTATTTTTTTTTACTCTAATGATTGTATGTAATCTTATTGTTTCTAAACAGGGTGCGCATTTCCAAGGCAGAAGCTTTAAAGTTTTGATGATCAGGATAGCATATGAGGCTTGATGGATGTGAAGTTAGAATACACATAAAATAAAGATTATGCAAGCTAGAAATTATTGTTGAGATTTCATTATTCAGCATAGATGAAAATGATTGATAATAGTGCTTGGAAATATTTGTTCCCAACCATGTATATACTTTTACTTTGGATTTTTTTTCCCGAAAAAATATTGTCCTACCTGTAAGATTGATACAAATTTTGTCATTTCTTTTATGGATTCATTATGTGAAGTAATACCTTTTTTTTTTAAAAAAATCGACTGTTTCATCCTTCGTGTTACATATAATTACAACATATACCATCTATTTATATTTCTTTTCTATATGTCCTAACTAAATAAATAGAATTTAATATAATTCCGTGCATAGCACGGAGCGTATACTAGTTAGAAATTATATTCCACTTACTGTGTGAATAATATAATCACTATAGAGATAAATTTAAACGAGATTTTTTAACTAAGCACATTTGAGGGTGTAACGTGCCAAAATTTTAATTCAACGAAGTGCCAATATGAGGCGATGCAAAATCCCAATTGAAGGTAAAAATATGTGTTTACCATGTGTCATTTGATAAGCATGTATGTAACGGTTAAAGATTTTTAAGGAGGGAAAAAAAAAGAAAAAAAAAAAAGAAATTGTGGCTTGTAATTTGTTGCTTTCTTTTTCAAGAGGTAGCTTCAAAACAGGGGAAAATCCCATTTCCAGCCCTCTCTTTGCGGTCAATTCCTTACAAATATGGACTCTTTCATTTTGGAGTAGAATTAAATTATTTATTTTACTCTTACCTACATTACATACACATACTAAAAACCCATAACAACTCCCCCTAGGCTATATATATAACTCCATATATAAACCCTGTTATTCTCTTTTTGTGCACAAATTAAAGAAGAAAATGCCTGCCTTTACAGAAATTGGTGTGGAAGATGTTTCTGTTGTTCCTCATCCAGACCCTGTTGTGTTAGAGCTCAACAGATTGCAAAATCAACTCAAAGGTATCATCTTTTCTGTTTCTTTTTGCATATGCTCTGTTCTTCACACATTGAAAGATAAACTCAATTTCAACCATGCCTCTATAATTTAATGATTTTTTATTATTTCTGAAATTGGTCTCCTTAGGCATTATTATTATTTTTCCATCAGTTCACCTAAAATGGATGATGATTGTTGGATATAGTTCATTAAGGTCTTGTCAGTATCTCGTTCTATCAATGTGGGATCAAAGTTTCGCACTCTTCCATTGGGATCGTAACACGATTTGCTTAAAATAGTTGTGAGTGTTTTGATATAAGAGTTGATGAGTTAAAACTCTTAAATATTTTTATGGTTTCTCTCTGAAAATGAAAAATAATCGATTTAGAATTAGTGATTTTAATTAAGTGGTTACAATTTTTTTGATAATATGTGAATATATTGGCAATTTATTTGAGACAATTGCAATAGTATTTTGCAAAATTTTTAGAACTTTATTTGGTAAAATATTGTGAGGTAGATAAAGTGGAGGAAGCGTTCATCAATCATTTGCAGGCTGATGACAGTACATGTCAAAGTTGTTAAAATTTGTTTCACTATCTTATTCATCCATAGATTTTTATCACTTTATTGGTGAAATTAAACTTTCTTTAAAAAATAATATTAAAAAGATCCCCTTCAATGCTACTTATTCTGTCCTTTTTTAGGTAATGCAATCATAGCATAGTTAAAGGAAAGTTTTATCCACTTTTTTATGTATCAAACAATTTTTTTATTTTTATTTTTTATTTTTTTAATGTCAATCCAGAAAAGGAGAGGGAACTGGGGAAAGCTCAAAGTGAAATCAAAGCATTAAGAGCAACTGAAGTCCTCAAGGATAAAGCTATAGAAGAGGTACTGGGAAAAGCTTGAAACCATGCAATTAATTAATTATGCAGGCAGAAAAATAAGTTTTAATGTTCCCTGATAAAATTATTTTTCCAGCTTGGAATTGAAGCTAAGAAGTTCGAAGAAAAGTTAAGAGCTCACGAAAACCACCTTGAACAAAAGGTGTGAATTATGTTCTCGGACACACATATATTATATGTAACTTATGTCATATGCTTTTGATTTAGGACTAATTAAGTGTTTTGAGTTCGACTGATGCAGAATCTCGACATAAAGAAACTCACGGATGACAAGAGAGAAGCATTGGCTGCACAATATGCAGCTGAAGCGACTCTCAGAAGAGTCTATGCCGATCAAAAGGATGACGATTATGTTCCAATTGAGTTACTTATTGCTCCTCTAGAAGCAGAACTTAAGATGTGTAAGAATGAGGTAAACATGAGATGGTTCAAGTTTCGAGTACGTACTATTAGAATTTAAATTGTTGGTGTGTAGTTTGAACTCATTGTCTTGGAGCATTTTAGGTTGCCGCACTACAGGAGGATAAGAAGGCTCTTGAACGTCTCAAAAGATCGAAAGAAGCAGCATTACTTGAAGCCGAAAGAATATTGAGAAGTGCTCTTGAAAGGGCGCTGATAGTAGAGGAAGTTCAAAATCAAAACTTCGAGCTGAGGAGACAGATCGAGATATGCCAGGTAAAAAATAAAAAAAAAATAAACATGTACGAGGTTATCATATATAAATTTGGTTCGGAAATCTAATTTTAATGAATATTGCATTTGCAGGAGGAGAATAAAATACTGGAGAAGACAAATCGGCAGAAAGTTGTCGAGGTTGAAAAGCTTAGCCAGACCATTACGGAACTTGAGGAGGCTATACTTGCTGGCGGTGCAGCAACTAATACGATACGTGATTACAAGCGTCAGATTTCTGAACTAAATGTAAAACAAAAAAAACTACAATTTAATGAGTGTTTTTTCTCTCGTGCTAGATATCAACTGATTTTCGTTTCTCTTGAATTTCATAGGAGGAGAAAAGGACGCTTGAAAGAGAACTAGCACGAGTCAAGGTGTCAGCAAACAGAATAGCTACTGTGGTTGCTAATGAGTGGAAAGACGACAAGGACAAAGTTATGCCTGTCAAGCAATGGCTAGAAGAGAGAAGAGTATTGCAGGTATGCCCATAGCACAATCACATAATAACAAGCTTGATATCTTTTGAGTATAATCACTTACATCACCTTGATCGATCGAGTATTAATTTTCAATCACAATGTGAAAATATCGAATGTTTAATTTTCAGTTTCATTTTTGACTATGAGACTGTGTGATTTAGGCAGAGATGCAGAAGCTAAAAGACAAGCTTGCCATCTCGGAGAAAACGGCCAGGGCTGAAGCACAAGTCAAGGTTACACTTTAAACCTCATTTCTCAAAATAAAATTAAATCACTTATACTTGGTGGAACTGATTTAATCTAATACATTTTGATCCAGGAGAAGTTGAAGTTGAGGCTGAAGACACTTGAAGAAGGGTTAAAGCATATATCTAATTTCTCTACGAATGTTAATCTTACTCCAAAAAATGATAAATCAAGTAACTTCTTCGGAATCCTATCAAGTCATACAAGAAATAAAAAGAGATCTACATCACAACCTAGAGCATCCACCATCACTAAAAGCGCGATGGTTGTTGAAAAGCAAACTTCAAATGCGGCTTCAGAAATAAAGAGTTTGTGGGCTTCTAGAAATAAAGTCATTGACAACAATGAAAAGGAAAATGCTGAGATGAACGAAAATGCCAAGATCGATAACGAAAATTTCAGCAGCGATGAAGTTAAACAAACGGAGATTGGTAATGTTGATAGTGATGATATGGTATCAGGTTTTTTGTATGACAGGCTTCAGAAAGAAGTTATAAGTTTGAGGAAGTACTGTGACTTAAAAGACAGTACTTTGAATGCTAAAGATGACCAAATCAAGGTACAATATCTCGGCCCCTATGTTTGCGATGAGCGTGTGGAATCTTGATGAAAATACTAACAGATAATTTTTGTGTTTTTCAGATGCTTATGAAAAAGATCGAAACACTGACGAGAGCCATAGAAGTGGAGTTGAAGAAAACAAAGAGAGAAGCAGCGATAAGAGAGAAGGATTCTACGACATCACTCAAAGTTGATGATAAGATACGTAACAAAAACTCATCCAAAAGGTTAGCAATATTCTCAACTTAGAGATAAATGTAGCTTCCGATTATTTCTAAGCTATTAACAATTCCAATTGATTAGGTCTTTGAATGCCTCTTGAAGATGCATTTCCCGGAAATAAGGTGGACTCGACCATGAATCTATTAGAGTGCACCAGAGAGAATTTTGTGAATTCTACAATGTATATATAAATACACACACAGAGTTTGGATTTTTACAATGTATATGTATATGATTCGTAGCGAAGAATTTTTATCGCAATTAATCTTTCTATATATGAGCTGTAGTTAATAAACATAAAGAGAGTTTTACTGTCAGAAATATATGTATTTTCTGCCAATATTCTGTACAAGTAGAGTAGTACAATGATGGACCAATACTACAAAAGTTTCAACACCTCTCAAATTTTCCACATGTGGTACCTCTTAAATGTACCCTTCTACAGAAAATCGGGGTTGCGAAATTAAAAAAAAGAAAAAAAAAGAAAGAGAAAGAATCACGTCCTGTAGGTCTAAAACTCTATAGTTCTGGAATTGTAGCCAAACATGGCCTCCATTTCTTGGCCTTTCTTACTAATGACTGAAGCACCATATGTCTCAATTGAGGCTCGCCTGCGCTTCTCTTTAGCAGCTCCAACTGCTTCTTAGTTACCACAATTCTTATTCTCTGGCCATCGCTATCCTTACCCTCGGGTGGTGGCATTTGAAGTCCGTGCTGCTTTATCAGCTGCGGAATGAGGCGCTGAATCTCTCCCGATTTCAGTGCCTCACCCAAGGGCGATGGTGTCTTTTCATTAACCATTTCGAATTCTCTTTCGCCTTCATCAGGGCTAACTTTAGATAATGCAAATGTTATACCAATGCAATTACCCATTTTTTGACTGCTGAGTACTTGGAATAACTAAGCATACACACACACACATATATATATATATATATATACTGATGCGCGAGCCGACATCACGTCTTTGTAAGTTAACAAACGTGCAGGCAACCTTACACTTCAGTTTACTACTTCTCTATCTTAACTGCAGGGAAATGGAATTTTTTAAAGGCATTTAGTGGGGAAGAAACAAATAACAATGAGTTTTCTATTAGTATAATGATCCATATTGCATTACCTAGTTATATATTATTATAAATTATCAAATATTCCTCCCATTTCAACTTCTCGTAAGCAGAAAGAGCTGTTCTATGAGCTATTTTATTATTAATCTTTTTAGAAGTCAAATTCTTAGTGGTGGTTATTTGTATCCTGCATCCTAACTGTACATAGAAACCTTGAAACTTGATTGTCAACTCGATTGATTAATCATATATTTGTATCCTGCATCCTAACTGTACATGAAACCTTGAAACTTGATTGTCAACTCCTTAGAATATTATATAGGGGGTTAATAGCTCTTTAAAGACGGTTCACCCTTTTTAATAAACTAGAAAAGTGTACGTCGTACTCGTACGTGTTTAGTTTTAATTTCATGTGTATTATTCGTAAATTAGAGTAAAATTAAACATTTTTATGTCATAGAAAATCATAAATTTATGACTAATTAATTTATATTTTACGAAATTTACTTTTATCAATTATTACTGGTTTATATAAAAGATATTTGGCTTTGAATAGCTGTAATAAAATATAAAATGATGACTGATTTAGTCATTATATCTTATAAAATTGGTTCTAAAACAAGATAATAGGAACATTATTTAGTTCATTCCATTATAGTAGTTTTCATGTCAAGTTTATTTGTTATTCACCGAGGACACATGTTTCATTCGTTTCCTCATAAACTTCACCCGGTTCTTTCATCGATTTCACGAGTATTTTTTCTTACTGGTTTCACCAGTTTTTTCACCAACTTCACCAGTGTTTATCAATTTCACCCGAAATTTCATCGATTCATATATTTTCACTGTTTAAATCTTTTTTATCACTTTTTCCCGCTTTTTTATCGATTATACAGTTTTCATTGTTTTTTCGTCTTTCGTCGATCTTTTTTCCAATTAAACCATTTTCTTCCGATTTCATCTTGTTTTTGTCAGTCAAAGTTTAACTCGTTTTCACCTATTTCACTGATTTCACATGTTATCCACCTAAATTTTTCATTGATTAAATATGTTTTCACTTCAAGCTTTTTTGACTTATTTTATAAAGTTCACCCAAACTTTCATCAATTCATATATTCCCACTGTTCAAATTTTTTTACCTGTTTTTTTAGCGATTTATCCCTTTTTTTTTTTTTTTTTATCGATTATAACATTTTTCATTGTTTTCTCATTTTTTGTATCGATTTCTTTTGTTTTTTTTTTCTTCATTTGAAACCATTTTTCTATCGGTTTCACCAGTTAAGCTCTTTTTTTAACTGATTTCATTTGATTTTACCATTTTAACCCATTTTTACCAATTTTTCATTTTTTTCACTAATTTTACATGTTATTCACATGAATTTTTCATTGATTAAATATGTTCTTACCAAATATACGCTTTTGACCGATTTTACTATTTTTTCACCGGTTTTACCTAATTTTACGTATTTCACTGGTTTCATCATTTTTCTTAGAAATTTCATTCTAAATAATTTTCACTGATTTCACATATTTTTACCAACTTTACCTTTATTTTAACAGATATTACCTGTTTTTATCCATTTTTCACAATTTTTATCCGATTTTTTATGGATTTCAAATGTATTTACGATTTCACATGCATTTTTTTATCCGTTTAAAGTGGACATACGTTGTACGTATCTATTTAATTTCAGTGGTATTTTATTGTAAATCAGAGAAAAATTAACTTCAGTATGTCATAAAATAGCACATAATAATGAATGTTATTAAATTTATTAACTTCATAATGGGTATTTCATCGATTTCTTTAGTTTTTTTCGATTTGAACAATCTAATGGTTTGACTTTGTTTTGTTGTTTGAACTTTTCATTTTATTGATTTCACTCATTTATATCACTTTAACTAATTTTCACATATTTTCATCGATTTTAGTATTTTTCACTGATTTTACGCGTTTTTCACATGTTTCATAATTTTTTATGTAATTTCTCGTTTCACTATTGTCATACATATACATCTTCAATTACTTGTAAGTATGTCTCAAATTATTTCACTTACCTTATCATTTAAAAGATATTACTTTTTATCGATTTAAGTCATTTCACTTATTATATTAATTAGTTTAATTCAATTTTCATTGATTTTTACCGATTTACTCGTTTTTGATCAATTATAACCCATTTTTCATTGTTTTTCCTATTTTTCATCAATTTCTTTTGTTTTCTCATATTCAAACAGAAAAAAAAAAAAAAAGAATTCTACTGGTTTAGTTCACACTGTTTTTGCTAGTTAACCTTTTTTTTTTTCTTTCCAGATTTTACTTATTTTTATCAGCTAACTTATATTTCGCAGATTTCACATGTTTTTTTTTTTTTTAATAAATTTCACTTGAATTTTCATTGATTTCACATTATTTCATAGACTTTAACATTTTTTCAATAATTTAACCCATTCTTCATATATGTCACCCAATTGAAGCTCATTCAATTAAATTTGTTCGAAATCGGTTCCAGGAACAATCAAATTAAGCTCAAATACAATTTCAAGTTCGATATTAAATTCAACCCAAGCTTGGATAACATTTGAATCTTGAATATTAAGTTGTTCGAAACTACTAGACTCTTCCCATCCCAAAATTTGGATTGGTCCAAGAAGAAGCGACATATCTTCTCAGGTGCTCGGCAGTTTGAACCAATAGAAAATTCAGTGCCTTAGGAAAAAGGTGGAATATGAATAAATTCTCCAAATAAGTAACAAGTACACTTAAAATATTAGGGAATATGTCTTTAAATATCAAAATTTTCAAATAATTTACCTCAGGAAACCACCTTTGCAATCTCTATCCGTCTGTTTTCGAATTTCTTTTGTGCGTGAAATCCGATTTGGTTAAAATCTTCATATAAATACCATTATCAAATACAAATTAATCACTCACTTAATTTGGAATTAATAGAAATTAATCAAATATCCATCCTATCATTTAAGAACAATCGCATCCAACAATTATTTCTGATAGATAGCTATAGGTGAAAAGTTATACGGAAATCAACATGTTACATGTTGATCAATCGAGCAACAATTGAATACTACCACTCTCTTAGATATTTGGATTAGCTTTGTGCGTACTCATTGTCTAACTACTTGAGAAGAACTTCTGGAGTTAAACACAAGGCGGCCGGGCTTTGATACTTTAGATTACTCCATTCATAAATTGACGGTTGACCTAATACATAAGTTGGGTACTTTAGATTACTTCATTCATAAGTTGACGGCAAATACTTCTTTGAAACAACTCCAAGAGAGAATACAAGAACCCAACTCATGTTCATTTTAAATAGAAACATAGACCATTACTTAAAAATATATATTATAGAAAACTTATAACCATATATTTTTATAAATTAGATTATGATAATTAATTCAAATTAATATTTTACACATTATCAATAAAAATTAAAACTAATTTTAGTTTTATGACATAATTTCTTATTGAAAGTTTTTATACAAGAAAATTTATTTCCAACTATATTATTTTTAGAATAAGAGGGTCAAAGTTTAAGAATCAATCGATATACTATTTAAATTTGATTTTTAATACTAGACTTGTATAAATAATCATATTTTAAAATTTATTACTCTCTTAGTTTGTTGTATTTTTAACTTACAGTTTTGTATTTTAAGTAAACAACTTTAATCATATTAAATTTATATAAGCTTACTAATTAGTATCGTATTATCGTTATGATATAAGTAAAATAAATATTATATGATTTAATTTAAATATATTCTATGTTTTGTATATTTTTAATTAATTGTAGGATAATGTTTTAAATTTTATGCATTTTATTTGTACATTAAAATTAAATATATTTATTATATCATTATGACGTCATCCGGTCCGACCAGTTCGACCAGTAAAACCAGTGGCCAGTTGGCTCACCGGTTCACTGTCCGGTCCGATTCTGGAAACACTGCTTTTCATATCAAATTTTTACCTACTTTATACATTTTATACAATACCTTTCAAAAAGAAACGACATTTCATACCAAAATTAGCCAACATTTTTCACATATGGTTTGACCGTTAATTTTTTTGACGTAAAATAACATGTGCCAAACACGTGTCCGTTAAGTCACATTTTTAACTATTCAGGTTTTTCTTTTGTACTTGGTCAGAGGGGGTATTTGCAATTTACTTTCAAAACTTCTCCACCATCTCCACCACCTCCCCAAAATTGTCAATATCCCGGCAACTCCGGCCACCATAAACCTCCCCTTGGTGGCTATAGTTTTGTCTTGACCTCCTCTACAAAGATCATACACTATTTCGTTGTTTCATATCGATCTCGCTAATTTTATTTCAAATCTATGAATTATAGTGTTTTCGGTTTTTGCTCCGCCAGGTCGACCCACCATCTAATACTTAGTTCCGTTCATTCCCCTTGGTGTAGCGGTTATTTTGCCACTAACCTCATCAATTTTCATTAAGTATTGAAGAAATCCCGATTTTAAGATTTATGTTACTATTCATCACCTTCCCCATTTCAAAGGTGGTGGAGGCGGCTTTGGAGGTAGTGGACTTGGAAGATGGTAGGGGAGTAGGTGGAGGTGGTGGTGTTGGAGATGGTGTTGGTGGAGGAGCGGTGGTGTTGGAGGTGGTGTAGGTTGAGGAGTTGGTGGTGAGGTGGTGGAGAATGAATATGTTGAAAGATAATTTCAAATACTCCCTCTAATCAATTGCAAAAAGACCCTTGAAGATTTGAAAATGTGACTTAACGGACTTTCCGTCCAAAAATTAACGGCCAAACCAAATGTGAAAAAGGTTGGCCAATTTTGGTTATTGCATATGTATGTGTATAAATAATACGAGAATGTCTTCATTGTTACAAAATAGCTGAGTGGTTTATTCAGCTGACAAACTCGTCTATCAACTGGATGTTTTACTCATCTATACCACGACAATTAAATATTTACTCATCTATTGTTTCGTTTTGACAAAAAATAATAAGTTTTTAAAAAAGTCTATTCACCCTCCCCCTTTTTCCCCTGTAAACCCTTTTGACCACTTGAGATCAATTTCCATCAGCTAAGTGCAACGAAGAACGAAAAAATAAGCACCCATGAATATATATATATATATATATATATATATATATATATATATATATATATATATATATATATATATATATATATATATATATGGAAAATTCTTGCCCAAGCCTGGTTTGGCCAAACCCATCCAACCACCAAGCAAGTGTATTGCACTTGCTTTGTGATTGGTCACTTTCGTGGAAGTTACATCCAATCCCAAAGCAAGTGTATTACACTTGCCATATAATTAGTTTGGATTCGGCCAAACCCGGTCTGGGTAAAAATTTCCCTATATATATATATATATATATATATATATATATATATATATATATATTATAGAAAATCATAATATCCAGTATTTCATAATAATGAAGATTACAATGAAATTTTATATAAGTTTGACACTAAAAATTGAAAGGAAATAAAACTCTCTAAGGAATTGAGAAAAACACGATTGTCTTGGATTATTTTATTTACCCAATGATAAGATATCTTATGGTTATCTAAAAAAATACCATAACTCCATGCTGTCTAATCACAGTGATTATCAACACAAGGATTATTAACCCACATTGAATTATAAACTTCAAAATTAGAGATCATATTACCCCATTGAGGGTATAAAATAATAAGGTTTGAAAATATTTCACACAAAAATTAAATTTGAATTCTTGATTAATTGTCAATGTATGATTTCCAAGATCGTCATCTCAAAATGTGCAGTATAGTGTACCAATAACGGATCAGAATTTGGAGGAAGATTGTTCATCATGGAGACATAGACTCTAAAGGCTAAGAAACACCTTTTTCCTTCAAAGACAAGAGTTGCAGAAAAAATAAAGATTAGAAAAAAGAATTTCTTCATTTTGTATAGTTATTATTGCTTGTTGAAGAATTATGTAATGTGTAAACATCATTAGTTATAACTAGGCTATGTTATAAAGTTGAGTGTTATTTCTCCCGGTATCTAAAAAAGGTAAGTACATTATTGTAAGGGTAATTTACATAGACACCCCCTGACTATTACTCTAATTACAAGAAATTACCTTCCTATTTGAAATATTATTATAAAAACACCCCCTTGAGGGGTGTATTTGTAATGATTTTAGGGGATGTATTGGTAATATATTTAATGTAACAAGGGGGTGTCCTTGTAATACAATTTTTGGTTGAGGGGATGTTTTTGTAATATTTCAAATAGGAGGGTAATTTCTTGTAATTTGAATAATAGTCAGGGGGTGCCTATATAAATTTCCCTTATTGTAATAAGTTTGTAGTATCAAAAGTTGTTATAGAATATCAATAATTATTCAAGTTGTCATAATTCGTCAGTCTTCTAGTTAGAAACGGGTAGTAATAATTATGGTAACTTTACATTCGATTTGCAAAGCTTATATAGAGTACATTATTTTAGAATGGCAAGGGCTATATCAGAAGTACGAAATGTTGTAGCTAAAGCTATTTTTTTAATTTTGGACTATTTTTCACATTAAATTATGATATCTTATCAAATATTGTATTAATTGTTTAAATCAATTTACCCTAACTTTTAGCTATTTGCTTGTCACCCTTTAAGGTATTTAGTTTAATATTTTAATTGAAAAGTTTTGTTATATTCTGGCTATTTGTTTGGCACAATATTCTCTTAGCTATTTATTTGGCACAATTTAAGGAAATGATTAGACTTTTAAATTGGAAAATTTTCGAGTGAATTTATTTTTTTCATTTTTATTAAGTAAGATCCATTTATTTTGGAAGTAAAATTTTACCATTTTTAAAGTAGTAGAACATGAAAATTCTTACCAATCAGATTTTGTTTGAAAATGCTCTAAATATAGAAGTTTAAATTACATTTATATTTTATAAATATTATTTGGGCTATTCTTTAAAGTAATTTATTTTCTTTAAGATATTTAATATTTGAGTAAAATTATATAGTCCTTTTATGATAAAAATATTAATTACAAAGATATAGAAACCAATATAGTCTTTTGAATTATCAAACTAAATGATAAAAAATAACTTTTACTTTTTACCAATTCTTTTTAACTTCATGGTTAAAAAGATTACATAACTATTTTGAAATAACAAAAAAACTAAGGGAAATTTTATTATTCGTATAATTAAGTAATTTTATCATATTTACAAGTCAATCTTCTTATAATTTTTCATTTTTGAAAAATAAGTTGAATTGTAAGAAATTTAAAAATAATTTTTTTAACTCAAGATAAGTACATACATGCCATATTATTAAATTTAAATATGCTCTAATCACAAAAGGGTAATTTTGCTAATTAAAGTTAACAAAGAAGGATCTTGACATTTATACTATTTAATAAAAAGAGAAGTTATGTCGCACTCACAAAGTGACGATTTTGATACTTATTTTACTTCATTTGTCACATAATAATTTATACCGAGAGGAGTTTGCTCAAGCATGGTTGGTTGAAGGGGACCGGAAAGAGCTGATTTGCTTAGGCCCTTCATATTTAAGTCTAGTTCCTTTTTTCGTGAGTTTTTTATTTTTTTTATTTTTAATATTATTTGCTTATATTTCATAAACAAAAAAAAACCTTATAATTGGTCGAATTTGAGTTTTTCATTTAAGATATATACTCGGATGATGATTTGCTAGTTGTATATAATAAGTTATTTCTGTTTAAAATAATTAAAAAATATGCAGTAAAATATAAATAGTATAGATACTAAATGTCACAAATTAAGATGAATATATTAAAGCAACAACTCGTCAAAATAAAATACACATATTTCAAAAAGTTGAAATAGAATGCTATATATATGTTATTAATCTCGATCTATTAATAAATCTTTCCCTTACATTTACACCTCCACACCAATGCCTCGCCAATTTCAACGAGAATTCTGTTGCATGGTGTGCAGCCTTCACATTTACCGACGCAGCTCCGCGGTGCAGAACCTTGTAAAACCCTTCTTGTTTCTGGAGACGAAGTTGTAGTAGTACTGTCTGCTTCGATTGTTGCACCAGAAATAAGAATAAGGGAAAATATCACCAAGGACATGATCATAAACGAGGGAAAAACACTTTTGGTCCCAAACTTTACCCCAAAAAACACTTTTGGTACCATAAAACGCAGAAAAACACATTTGGTACCACAATTTTCATGATTTTGACACATTTAGTCATTCCGTTAAATTTTGGACAGAAGTTTCGCGCGTGACCGTCACGCGCCCGTTAAGTTCACGAGTTTTGCACGTGACAAATCGGTCAAAACACTTTTGGTCCCAAACTTTACCCCAGAAAACACATTTGGTACCATGCTTTGCAGAAAAACAGATTTGGTACCACAATTTACATACTCTTGACACATTAGTGTCGCCGTTAAATTGATAAAAATCACATAAAATGAACAGACAACAATTTCTCTAAAAGATTTGATAAAAATCTCAAAGTGTACTTAAATCTTTGAAAATATTCTTAACAAAAGTACATTGGATACCTAAATTGGTGCACTTTGACTTGCACTTGTATCCATGGATCAAAAACTCATTTCGGATGTATGTTTCAGAGAGCCAAATATTGAAAACTTTTCGAGACTATTCGGAAATATTTCAGAAACACTAAGGAAAATTTGTAAAAAAAATTACTAAATTTAGGAAAATAATTGAGTTTAAGGCAAATAAATAGTTTCGGAATTACATGTTTTCGTTTCGCCTGATTCAAAAATGGAAACTTTTCGATGTTTTCGATGGAAAAGATGGAACTTATGATTGGTGCTTGTATCAACATTGGAATACAAGTGCAAGTCAAAGGGCACCAATTTAGGTATCCAAGGTACTTTTATTAAGAATATTTTTAATGATTTAAGTATATTTTGTGATTTTTATCAAAATTTTTAGAGAAACTGTTGTCTGTTCATTATATGTGATTTTTATCAATTTAACAAGGACACTAAATGTGTCAAGAATATGTAATTTGTGGTACCAAATCTGTTTTTCTGCAAATCATGGTACCAAATGTGTTTTCTGGGGTAAAATTTGGGACCAAAAGTGTTTTGACCGAATTTCTCACGTGCAAAACTCGTGACCGATTTGAACTTGACGCGCTTGACCCGAGCGTGACGGTCACGCGCGAAATTTCCGTCCAAAATTTAACGGAATGACTAAATGTGTCAAAATCATGAAAATTGTGGTACCAAATGTGTTTTTCTGCGTTTTATGGTACCAAAAGTGTTTTTTGGAATAAAGTTTGGGACCAAAAGTGTTTTTCCCTCGATCATAAACATGTTAGACTTCATTTTGATGATTGTACGTGTTCTTGATTTCTTTTATTGTGTTTTAATTACTTTGTAAAAATGAATGTGTTTATATAGACTCTTTGAAAATTCGTCGTGCATGACAGGCTCCCTAGATTATGGGATTCTGGTAGGTAATTAGAAATTTCAATGAATAAGAACTGATTTTATGTAAGATAAATAGAGTATGTTAATTTTCTTGGGATACTTTAAAAAAAAAATTTAACATTCGGTTTTTTTTAATAATAAACATATATTTCCAAAATTCAATATCTTAGCTTTAAATAATTAACGCCAAAATCCTAAAAAATAGCTGGAATTGCTGCATAAATATGATATGTCAAGGATATTTGAAATATTTCTTGCAGATTGCAATTAATCTCTTTGTTGAAAACATTCTCATAGTCTAATTTTAGAAAATCTTACTAATTAAAATTCTCCTTGTTTTATTTTTCTCATTTTTACCCATATAGTTAATTTGACCAAAATCCTATTTTTTTAGAGTTTTGATTTTTTTTTAATATTATAAATTTTATTATTTGTCATTTCTAAATATTAATGTAATGAAGTCTATTAGTCTATTACTATATAAATTAAGGTCAAAATGTTATTTCAGTCTAATATTTTAAATTCCTAAAAATCAGACTAATAAATTCATTAATTGTTCCCTTAAGTTTAGCTATTACTTACCATAAGTCAATGTAGTATTAATTTGAATCGTCCATGTTGAATTTCTTATTTCTATTGATTCAATTGTTTAAACTAAAAATCTAACATTGTTTGTTCTACATCTTCATTGCAGGGCAACTTTGAAGTTGTTTTGAACTTTTTATTTGATGATCTTTCTACATCAAATCCCATTTTTATATTTATTGATTTATTTTTTTGTTTATGTTTTTTAATAATTTTTAAACTTAAGTTGAATATGATTTTTTCTAACATAACTACTTTATGGCAATTAGATGATGGCCTATTTGTTTTATTACATGTCCACATAAATTTTTTATATATGTTTATTCTTTTTCTATATTCTATTAATTTTTCTCTTAGTATAAATATTTCAAATATTTGGCTCATCTTGATTTTTTTATTATTATTATTTTTTACTTTTTATATTTAATGTTTTTGGGGTTTGAGAATTGTATTTGTCTCGCCTAATGATTTGAATAGTTACTTCTTCATAATTCTTCTGCCAATTTAATTTTCAAAATTAATATACTTTGTGTTTATATACTTTACGTATGAATATGCTCTTACTTAAAAATATTAGTTTTTCTTTTCTTTTTTCCATTCATATAATATACTTATATGATTTTAAGATTTTTATTTGGGAACATTTTCCTTTTTTTGTTTAGGTTTCATTTATATTTATTTAAATATTTAATGTTTTATTCATCAAACTTCTTTATTTGGTTTAGTCTTATTAATATCTGGTGGTTCTTTGCTGTCTAATATTTTTTTATGTTTTTGAGAAATACAATTTTCAATTTTATGTTATTACAAAAGCTTTGAATTAGTTTATTTTGTCATTGTAACTTTTACGCATTTATCGACTTTTTAATTAGATAATAATCTTTGAGAGTGAAGTAGGAAAACTCAAAACTTAGAGTTTGTTTATTTTTAATTAATTTGAACATGTATCACTATAATTTAATTTTTATAGTCATGATCAAATAAATCAAATTTATATATTTTATGAAATGTTATCGAATTTTGTAAATTGCAATACGTAGAGGTTTGTAAAACGAATATTTTATTTTCTCTGAAGTGAACCCTTCACAAAGTGGTGAACTCGTATATCCTTACAAAAAGGTTTTTCTCATATAATATGTCCAATATGTCTCGAAATTTCTTAAGTGATATAATCTATTGCAATAGCTAATACTTTTATATGATTAATTTTTTATATAAAAGTTCAATTAAAGTTTTAGTTTTTTTTCCGCAGTTCTATATTTTTTTATTTTTGGTCCTGAGAACTGATCAAAACCTTATCATAGTAGATTTTTTTTGAGAGAATTACCATTGTACTTTAGAATTACAAAACATGTAGCATTTTGCACCTTTTGTTGTTATAGATTGAGTGTGGTAAATTAATCGCCTTAGTTTCTATATATAAATAATAAAAGTCAATAATTATTAACTAATTACTGTTAAATTTATTTCAATTAAAATATAATTTTAAATTATTGTGTATAAACCTTGCTATCCTATCCTACTTACTATTATTTCAGTGGTGTCTTTTGGTCAAAATACTTAATTTTGACTCAAATTCTCTTTTCCTAGAATTTACAATTATTTTTTTTTAAAAAAAAACTAGGATTTACAATTACTGGCAATAACTTCCACTCACATGTCTCCAACATAACCCACGTCTAATATGGTTTGTGGTCATATTAAAAAAACTTCAAAAGAAAAAACAAAATTTATTATGGAAAAAATCCATGCACTCACTATCTCTTTGCCTCCACAAATTAAATAATACTTTAACATAAATATCATCAAAATTAAGAAAACATATTATTTTAAAATATAAAATTTATATAATAGCATTAATCTATTTAATATTTATTAAATAATAATTATATAAATTATAGGAGGGAGGTGTTGGGAATTTTTTTCAAATTATAATAAATTATTACTTATTATTTTAATAAATATGAAATAGTTTTTAATTTTATAATTTATTATTTTAATAAATATTAAATATATTAAGACTATTATATAAATCTTGTATTTATAAAGAAGATGTTTTCTTAATTTTGATGATATTTATTTTAAATTATTATTTAATTTATTAATATTATTTATAAATTAAACTAGTTATTTAAATAAAATAAGTAAAATATTGAAATTGGTCTTCGAGTCAATTTTGAAATATGGTAACAATGTGGACTAAAATCGTCACAAAATTTGGAGATGTGGGCTTTTTTGGTAACCTGAAATATTATGGGGTAAAATTATCAGTCAACATAAGTAATGGCATCAACTTTACAATTAGATTTAACTGCCACATCATCACTTAATGGCAATTTTTTACGGTTATACCAAATGTGTCACAATTTGTTAAAACTTATACCAAATGTGTTTGACCCATATAGCTCTGTACCAAAAGTGGGAATTTACATATAGCTCCGTACCAAAAATGAAATTCTCTCGTTTACTTTTGATGCATTGTTTTTTTGAATGAATTTTTTTTTCTTAGTTAAAAAGAAATATTTGTTTGAATATAGATTATGTGTTGTTGGTCTCATATATGAAATTTAAGTATACGAAGAGATATCAATATTAGATGACAATTAACATGTATCATTATTTAAAAATGTAGGGATGTGATATTAAGTTAATTTATATCATTTTAAAAATATGTTCAAATTAATTAAGCTATAATATCATATTGAAAATATAAAATATATAATATGTTGGAATAATTTTCAAAATCAAGTGTATAATTAACTTTTTACCGTTAATTTTGAAAACTTCACTATGGTAGTTACTTGATTATCAAAAAGATGCATCCTTTCATATTAATTAATCATTCCTTGCTTTACTGAAGAGTTGCACTCATTCTGAAACAGTGCAACATTATTATAAAAGCAGGGACTGTTCACGCAATTACATAAGAAAAAAATTGTTCACAGCAACTAAGCATAAAAGAAATTCCGTTCACGGCAAATTAGAAATTAAAAGAAAGAGTTTATACTGTTATAAAGCACAAAATTCTTCCTATTTCTTAATTACAATATTGAGTGTTCGGGTTTGTCTTCGAAAGTGCAATTCGCAGTCAAACAACAGTGTATTACTGGGCTCCATTGTATCCTGGGACAAATTCGCTGTATAACTTATTTGCACTTTGTAGAGGGCGAATATTCTCTTGAGGAGAGCGTAAAATTTGCGCGACTTGGAGGAATCAATTCAATTTCAGATTTGTTACGTTTTCAACCACTGATTATTCAAAAACTTTCCCAACAATCTCAAGACAATATTTATGGCATCTTAAAGCTTGCAGCAACTCACCACCGATTTTGTCAAATTAGAAAGGTTTGATGGTGGAAACTTTAGGCGATGGCAAAAGAAGATTCATTTTCTTTTGTTGTCACTTTCGGTGGAATATGTGTTGACAACGCCAAAGCCGCAAGAACGTGAAAATGAAACCTTGGCTGAATCTCGAAGACGAACAAAGTGGGGGAAAGATGATGAAATCTGTAAGGGTCATATTTCGAATGCATTGACGGACAGTCTATTTGACGTTTACCAAGATGTTGAAACGGCAAAGGAACTTTGGGATACTCTCAATGCACGGTACTTAATTGAAGACGCTACAAGTAAGAAATTTTTGGCTTCTCAATTTATGAATTACAAAATGGTTGATGGAAAATCAGTGAGTGAGCAATTTAATGATATACAAAGCATGTTAGGACATATGAAACAATTAAACATGAAAATGGATGAGTGCATTGTTGTGTCTTGCATAATAGATAAACTTCCTCCTTCATGAAAAATATTTAAGAAAGGTCTAAAGCATAAGAAAGAAGATATTACTATTAAAGAATTAGGTTCTATCTTTCGTATTGAAGAGCAATCTAAAATGCAAGAAAATGAAGAACCACAAGTTAAAGAATCTTCTAGGGTACATATGGTGGAGGAAACTAAAGAGTCTAAACAACCTCAAAACTTTGGACAAAATAAAGAAAATCGGAAAAGAAAGGGTCAATATGCTAAGAACCAAAATAATGAAAACAAGAAGAAAAAAGGATGTTGTTGGCATTGTGGTAAACCAGGTCATCTCAAGAAGGATTGTAGAGATCTCAAGAAGAAAAATGTTCAACAAAATAACTTCAATGAAAAATATGTTGCTGTAGTCTCTGAAATTAATATGGTGCAAGATGATAGTTCTTGGTGGATTGACTCTGGAGCAACGACTCATGTGTGCAAGGATAAAAATTGCTTCACTACTTATGAACTTGTTCATGAAGGCAATGTCTTGTACATGGGAAATTCATCGACAGCTACTGTAAAAGGCAAAGGAACAGTAAACTTGGAATTCACTTCTGGAAAAATTTTAACTTTAAAGGATGTTTATCATGTTCCTAAACTCAGAAAGAATCTAGTTTCTGGTAGCCTTTTGAACAAGCATGGTTTCAAGCTTGTATTTGAGTCTGATAAGTTTATTTTGTCCAAAAGTGGAACCTTTGTTGGCAAATGATATTTGTTTAATATTAATAAAATAATGAATGATTCTATTTATATCGTTGATTCCTTTTCTTTGTGGCATGATAGACTAGGACATGTAAATTCTGAACGCATGAATGATATGACTAAATTAAGTTTGATACCTAAATATGTTGACGATGCTTTGGATAGATGTCAAATATGTGCTCACACAAAGATTACTAAGAAACCTTTTCCTTCTAATGTGGAAAGAAAAAGTGATTTACTACATCTTATTCATAGTGATTTGTGTGATTTACATGCTACTCCAACCAAAGGAGGAAAGGAATATTTTGCTACTTTCATTGATGATTATTCAAAGTATTGTTATGTATACCTATTGCATACTAAATATGAAGTGTTAGATAAGTTCAAGATTTACAAGAATGAAGTAGAAAATTATTTGAACTGTAAGATTAAATGCTTAAGGTCTGATAGAGGAGGTGAATACCACTTTCCTTCTTTTTGTGAATCCTCTGGCATAATTCATGAAACAACAACTTCATATACACCTCAACAAAATGGAATAGCCGAAAGAAAAAATAGAACCTTGAAAGAAATGGTGAATGCTATGTTATATAATTCTGGTTTGAACAAAAGTTTTTGGGGTGAAGCATTATTAACTGCGTGTCATATTCTGAATAGAATCCCTCATAAGAAATCTCATGTTACTCCTTATGAACTTTGGAAGAAAAGAAAACCCAACTTAGCTTATCTTAAGGTATGGGGCTGTAGAGCAATTGTAAGATTGCCAAAACCTAAGATAAAACGTTTAGGTCCTAAAGGTGTTGAATGTATTTTCTTAGGCTATGCTGAACACAGTAAATGTTATAGGTTAATGATAATTGAACCTAATGATTGGATTAAAATGAATACTGTTATTGAGTTTAGGGATGCAATCTTCTATGAGAATAGATTTAATACCATTTCAAAAATTCATGGAAAGGAAGTAGAAAATAAACGTGTAGTACCTATTTATATAGAAGCTGTAGAAAATAATGTTGAACCTAGAAGGAGTAAGAGAACAAGGGTTGAAAAATCTTTTGGTTCTGACTTCATAATATACCTAGTTGAAGGCACTAGGAATTCTCTTTGTACTCAAACTACTATACCGTCTAGTATAGATCCAGACCCTCAGATATGAACAAGCAATGAAATCTCGTGATGCTAGTTTTTGGAAAGAAGCTATCAATGATGAGATGGAATCCATTTTGGGCAATAATACATGGGTACTTGTAGATTTACCTCCTGGTTCAAAACCAATAGGGTGTAAATGGATATTTAAAAGGAAACTAAAGGTTGATGGAACTATAGACAAATTTAAAGCAAGACTAGTAGCAAAAGGTTTTACTCAAAAAGGAGGTATAGACTATTTTGATACATATGCTCCTGTAGCTAGGATTTCTACAATTAGAGTATTAATTGCCTTAGCATCTATTCATAATTTTGTTATTCATCAAATGGATGTTAAAACTGCTTTTTTGAATGGAGAATTAGAGGAAGAAATTTATATGAACCAACCAGAAGGTTTTATTTTGAATGGACAAGAACATAAAGTGTGTAAACTAATAAAATCTTTATATGGCTTGAAACAAGCTCCTAAGCAATGGCATGAAAAATTTGATAATGTAATAGTATCTAATGGTTTTATGATTCATGAATCTGATAAATGTGTTTACAGTAAGTTTCATGGTAATAGAGGTGTTATATTATGCTTATATGTTGATGATATGTTAATCTTTGGCACTGATATAGAATCTGTTGAACATGCTAAAAAATTCTTATCTTCTAGTTTTGACATGAAAGATATGGGCATAGCTGATGTGATTCTTGGTATAAAGATTGTTAGAAATAGTGAAGGTTTAATTTTGACTCAATCTCATTACATAGAAAAGGTGCTTAAGAAATTTAATCATTATCATTGCATTCCTGTTAATACTCCTTTCGATTCTAGCATTAAGTTGCGTAAAAATGACGGAAGAGCTGTAAATCAGCTTGAATATGCTAGAGTAATAGGTTGTCTTATGTATGCTATGACTAGTACTAGACCGGATATATCATTTGCTGTTGGTAAACTAAGTAGATACACTAGTAATCCTAGTCACGAACATTGGAATGCAATAAACAGAATTTTAAAGTATTTGAAGAAAACCATAAACTATGGGATTTGCTTCAAAGGGTACCCTTCGGTTTTAGAAGGATTTACTGATGCCAGCTGGATAACTGAGCAGGAAGATCATACATCCACAAGTGGGTGGATATTCACTCTCGGTGGTGGAGCTATATCATGGAGCTCTAAAAAGCAAACTTGCATGACAGATTCAACCATGGCGTCTGAATTTGTAGCACTTGCTTCTAGTAGTAAAGAGGCGGAATGGTTAAGGAACTTGATGATCGAAATTCCGGTATGGCCAAAGCCTATGCCACCTATATCTATTCATTGTGACAGTGAGGCCACACTGTCAAGAGCTTATAGTAAGGTGTATAATGGTAAGTCCAGACATATTGGACTTAGACATAGCTATGTTAGACAATTACTCACTGATGGAGTAATTACAATTGATTTTGTACGGTCAAGTCAAAATCTGGCGGATCCTTTGACAAAAGGATTAACAAGAGATCTGATTAATCAAACTGCCAAAGGGATGTGTCTTAAGCCTATTTTCGAAGATCACCAATGATAGAAACTCAACTCAATTCTCGAATTTTCAAGTCTAAGAGTTCAATGAGCAAAGTATATCATATGATGTGGTTTGAAGCACTAACTAAATACCATCCAAGATAAATAGTGCTTGTTACTGTAATGTTAAAGTAAGGTTGAGCAATATGCTCCTAATAGACTTATAACATGTATGTTAAAGTGTTAAAATTAAAGGACACTTTTGATAAGTCTACCTATATGAGTGTAGAGGGTGGTGCCGCCTTCTATGAGTTAAGGGCTTAACTCTAGAGCGCTCATGAAACAGGATATAGACACAAGGCCAATCCATGTGTCGGCTTTTTAGAACACTCAAATTTATTGAAAATATATGTGTGCAAGTGATTCCAGTTGATCAGATAAGGAAGTTGGTTCAAAGACAAGTCTACTAAACTTCTTGATTAACTTTGAAATACTTTTACTAGATAATGGTTCAAGTCGTGAGACACCATTATTGAATCACATATTTTCAAGTCCAAACTTTTAATTTTGAAAATGGTGGAGAAATGTTGGAATAATTTTCAAAATCAAGTGTATAATTAACTTTTTACCGTTAATTTTGAAAACTTCACTACGGTAGTTACTTGATTATCAAAAAGATGCATCCTTTCATATTAATTAATCATTCCTTGCTTTACTGAAGAGTTGCACTCATTCTGAAACAGTGCAACATTATTATAAAAGTAGGGGCTGTTCACGCAATTACATAAGAAAAAAACTGTTCACAGCAACTAAGCATAAAAGAAATTCTGTTCACGGCAAATTAGAAAAGAAAGAGTTTATACTGTTATAAAGCACAAAATTCTTCCTATTTCTTAATTATAATATTGAGTGTTCGGGTTTGTCTTCGAAAGTGCAATTCGCAGTCAAACAACAGTGTATTACTGGACTCCATTGTATCCTGGGACAAATTCGCTGTATAACTTATTTGCACTTTGTAGAGGGCAAATATTGTCTTGAGGAGAGCGTAAAATTTGCGCGACTTGAAGGAATCAATTCAATTTCATATTTGTTACGTTTTCAACCACAACATAATCATAATAGATTCCGTCCATAGCACGGCGTATAAGCTAGTTTTCCTATATATCAAACTTTTCTAAGGCTATGGAAAGTTTAGTCAACGAAGAGCTACTGAATACTGATATTGTGTAGGTATATTATTGTTAGAGATGTCCTTTTTATATCGTCAATAATGCAAATATCTTTTGTAGTGAATTATGACATATCACAGTATCACTCTTTTATCTAAAAAAAATGATCTGGATTTTGATTCTAATTAATTCAATTGAGTTCTTATAATCGTAGATCACTTATCATAATGGAATCACAAATGTTGAGGATTCAAGACTTAAGGTAGTTCAACTTTCACCAACTTGAGTTTTTCTTCTAATTTAATATTCTTGGTAGTTATTTGATTGATTTCCATTTAATGTTGAATATATTATTCTCTCCATTTCAAAATGATTGTCCCTTTAGAGATTTGCACAATATTAAGAAAGCTAATAATTAGTCTTGAATTTAGGAAAATGTAGAGTTATACCTAAAATACCCCTATGTATTTGATTAGAAGAGAGAGAACAATTGATTAAAGTGGAAGAGAGAGAAAAAAAACAAAGAGTAAGTAAGGGTAATATTGGAAGATATGTAATTAATATTGTATTGGAATATTAAAGCGATAATTAATTTGAAACAAGAAAAATATATAAAGCGATAATTATTTTGAAATGGAAGGAGTATGTTGTAATGGTGATATTCTTAAGAATGGTTGCAACTAAAAGTCATGTCGCATTCTTGTTGATTTACAAACTTGTGACATTGATACTTATTCTACCCGTTGTAACTACATCAGTAAAGAGAGTTTTTCGGCTATGGAGACAGCAAAGAATCAACTTCGTAACTGAATAGACGATCAATGACTAAATGATACTCTAGTTGTCTTTATAGAGATAGACAAATCTAGTTGTATTTCAAACGATGCTATCATGTACCTATTTCGAAAAATGAGAAATCATCATGGTCAATTATTAATGTACATACGTTTTGAATTCTTATAACGGGGTATCATATGTAATTAAAGTATCTTATGGGAGTTATTTTTGTCAAACTCCACTTTTCTATTTTTGTATTGCTGCTAAAATTCTCATACTTAATATAAGCTTTAAATTTGATTGTTTGAATGTAATTTTGGTTTTTGGTAGTATTTTAACCTCCTTGACTAAAAATTCTGGATCCACCCCTATGATGATGTATTATCTATTTACCATCTTAACAGAAAAAATGGGAGTCACAAATGAAAGGTGTGTTTTGTTGTTCACAAATCCAACCAAAAATTTTGAGCTTTCTTGGCACAAAATTAAGTTTAGTGGATGATCCCCAAATTATTTGTTAGGTTTGAATCTTTTGGACTACTTTGTTTCACGAAATTCATGGTATTATATTTGGTTGGTCTAACTCTAACCTTACGGCCCAGGAGCCCAATTACTTGACTCGCCAATTTCCATCTTCGAGACTTAAGTTGATAATATCACAAAAAGGAATTTTATTGGAAAAAAAACTATTTATAAAATCACATTGAATCAACCATTATAGTATCCTGAGCTGAAGGGATAGCCGAAAAATTAGTACTTACCACTCGGGTGCTGGATGAGTGCCACATGAGCATGAAAGTACAATATTTTGTCCTTTCATGTCCATGTGACATTCATCCAAACCCAATGGATTAAATCCACAAGTAAAGTATCTAAGTAACCGGGATAGCCATTAGCCAATTGTACGAGAAACAATTCGTACTGCATATGCTAAAGCATAAAATTACAAAAAATAATAGTCAGGTAAAACCTATAACCAAGTAACAAGATAAAAAGAAAAAGAAAAAAAATTCTATTGGCAAAACCAACATAAGCCCCCAAAGAAAGAAGATTTTGAGAAATGCTCATTACCATTGAATTCTAGCACCAGTCTTCAAGAATTAGACTAAGCAGCAACTACTTCATGGGCGGAACTTCTCGACTCCAGCCATGATGTGGCAGCAACCTTAGTCGTCAAAAACCATCCAACTTTATCCGGCGCCTCATGAAATGGAGCATTTAGTTCCTTCAAATGCGACTCAAACACACCCGCCAACCCTTTCTCGGAAAACTTATGTTTCCCATGCCCAGTGTTAATCCCAAGCAAAGACGGCAACTCCTCCCCATCTTCACGAGCTTTTGACAAGTCATTGATCCATATATGTAGTGCAGTCAAAGCCGCCCCAAGTGAAAGGCTCTTTAAGTGCAATGACCATTGTGTTGGTGTTCTAGACATTATATCGGCATAAATTTCGAGTTTAAGCCCAAGGTCTAATATTTCACAAGCTTTCTCCAACTTATTTAGATTTACACAGAGATCGATCAAACAATTACAGTATGCCTTTTTGACATCAGCACCAATAGTAATTAAGAGCTCATGGACTTCATTCTTTAAGGCTTCTCCTTCGGTTACTTCTTGTAAGATGAGTTTCACAATATGGCCAAGCTTTGGATTAGCCTTCTCAATACAAGTGGTCAACTTAACGAGTTCTTGCTCGGGTGCTTGAGTTAGAACATTAAGTAAACAACCACAAAACCGCTCATCGGGAGTTATACCTGACTCTAATAACCGATCAAACGTCCTCACAACATCATCTATACGCCTAGCTTTCCCATAACATTGGATGAGTGAAGTCAAGACAAAAATGTTAGGCTCAAAACCAGCTTCCTTCATTTCACTCAATATAGCCTCTGCCTCTTCGACTTGCCCACTGCAAGAATATATTGTAATCAAAGAAGCATATGTCCAGCTGTCGGGTACGATAGTGCCCAAACTTTTCATATCGTTAAAAACCTCCAGAGCTTCATTGGTAAATCCTACATCAGCACAAGTCGACAAAAGAGTATTATACAAAACAACACTCAATTCCAAGCCCTTCTCTTTCATCTCTCTATACACAGCGAGTGCATCTTCTCCATATCGAGCCCTACCATATGCCCTAATTAATCCCGCGTAAGTACCCCAAGTTGGCTCAATCCCGTTTTTCAGCATCTCCTGGTAGATGTTCTTCGCTTGCCATGGTCTCTTGGCTCTCCCCATAGCATCCAACAAAGTGTTATACACAGCTGCATTAGGCCTAACTTTTAAGGCCTTCATTTCCTCATAAACATTCAAGCAACCATCGAAGTTTCCAGAAACACCATGAATCTTAATCAATGTAGAGAAAGTCACAGCATCAAGACGCCATTTCTCGCTCCTCGCTCGATCATACAAACTCAAAGCAAAATCTACATTCCCAATTCTCCCATATGAATCAATCATAACAGAGCAAGTTACTTCATCAGGCTTAATACCGAAAGAAGGCATCTTTTCAAACCACTCAACCGCCTTTGCAGGCAAAGAACAGTGCCTAGCACAACTAATTATCGTCGAGAAAGTAACATTATCTGGCTTAACCCCCCTCTCAAGCATCTTATTAAACAAATTTTCTGCCCCTTTCAAATCCTTACACTTCCTAAACACTTTCAAAGTCACATTATACAAAATAACTTCTTTTCTGACTCTCAACCTTGTCTTAAAGTAATCAAGAACGCACGCTGCGGTTTCAGCATTAGACATGTTGTTCAAAATTATGACAGCATCCTGTTCAGCTATCTTATCACCAAGAATATCCAGTACACTAGAAATATCCTCTTCTATAGCTCTGCAAGAATTTAAAGATTCTGAAATTTTCAGTAAAGAAGCATACCTATAATCATATGACTTTTGCCTTAGATTTGACGCGCGGGTGCTTTTGGGATTGACCCAGATGTAGGGATTCGATAAAGATAAGTTTTTTCCATCTGGGACCTCATGTTCTTGTAAAGAGAGTTTGGATGAGATATGAAGAGTGGGTTTTATGGGGTGTAATTTGGGAGGAAAGCTGAGATTTTTTGGGGGTTTTAGCTGAAGGAGATTCGAAGGAGAAAGGGAACTGCAGAAGAGATGGGTTTCTTGGGATAGTGAAGTTGAAGGTGAGGAGCTGAGAGTATACGCCATTTTTGTTTCTCCCTTTCACTCTCTGTGTAATAAAAAAAGGCGCCTTTCTTTCTTTATTGGGGTTTTGGCTTTGGGGTTCAAGAAAGCCTTATCAACGTTGTGCTTTGAGAATGACGAATTACCAAAATGTCCTCCTATAACTTCAATAATTCCATTTTCTGTTATCAGTTTGTCAAAATTGCAAAAAAGTCTCAAACTAATTAATAATTCTGGATTTTCATCCCAAGCTATATCACTTAGTCAAATTCGTCCTGTAATTTTATATTCTTTTGGAATATCGTCCCAAACTATATCACTTAGCCAATTTTGTCCCGTAAGTTTATATTATTTTGCAATATTATCCCACTTGCCATATGGCTAAGCCAAGACGTGGTAATTTTTAGCATGAACAATGATGCAAGATTGTAGAATTCGTTTCAAATTAAAATGACCATGTAAAAGTAATAAATTGTCATTTCCATTAAATTAGAAATTTAATAATGGACTAAATTCATGTAAAATGACAAATTGTGAGACGAAATTCGACGAATTATAGTTTGGGACTAAAAATCAAAATTTATAATTAGTTTGGGACGAATTCTACAATCTCATATAATTGTTCATGCTAAAATTTACCACATCTTGACACGTAAGCAGGCATGTGGCAAGTGGGACGATATTAAAAAAGAATATAAAATTACGGGATAAAATTGGCTAAGTGATATAGTTTGGGACGATATTCCAAAAGAATATAAAATTACGGGACGAAATTGGCTAAGTGGTATAGTTTGGGACGAAAATCCAAAATTACTGATTAGTTTGAGACATTTTCTGCAATTTTGCTGTTTTTCACCTTTCTTTTATCGTTTGACTTAGAAATGGCTAGGATTAGTAAGTTGTTTTTCATAAGTAAGATGGTGTTTTCAATAATTTATTGGTTTAGCTTTTTCTAATGATAGAAGTTGCATTCAACTAGCTTCTACTTTTTGTACGTTTTTAAAGAGAATTTTGAGCATAAGTATTTAAAAAGTGATTGAAAACATTCACTTTCAGCTTATTTTTTTGAAAAAGTAGGAAATCATTTTTTAACATTGATTGAAAACACCAACTAATTCTCCTAGATCATCAAATGGCTCATTCCAAAGCTTTGAATATTTGTTTCATGATCAATTCTGGCAAGTGCATTCGTCACCGAGTTCGTGGCCAAGTTAACATGACGAAGTCGAACGTCTAAGTTCTTTTCAAAAGCCTCCTATAATTCTCAATATTATAGTCCAATGGATGATCCATTGTGTTCGAATTCACCACATGAATTGAACTAAGTCCACTTACATGGTTTGGGCATAACTCAACCTCAAAAGCTAGCTTGTAAGGTGAGAATTGTCCAAGAACTTATAAGGTGGATTTAACTATGATTTTCAATCCATGTAGAACATTTATTCTCAATACTCTCCCTTCACATGTGGGCTGGCTGAATGTGTGGGAGAAGTAAGCCCGACACATGATATATTAATGCCCATTTGTGAATTATTGACATGTAGGGAATAGTCCAACATGCAGATTTGTCCAGACCTTGTGGATCCTCAACACGCAGATTTTTCAAACCGTGTGGGTGAATAATAAATCTCATCATGGGCGTAAGGAATAGCCCATCACGGAAGGAGGTGACCCACTTCAATCTGGGCTCTGATACCATGTTCACAAATTTTCGTCAAAAGTGATGGAACGTGTATCTCACTTGCATTTAATGAGACTGTAACTCGTTTTTAATCAATTTAAATTGAAAGATATTATAGGGCACCTGTGTTTTGGTAAAACTTGCACAAAACACCCATGTGTTTTTTTTATCCCACATAAAACACCTTGTATTTTCCAAAATTCTCACCTCTGAAGTTAGGTGCATCTTGACCATACCATTGATCTAGTATCAACATAGATAAGGGATCATTTGAATATTTTTATTTGAGTAACAATATCTTCAAGCACTTTCGATAGTTTATTTAGCATGTCTTTCAGTTACAATTACTTCAATCATTGTTGAAATATGCTTACAAATGTAACTACTCATTAATGAAAGAATTTAAATAAAGTGTTAGATAGCAAAAAAGACAATTTAAGAGAGAGAGAAAGTCATAAATGATTAGTGACCACTTTTATTAATACACAAATCATGACAATAATCTAATCCCACCAGTTATGCAACCAACATATGTTCACCTTGATCATAAAATTATAACGCCAAAAGTATACCCAAAATTTATTTAAAATCATGACAAATGACTATTGGCACATCCATGATCATGTACAGACATCATCACTTAATTACATGATGGAGCAACCTTGCGGATTTTCATCACTAAAATAATCATCTCTACCCACATGAGAACCAGCCCCATGCCCATGCCCATGCCCATGTCCATGTCCATGTCCATACCCGTAGTACCCATCATAAGATGGCTGTGGTGGTGGGGGTACCCCATAGCCATGGTAACTTGGCACCCCTCCATAAGCCATGTAAGTTGGCCCAAAGCAAGGCTGAACCGGATAACCCTGTGGGAATCCCTGGACCGGGACCGATTCAGCCATCATATATGGATTCTGGACCGGTTCAGGATTTTTGGGTCCTTCCTTGGGTTTTTCTGCAGGCTTTTCAGCATCTTTGGGCTTTTCTGCATCTTTGGGCTTTTCAGCTTCTTTGGGCTTGTCACCTTTCCCATTGGACTTGGGCTTCTCTGCTTCTTTGGGCTTGTCACCTTTCCCATTGGACTTGGGCTTCTCTGCTTCTTTGGGCTTTTCAATCACAGTTACTTTAGACTTTTCGGGCTCTTTGGGCTTTTCAATGACAACCACTTTGGGCTTGTCGGTCTCTTTGTGCTTGTCGGTCTCTTTGGGCTTATCGGAATCTTTCTTCTTCTCGGGCTCTTTGGGTTTGGAGGCCTCTTTGATTTCAATGCTTTTGATGGCTTTCCCACCTTTGTAACATAGTTTGTCACGAATTTTCTCTGGGCTGCAGCACACCACAGTGATTGTGACAGTGTTCCCCTTCTCATCATATATTTGGTCTCTAATTTCTTTTGTATAAAAAAAAATAAAAAAACTTTTTTCAGAAATTATATATTCACAAGTTTAATTGATGCAGTTATTTTGTGATGAATAATAATAATGCTAGGATTTATAATAATTGTATGTGTTCATCCAAGTCCGAGAAGGAACATGATCAAAATAAGGAAAGGTAAGTCAAACTTTAATTAATTTAAGGAGGAGAATAAGATTAATGCTTTAAACAATGCTACTAGTACAGTACAATTAAACATGGACTAAGATTCTGGTAGATTCCCAATTTCGATAAGTTATGAAACTTCTTCAAAAAAAATTACAAATAAAATAAAAAAAAAATGTTGAAGTAGAAATTACTCTATATTTTTGTTCGAATTGTCTTTTTTTTTTTTTGATAAAAGTAAATTCATTCAACAAGAGACAAATATGTTTGTTACATAAATTAGAGGAGAGCGACAACTTCGAATCTTGGTAAGGTCAAAGAGGTATAAAGACAAATCCATTCGAATTGTCTTAAAAACATAATTTTTTTGGTGTTTAATAATGTGTGTATCGATCCATGCAATCACAAAGATGCAAATTGGTACTAACATTAAGAGAGCTAGATAAAATTAAGGAATTAGAGACTCACGGGGAAATTTGCAGATGGTTTTCTTGACCTTCTTGTAGCAGCAATGGCATTGGAGATCCACCTTGAGTACCATCATGGTCACCTGTTAAATTCCATAAAAATTGAATCCCACACAATGGTAAAAATATTTAACTAATTCTTGGAAAAGAAACCATAGAAATAATCAAGTATGATCTAAAATTAAATTTATAAAAAATTTAAAAGCTAAAAAGAAAGAAAAAATTCATACCTTCTCCACACCCATGACTAGTTGAATTATTGATGAGGGAGAGATGATCTAGTTAAAGAATAACTAAATTGAGAGAGACTTTTTTAGAGAGAATAGCTAATGGTGTAATAATTGCATGCCTTTAAGAAGAGGGAAAGTGGGAATTGATAAGAGAGAGAGATGGATCGATGTGCTTTAATTTCTTGTACTATTAATTGGAATTTGACGTTTAATTTCAAAATGAAATCATCAAAATTGTACCATGTAGATGGAGGGTAAAGGGGCCTATATTGCTGACTCTTTACTCTTGTCTTGTGCTTGCAATTGCATGTGCTGGCTGCCTTTGATAGATACATACAACTCACCTTCTATTATTATTTATTAATCTTACTAGTTAGTTTCAATTCATACATATATATACAAAAATTAAATACTTTTAAGCTTTAATTTATTTATTTATATAGTAGTACGTATATATATGTAAGATTTTGTAGCCTTTAATTGATTGGTCAGATACAATAATGGAGTATGCACCCCACATGGGCAGCCAGCCAGCCAGCCATAGACGACGCGTTTTCAAGTTGCATCTAGCAGCCAAAATTAAAGGACACCACAATAAAATGATATTAAATATTGCAAACAAAAAATGTAATAAATTAAATAACAATAATAATATAACAAAATTACTTTCTAAATATTACAATAACAGGAAAGTTGTCCTTGAGATGTTTCTATTTTTTTCTTTTATTTTTTTATTTTTCAAGAGTGTTCAAATTTTAGACATGACTTAATCTAGCTCTTTCAATGCGCATCAGACTTATTTTTTACATGTAAATATTCTCCCAACGAAAAGTCGAATTTGGGTTATTTTCACATTATCTTAGACCAATCACCCGTCATTGGTGAAAAGAAATATAATTATGAGTCAAAAGGCATAAATAACCTTACAATATATATTCAGTCAAACATGTAAAAGATATAAAATTAATTAATTATTTTTTGAGGAAATAGTGATAATTTTTCAATTTGGTGGGGAATTTCAGTTTCCAGAATTTATATGAAAAATTACATTCATAGTTTACATTTTTATTCCTCACATAGATACGTAAATAGTGTAACGTCGTCATTTAATCTTTTTTTTTTTTTTAGGGTAACATTGTCATTGAATTTACTATTGTATTTATACTATTTTTTTTTCGTGTAGTGACATGAGTTTTGAATCTTCAAGAATGCCTCCTATATACTCCGAAATCATGATTATTTTCGAGATCTATGTGCTTTGCACTTGATAAATCATCCATGTGAGTCATTTTTTTCGATCGATGGGATTTTCATTAGCTCCTTCTTGATTTAAGAGTTATGCATTTAATTTCATGTTACTTTAAGGCAAAATTGCAAAAATCGTCCCAAACTAATCACTGATTTTGGATTTTCGTCCTAAACCATTTAATTTGGCGAATTTGGTCCCGTAATTTAATATTTTTTTTTAATATCGTCCCACCATAATTATAAGACAGAATTGTGCATTTGCTGATGAATTATCACATGGCTGCTTAAGTGTCATGACATGGTAAATTTTAACATGAATAATTATATAATATTGCAGAGTTCATCCTAAATTAATTACAAGATTGAACGTCATTTTCATAAAATTAGAAATTTAATATTGGGACTAAATTCATATAAAATGGTAAATTATGGGACGAAATTTGGCGAGATAATATAGTTTGGGACGAAAATCCAAAATCAATAATTAGTTTGGGACGTTTTCTGCAATTTTACCTTCCTTTAATTATGAATTTATGAGTTATGTAATTTTAGTATACTACGAATTGAAGAGCCCCACCCTTCACTTTCATCTTCATATTGTTGACTTTTCCCCGGGTATGAAAGTCATATGACAAGTTGTGATTTTGTCCCTTAGTTGATCACTTATTTATTTGCTAAACTTTTTCTTAAGATCTTGTTCTTTTGCCATTCTTTTTCCTTTTTAATTTCCTGTAATCATGATGCATGAGAAACACCAAATATCATTTGACATGAAATGAGACGTACCCATATATTCCATTAAGAAATTACCAGCACCCCTAAAAATAGGTCCAGCAATGAAATCCTCGTGTTTGTATTTCTTAAGTACACGGAACATTTCTGTGTTATTTTTATTGCATGAAATTCTTTTGTGTTACCAAACACGAACTTTGATAATTAAATCACACTGAAATATGATTTAATACGATGCAATTTTTCTAACTTAGTCCTCCATAAGCCAATCCTTTCATAAATAATATAATATATTTTCATCGCGCCCATTTTCAATCGACCCCCCATCTACCCAAATTGCTACAAGTGTTGTATCATTGGACTGAGGAAAGATTAATGATTGTGATGCAGAGAATTCAGGACAATCGTATTTAGCAATCAGTATAATTGTTCATGCTAAAAATTGTCACGTCATGACACGTAAGCCGACAGGTGGCAATTTAAAGGACACGTGCGTAATTTTCGTCTCATAATTAACGGTGGGACAATTTTTCAAAAAAAAATATTAAATTATGGGACGAAATTCGGTGAGGTGATATAGTTTGGAATGAAAATCCAAAATCACTAAATATTTGGAACAATTTCTGTAAATTTGCCTTAGTTTTCATTAGTTAATTAGATTTCCATATATTTAGTGTTTAAATTCCCTTATTTTTGTTATTTGGTTTTCAATTGAGTTTATGAGTTATTTGCTTTTGTTTAGGAGTTGTATTAATCTTCATTATTATCATATAATGAGATATTGAATGTTATGGCATTTTGTAAAAAGAAAAAGTTATTTTCTCTTGTGTTCATGGATGCTTATTTCTTTGTTTCATGTGTTCATTGTTTCAATCTATCTAATGAAATAAGCTTACATGTAGAATAATAATTATTCTGCCGGCTTCAGATTGAAATATCATACAACAACAATAATTGTCGATAAGGTTTTAGCTAAGTAGTTAAAGATAAAGTTCTATGACCAAGAGGTCATAGTTCAACTCCCATTTGTGCGGGCATTTTCTCTATACTAGTATATTTTCTAGTTTAATACTGACATTTGTAATTAGTTTACTTTGATATCATTATAATTAATTCGATTTGATGTAATGTTTGATGTAACAATGTAATCGCCATCTAAAAAACAAATAAACAAAAAAACTTAGCATGTTCGAGCCTCTAAATGAAATTATGTATACTCTTTATTTTTCAAGATAGTCAAGTAGAGTAAATTAATATTCCCTGATGTCCATATACAAAATACTTAGCATTAAAAAACAAAAAAAAATTGTAATAGAAACAACAACTACACCCTTCGCTTTCAACTTAGAATTATATGCGTCCAATTGACTAATGAAAAAGAAAGATTTTTAATTAAGAAAATGACCTAATGATTGTTAATTACACCTAACGGTGCACATTTTCCACCCACCAATTTTGTGGCATACACAAATAGGATGTCATGTAACATATATATATTACAAATGGAATCCGATGTTCAAATGCATGAATATGCAAAAAGTGTATCATGTATGCATGCCTCATGCCTGTACATACTATATATATATAATATTCAGAGATCAAGAATAAATGCTTCACACATATATCATTTTTAAATATTTAACTGATTTAATTGCCTTTACATCATGTCAAGTAGTTAGATGATTTAATTTTTAATAACTATGTATATTTAATCCATTGTTTCGTAGTAATTTAGAATAAAATTCTTTTGTTTGGAGTCTCAAAGATGTAATTAGATTTATGAAACTAGTCTTTTTCACTAAGGTTATGTTTGATTCTCGAATTTCAAGTAGTAAAATGCTAGAAAAAATATATTTTCTTACATGTTGAGCTTCTTTTCTTATTTATTTACATTTTAATTATCATTTTATTCACTCAAATCCATAAACCAAATATAACTTAAAGGTTCATGAATATGAGGAAATTGGGTTGACGAAAATGAATCCGACAACGTTGCTCCAATTTACAGAGTGCAAGAGTGGCGTAAGCGTTAGGCCCAATAAACAAAATGTTGGTAGCTAACCATTAAAAGGAACGGAGAAGTTATATGAAGCTTCGATCAAAATGGGCCATGAGTTTATACATGGGCTAAAAGGCCCTTTTTATCACACCCATTTTAACTGAAAAGTTGTAGCACTAATCAAATATTTTGGGATTAAGCACTTTAGGGCCTGTTTATTTTGGTGTTTCGAAAAGTAGTTTGACAGAGTAATGAAGGTTAGTGAAATAATCTCGATTTAAATAATGTTGTTTGTTGAATTTTGAGATAGTGGTTTGAGATATAGTAGATATAATTTATTTTGAAAGAGTTAAGTTGTATGTGTAAGATATGTAAAACTTTATATTAAATCATGTTTGATTATATGAGATAAATTGTATAAGTGACATGTTACTTTGTATGTCAAATTACAGTAAAAAAAATTATATTGCTTTGACATTTTTTAAATACGAAATAATTTTGGGGAAACGCCAAACAAGACATGCGCTTACTGCTTAATGTTTACTCTGTTGACAAACAGAAGGAGTTGCATGGGGACCTTGATCCCCTCGAGGCCGTCGATAAACATACATAGATAATTAGATAGAAGAAAGTTAAAATGAAAACGTTAAAAACACCATGTGGCAGCTGCTTCTTTTATTTTTTTTAGCAAAAAAGCTCATTCATATATATGTAGATGAATCAGGAAAATCACCTCCTACCTAGCCTTGTAATTCAATTCATGCCCCTCAACTTTTTAAAGCCTTTTATTTTAAATTCAACTATTAATTATGGTCTAATGTCGTACAACTTCAATGGATTCAAATTATTAATTAATTGTGAGTTATACATTTTAAAAAAAAATAATCACCAATCATAATTTTTAGTCCCAGATACTTAATTGACATCGATTTAGTAGTATAGTTGGATTAGGTTATTTAATTCTAATAATATCCGAGTTTTTTTTTTTTCTTCCCTAAATGAGGTGGTAAAACCTAGATCACAATATTTATGAGTAAGCTTCTAAACTTGATCTAGGTAAGAATTTTCGTTCTCTCATATAAAGTAACTATTTCATATAAAGTAACGATAATTGAGTTTTTTTCTCTTCTTTTCTAAATGATGTGGTATAACTTAGATCACAAGGTCTATGAGTAAGCTCGTAAACTTGATCCAGGTAATAGTTTTTCGCTTTCGCATATAAAGTAACAATTTCATATCACTAGCTCTCAACCATTATTTAATTTGAGGGACTATGAACGTAATACTTCTAAGTAATTTTTAAATTGTAAGTTTTTTAGTTTTGTAATTTTTTGTCTAAAACTCTGCTCAGTGATTGATTTAGTGAAAGAGATTAGTCACTGACAGGTGCCACTTAATATATCCGACTCCGCCTCTTAAAGGAATAAATTTTAAAAAAATAAAAAAAATAAAAGGTAAATGAAACATAAAAGTGGACGGAGACACATTACAATATGACGTTTGAACTTCAATGGAAAAAAGAAATTAAAAATCCTTAGTGTATGATATGGCTGCAGATCCTCTATACCACACAAATGTACCACATTTGTGTATCACCATTATAAAAGTGACATATGTCAAAACTAACTAGCATGCATTGCATAGGATTATATTCTCCACCCTTTCTCCTTCTTATCTCCATTTTTTGTTTTAACATCTTTTTTTTGTAAATAATAATACCGATTTTTATATATTTAGGTTGCGATTTAATGACATTATATATTTGTGTACCATTATTTGTAAATAATAATACCGACTTTTAATGAAATTAGCGAAATAACAACTCAAAATTTTGAATTACACTTTAAAAAACTATTTTTTTATTTTGAAATAAAATCAATTAGTATTATAAATATATCATTATTATTTATATAAAATAATAATTAAAATTATTTTTTAAAATATAAACTAGCTATTGGAGTGAAATGATATGATTATTAAAAAGTAATCTCTTAAAATATAAACTAGTTGTTGGAATGTTGAGTAAAAAATGAAAGTGTATAATATTGTTCATTAATTATATTTTAAGATAAGAGACTGAAATTTAAGAGAGCTGATGAAGATAGCCTTACTATTATTTTTGCACCTTTTAATTTTGAGTAAAAGTTTGAAAAAATATTTACTAGTCATAGATTATGGCCGAATTAAATATTAATTAAAGGGATTTATCAGTCACTTGCTATGATAAATTATTATATTATACGATATAATTATTTCTCAAAACCATATAAAGTTTCATCTCAGAAACCCAAAAATTAAAAATCTTAAAATATAATTAATGAACAAAAAAAGATATTAAAACAAAAAATGGAGATAAGAAGGAGAAGGGTGGAGAATATAATCATGTGCAATGCATGCTATTTAGCTTTGACATGTGTCACTTTTATAATGGTAGTACACAAATTTGTGTGGTATAGAGAATCTGCTGCCGTATGATATGGATGTGGTAGCAAGCTAGCTAGCTCGAGTGATAGTATCCATTGCAATGGAGATTCTCTTTGTGCATAGTGAAGTTGTACACTTGAAGACATAAAAACAAAACCATCAATCACTACTGCCTTTCCATTCAATTCAATTCAATTCCCCCTTCCTTTTTTCCTAATTCACTGATCTTCATGCACATCTTTTCAAGTACACCAGCCGCAGGGATGGGGATAACATTTATCATCACACGTGTCCATTCCTAATTAGCTGTTGTTAGTGGTTGTGGTCCTACCTTATTCCAGCTTTGAAATTAAATGAAATCGCGATAGACATGAAAGATCTGGTTGTCTTTATTTGATTTCAAAATTTAATTCGAGAATTTTCCGACTAAACTCTTTAAATATAAATTTTACAAATTTGAACTATTAGTTGAGGTTTTGAGATAGAAGAAAAATAACCCAAACGGATTATACTCCAATTAAATGATTATGAGCCTAACTTAAACCAAATCATTTCCAAAATATTCCTGGCCTAACATACCGACCATAATTTTTTTGTTTTATTTCATTCTGATTGCTGGGGCCTAAGTGCCGAGTCAGATTTACGTCTTAATTATTATTATTGTCGAGGCTGAGGGGGGTGGAGCTCTATATATTAAATAATAAATCATCATCTAATTTGGAATGATCTAATCTAACAAAAAAGAAATCATCTGGGTATTAATAAAAGTCTTGTTTCTTTCTACCTTTTCTATCAAAAAAATGGAAAACTACTTTATTATGTAACTTATCAATCAATTGCCTGGAAAGTCCATGTTTGCTAACCACATATATATTAAATCGCTATAAGATAGACAATATTGATTCTAGCAATATGAACTTGAAAATATTGAACATTATTTTTCTACATTGCAATTTTGCCTCAAAATATCACACAAAATATAAGTTAATTTCTTCAATTATTTTAATCTCAAAACTCAGACATTAATATGAAAAGTCTATTTATGAAAATTGTAATCAGGGTATCAAAATAAAAACATCATATGTCATAGCACAGCACCATCCTCAATATTTCCAACAAGCTACTATATATTTTGATGTCCTAGTTACATTTTCCTTAAGAAAATCATATGCAATAAGCCAATAACACCAATTCTTAAAATATTGGGCATAATATTGTTGCATATGATGTTTTTATTTTGACTCCCTGATTATATTTTGATATATAGACTTTTCAACATCATTATATGCGTTTTTGGGTTAAAATTATTGAAAAAACTAGCTTATGTTTTGTGCGATTTTTTAAAGCAAAATTGTAATATATGAAAAAAAATTCAATGTTCTTAAGTTTATATTACTAGAATCAATTCAAATAGTTCTATAAAAATGAATTAATTCATAATTCAAGTAGTTGTTACGGGGAAGGGTAAAATTGATATTTAATAAGTGGATTAAATGGTTTATTAATAGAAAGGGTGTGATTGCTAAAAAATAAAAATAAAATTTGGTTTGACTGCCAATTTGCGATAGTTCAGGGGGTATCAATGCAAATAACCCTAATACTTCATATATTGAATGATGGGACCAAATCATTTTTAAAAATAACGATGAAAAACTTTTTTCTCTATCTCTATCTCTCTATAATAAAAGTGTAAATAGTTTTTTAATATTTTTGTACCGACTAAAATAATTTCATGGTATTTTTATTTTGACATTGTATAAATTGATAAAATAATCAAATCAAACTTAAGAAGTATAGTTAGATTATGATTCATAAGGTATAATTGGATTAAGAGACGGAATAAATAATTTACATCTCTCCTATATCATATCTTTTACAACTTGGTTTTTAGTCATGTCATGAATATAATTATGCTTACAAGAACATAATGAATTTCATTTTATGTTTGTTCATTCGAATATTTAAATAACATATGGACACAGGAATATTGTAGCAGATGCAATAGAAAAGATACAACCAACATTGCAGAATGAAACAAAAAAGAAAATTATAGAGCAATAAATAACTATCAAGGGACAATTGATGAAACTGAATCTAAATATGACGATGATATACCAAAATACATCAAAACAAATTTTTTTTTTGATACTATTAAAAGAAGAAAAGAAAAGGCGAGTCGCGAAAAAGTAAAAAGAAGATTATGTCTCCGCTGAAATTTCAATAGAAGCTCAAGATGTCGATAACATAACTAAAGCCGTTCATGCAAAAAAATGTGTGATTAATCTAGAAATTATTAAATGAAAGAAAAGATGAGTCACAAAGAAGATCAAAGAAGACTACGCCTCTCTGGACATTTGACTGATGAATAGACCCTAAATAAATTAATGAAGGAAAAGAAAACTAGTGTGCTCAAGTCAAATGTGAAGATAATTGTAGATACATAAAATTTACGCCCAACTAAATAATTACTCTTGTAAAATAATTTATTAGTTATCAATTAATTTTCTATTTTTGGAATTTTACTAAATTAAATTTCAAAAGTAATAGTTAATTTAATATAATTATTTATTGGCCAATTATATTACGCCATGTGTCAAAGTGATGTAGTTAAAGCCAATCAAATCATGTTTGGGCCTTATAAATAAGTGACCACTCAAAATGCGCCACATGTCGAGATGAAGTGTCTTGACCAATCAAATGAACTCTTCAATTCCAAGGAAGTAAAGGCCAATTAGATCATGCCACGCAATCAAAGTTTTAGGAATTGATTTAATTTCTAAACAAAATCCTAAACATGATTTTGAAATTTTCAACAGTATTTGTACAAGAACATTAAGTCATATATAACTCAAACAACAATATTCTTTTCATATTTAACCATTATTTTATTAAATTATCGAATTATCATAGACAAAATTAGTTAGTCAAGTGAGATGTCGTGACCCTTTTTAGTCTCTTAAAAAATAGATAAAAAAAAAAAAGAGGACAAACACCACTTATGGTCCTCCTTATCATTAATTTTTTTACAGAATCGTTTCTCATAATTTTTTCCCCCACATTAGTCCCTACTAAGAGTTATATGTGTCACTTTGGTCCTTACGAGATTGAGCATGACGGATTCAATGTCATGTGAACTACAATATAGTTATTATTCGGTGCTCAACCTAAAAAAATGTCAAAGTGAAACAATAATTCTTAGTAGGCACTAAAGTGAGGAATAAACTTAAGAGTGACGAATCTGTAAAAATTAATGATAAGGAGGATCATAAGTGGTGTTTACCCTTGTTTTTATTTTCATTTCATTTTTATTTGATTTTTTTATTTTTTAAATATTTTAAAGTTTTGATTTTTTTTATTAATACAAATAGATGATTTTTATGTTTAATGCTCTATTCTTTGTTTTTAAATAATTTTTGATTCATAAATGTTTATATTTACATATTTTTTGTTATTGAAATTATTATTTCCTATAAAAGTTAGAGACTAAATCGATACAAATAGATTTTTATGAGGAATTTGTGTAACACTATCAAGTGAACGGACGAAAATATCCTCACGTGCAGGTCATGTGACATCGAAGCTGTTATGCTCAGCTTGAAAAAGGTAAAAGTGAAACAAATAACTCAGCTTGAAAAAGACAAATGAAACCAATAACACGTAGTGGGGATTACGTGAGAAAAAAAAAATTAGGATAGATAACTCTGTGAAAAAGTTAATTATAAATAGGATCATTTTTTATGTTTACCGTAAAACATGTTTACCCTTATCCCCGACAATATTTATACCTCCATAAATGTTTACGCCACTAGTACAGCGGCTTCACCGTCAAAGTGACAGCCATCCCCACCACTCTGTTCATATGAATCGTCGTAAGATCCTCCACCGCCAAAAAGATTATGCCGCCACATGGGTATCAAATGGTTGTCCTTTAATTTAGTACATGGTTGATGGAGGGCCTCTAACACAGGCCTTTTGAGTCGGTCTACCCGGAGTCTAAGGCCATATATATATATATATCTCGCATTTTCAAGAGTAGCTTCATAAAAAATTGAGATTTTTCAAAAAATTTCGATTTTTCTAATGTTATGTGTTTGAGTTTAGTGAAATCATTTTAAAAATAAATTTTGTAGGTATTTTTTTAGAAATTTTGAAAAAAAGAGAAATAACGTATAATATATATGATTACTTTATATCAAATGTATTTGTTACGTGAGATTATAACATGTGTAAGTATTAAGTGATTTTTATGTCAAATCAAAATATAATTTGTGTAGGTTTAGAAATTAAAAAAGAAAAAAACTAAGATGAAAAGCGAGCCAAACTAGCCCTCGGAGTTCTATAATTTTACATGATATATAAATCATGTTGATTTATTTGAATTTTATTAAGGTGATAATGAAGTTCAAAGTTAAAAATATATACTTTGGAAGATCAACATACTAGAATATTTTCAGTTTTATATATAGATGTAGATATTATTTACAAATGCGTTTTATATTATAATCTTTTTGAAAATATTATGTGAAGGTTTTATTAGATTTGAGTAACTGAAACGATATCTAATTTGAACTCGACATTGGAATTAGATATATACAAATGAGTTTTATCCATCTTGCTGAGATGGACTTGGTGCTGTTGGATCTAAATTGAATACATAAACATAATGATCATTAGATCTAATTCGATTTAATACCGAAAACCTTATTGCCTAACCATATCGATTGTCAAGAGATTAAAAGTAGATCTAAAACTTTAATGCAGCGGAAACTTACCTTGATTCATGCTAGCAATCTTGATGTTATTGATGATATAGTGATGATGGGTTTTATGATCTTCCACTTGATACACACCTTAGAACCTTAATACTCACGCAGAAAGGGATTGCAGAGAATATGAGTTATGTAACTCTATATTTTGTTATTGTGTTGTGTACAAGTGGGGATCATAACCCCTTATATATAATAACCTAGTAGGGTTAGTATATGTTTCATTATTTTCAATTCGGCCCTTCATCAAATTGAAAATATCAAATTGGTATCTACACTTTTATTCCATGATAAACTTAATACCTATAGTCCAAAAGTTATCATAATTAGACCACATAATTATGGACTTTACTTTATAATAGCAATACACACTAAATTAACATATTAGGCCCACATAACCAATGGAATTTTCCAACAATCTCCCACTTGGGCCACATATGTTATCAAATAAATGTGTATATCCTTATGAGCTCAAAATTTGCTATTATTTCCTTAGGTATTCCAAACAATCTCGTCCATTGATTTAGTCAGCAAAGGACTAAAGGAGCTTTCGTCACAAATAGCGTAACTAAACCCATCAGTAATCACATATACCAACAAAACCAAATGACATAGATCTATCATGGAGCGTAGCATGAAAATTACATGTAATGTGATCTTAAACATGCCTATTTTCAACTGATCCTCCTTAATCTTTATTGAGATCAAACTTAACATAATCGTACAGAGTGCAAAAACTGAAAACTTTATTTCTGCAGAAATATCCAAATATAATAATGGATCCAAAATTACCATGTATAAAGCAACTAAACTACAAACTCCCACTAAAACATGAAATCCTTACAGAATATTACACCCATGTGAGCAGTATGCTCATGAAAGATTTTGGGTGGTAATCCCTTAGTAAGCGGATCCGCAATCATGGAGTTTGTCCCAATATGCTCTATAGAAATATGTCCACTATGTACCCTTTCCTTCACAACTAGGAACTTAATATCAATGTGTTTTGACTTAGTTGAACTCCCATTGTTGTTAGAATATTGAACTGCTGAATTATTGTCACAATATAACTTTAGTGGTCTTTCAACTCCACTCATAATGCACAGCCCAGTGACAAAATTCCGCAGCCATAATCCTTGATTAGATGCCTTATAACAAGCTACAAATTCTGCCGCCATGGTGGAATGAGTCACTAGTGTATGTTTGACACTTTTCCAGGAGATAGCTCCACCGGCAAGTAGATAAATGTAGCCTGATGTGGATCTTTTAGTGTCTTGGCATCCAGCGAAATCAGAATCAGAATACCCAATGATCTCCAATAGATCTGATCTTCTGTATGTGAGCATGTAATCTCTCGTTCTATGCAAGTACCTTAAAACCCTCTTGGCTGCTTTCCAATGATCCATCCCAGGGTTGCTTAAGTATCTACCAAGCATCCCAACAATAAATGCTATGTCGGGACGTGTACAAACTTGAGCATACATTAGACTTCCAACTACTGAAGCGTAGGGGATCTTTTGCATTTCTTTAACTTCAAGCTCATTTTTAGGGCACTGATCGAGACTAAATTTGTCTCCTTTAGCAACAGGGGTGTCTCCTGGTTTACAATTCAACATGCCATACCTTAAAAGCACTTTTTCAATATAGTTCTTTTGTGATAATTCAAGAATACCTCGAGTGCGGTCTCGATGTATCTGAATTCCTAATACAAAAGAAGCTTCCCCAAGATCTTTCATATCAAATTTCTTTGATAGAAATTTCTTGATTTCGTGCAACATATTTATATCATTTGTGGCAAGTAGTATGTTATCAACATATAAAACCAAAAATACAAATTTACTCCCACTGAACTTTTGGTAAACACAATCTTCAACAGTGTTTGTTTCGAAACCAAATGAGACAATTACTTGATGAAATTTGCAGTACCATTGACGGGAAGCCTGCTTAAGTCCATAGATGGATTTTCTTAATTTGCAAACCATCTTCTTTGGGTCTCCAGACACAAAGTTTTCCGATTGCACCATATAGATCGTTTCATCAATGTCACCATTTAGAAATGCCGTCTTAACATCCATCTGATGTAACTCAAGATTCAAATGCGCAACAAGAGCCATAATCGTCCTAAAAGAGTCTTTCGAAGATACCGGAGAGAAAGTTTCTTTATAGTCGATGCCTTCCTTTTGAGTAAAGCATTTAGCTACAAGACGGGCTTTATATCTTTCTACATTACCTTGTGAATCCTTCTTGGTTTTAAATATCCATTTGCAACCAATTGGTTTCTTTCCTTCAGGTAATGGGACAAGATCCCAAACTTGATTGTCTTGCATAGACTTGTACTCATCGTTCATGGCTTCAATCCATTTGAGAGAATTAATATCTTGCATGGCTTGACGGAAGTTGATTGGATCATTTTCCGTCGATCCATTATGTTCCTCATTTTCTTGGAGAAACACTATATAATCATCTAGTATATGATTTCTCCTCTCTCTCGTGGATCTCCTTAAGGGTGGTTCTTCTTGAGGTTGTTGAGGTTGAACTTCAGGATCAATCATCTCAACTTCAGTTGGGGTTCGATCAACATTGTCTTGTTGAGGATTCAAATCTGCTTCTCGACTAAATGCAGGAATGAAAATCTGAACAGTATCAGAAGTAGTAGGAGGAGATATAATTGATTCCTCCTCCGTAATTGATTCTTCTTCAAAGACAATGTCTCTAACCTTATTTCTCCCCCCAAACTCAACATCCTCAAAAAATATTGCGTTTCCCGTTTCAAAAATTGACCTTAGTATGGGATTGTAAAACTTAAAGCCCCTAGATCGTTCAGAGTATCCAATAAAGTAGCTGCTCATTGTTTTGGAGTACAATTTTCCTTCTTTGGGCCTATAAGGCCTAGCTTCAGCAGGACATCCCCAAATGTGAAAATGCTTTAGACTAGGTTTGTGGCCTGTCCAAAGCTCATAAGGTGTTTTGGCGGCTGCTTTAGTTGGTACTCTATTCAGAATGTAAGCTGCTGTCTTTAGTGCTTCTCCTCAGAGTGATTCTGGCAAGGTAGAATGACTGATCATACTCCTTACCATGTCCTTAAGTGTTCTGTTTCGTCTTTCAGCTACACCATTCATGCTAGGTGACCCCGGCATGGTGTACTGTGGGACGATTCCACATTCCTCTAGGAATCTAGCGAACGGTCCTGCACGTTGTTCACCTGAACCATCGTATCTGCCGCAGTACTCACCACCACGATCAGACTTGACGGACTTAATTCTTTTGTTGAGTTGGTTCTCAACCTCAGCTTTAAAAGCTTTGAACATGTCCAGAGACTCTGATTTTTCATGAATGAGATACAGGTACCCAAAACGTGAATAATCGTCTATGAATGATATGAAATATCGTTGGTCATTCCAAGAAGCCGAAGGGAATGGTCCACAAATATCTGTATGAATCAACTCTAAGGCGTCTGAAGATCTATTGGCACCTAATCTTCTTTGTTTGGTCTGTTTTCCTTTAATACACTCGACACAAATATCGAAGTCCGAAAAATCGAGTGAATCTAGAATATTTTCTGACACAAGTCTCTCAATTCTAGACTTTGAGATGTGACCTAAGCGCTTGTGCCATAATTTTGAAGAATTTTCTTTATTTAATTTGCGTTTAGTACCACGTGATTCCACATGCAAGGTTTCATTATAAGAAGTAATAGTATCAAGTAAGTATAGGTTATCATACATGCTTAATGAACCAGTTCCATTAATATTGGAATTTAAAGAAAGACTAAACTTACTGTTTCCAAAAGAACAATGATAATCAAATTTGTCCAATAAAGAAACAGAAACCAAGTTTCGTCTAAAAGACGGCACGACAAAAGTGTCTTTCAAATCCAAATAATGACTAGTTCCTAACAATAACCTAAAATGACCTATTGCTTCTACTTCTACCGATTTTCCATCGCCCACAAAGATGTGTCTTTCAACATCAATTGGCTTTCGGTAGCTTAGGCAACCATGCATAGAAACACTTATGTGGGTAGTAGCACCAGAATCTAACCACCAAGTGTTTATTGGTACTGAAGCTAAATTAACTTCAGAACAGACCAAATTAAAGAAAGAACCTTTAGCAGCATTATTTTCTGATTTTATTTTATTGCCCAAGTTATTCCCATTGAGCATGGAAATGTGATCATTATTCTCAAAAAGTGAATTGTTAGATATAGTAATATCTGACTTTATAGCTGTTACAAAGAACGAATTTTAAGTTAGGCACATGTTCACATATTGAATAATTATAGAATAATTATTTACTTTATGAAAGACATTAATTCAAATAATTATTAAATACATAGCAAGATACCTAGCACAACATTAATATCAAGTCTTTGGACAGTAATATTAATTGTAAGTGGTACTCTTGTTGTAGTGATCGAATGTTGAAAATAAATCCTGTCAAATAAAGAGTCTATCTTTGGATCGACTAATTACCCACATGGACACCTAATAATAATCACACATTCATCACCACAGGTGTATATGCAATTCGGCCAAACATTATCTTTCCTTTGGGCCGGTTTAATATTCGCATGAATTTACATACACAAATTCATCTTAACATTCTCAATAAGCCAATCTACACAAGAGAGGTCACTTTGGCGACATGTTGCTTCAATTGGTTATATTAAATGTCAGACTGACTGATAAAGTCACTGTTATGTATCAAAATTATTCGAATTTTATTGCCAAACAAGACAATTTCCTTAATATATATATATATATATATATATATATATATATATATATATATATATATATATATATATATATTTTTATTAGCCAAACAGGCCCTTAGGAACAGTAATTTCGGATTTTCAAGAAGTCAAACAGCCCCTAACAAAACCTGCCCAAATTTAGTCCATTTAAAAAATTAAATCCACCCAGAACCGAAAACAATCCGAGACTTCATCTTCTTTGCCCGTTTACGAATTATGCCGGAAAAAAAAATAAGGAAACTTGAAATCAATCAATATGGGCTAGATTAGAAGTATATAAATCCGGCGAAGTACGATTTTTCTCAATTCTCACAACATAAACATAAGATAAAATTGCAAAATCTAAACAAACGAAGTTTAATCGACTAAGCTAATTAAACTTCCTGCAACTGAATCCTAAAGCCAGCTTGAAACGGCGCGAGGTGCAGAAGTACGTGGATAGGTGGTGTTGATGGACAAAGAAGAGAAAAAACCCATAATCCTATATTTCCCTTTTTCTTGTTTTAATTGTTATAATTTATTTAATATAAAAGTAAATTGTACTTGAATTTCTCAATCTTTTAACAAGAGATCTAAACTCAGTTCGTTAATCTAGTTAAAAAAATATATTTCTACTAGATCTAACTTTAGGTATCATGATAAATCCATAAAACAATTTTAATTGCATAAACATAAAGCATGAAACATAATCTTTAATTCAAGATCAAGAAAGCAATAAACCCTAATTTGCATAATCCAGATCTACAAAGCATGAAATTTAATCTTCGCAAACAGGATCAAGATAGCAAAAAATCCTAACATGCATAATCTAGATCTTTTAAACTTAATCAACAAAACTTAATAAGCAAATCCAGATTTTCATAGATCATAAACATAAGTTTTAGAAAATCTCAAGTAATCGAACATGGGTGGCTCTGATACCACTTGTTGGATCTAAATCGAATACATAAACATAATGATCATTAGATCTAATTCGATTTAATACCGAAAACCTTATTGCCTAACCATATCGATTGTCAAGAGATTAAAAGTAGATCTAAAACTTTAATGCAGCGGAAACTTACCTTGATTCATGCCAGCAATCTTGATGTTATTGATGATATAGTGATGATGGGTTTTATGATCTTCCACTTGATACACACCTTAGAACCTTAATACTCACGCAGAAAGGGATTGCAGAGAATATGAGTTATGTAACACTATATTTTGTTATTGTGTTGTGTACAAGTGGGGATCATAACCCCTTATATATAATAACCTAGTAGGGTTAGTATATGTTTCATTATTTTCAATTCGGCCCTTCATCAAATTGAAAATATCAAATTGGTATCTACACTTTTATTCCATGATAAACTTAATACCTATAGTTCAAAAGTTATCATAATTAGACCACATAATTATGGACTTTACTTTATAATAGCAATACACACTAAATTAACATATTAGGCCCACATAACCATTGGAATTTTCCAACAGGTGCAGCCCGAACCCATGAGGATTGAGGAGTCTTTTGGTTTGTTTTGATTTGCATGCAATCTCGTTTAGTATCTTATGACAGAGGATTATAATACTATGGAGCTTATAATTTTTTTTTGTACAATAAGAAGAAATATTATACTCACCAGGTGCGCTTTGGTGTGTATTTAATGTTCGGCATTATATGATCTAGTCAGATAGTAAATCCTGGAATTTAATATTTTTTTTTTTTTATGAAAAATGGATTTTATATTAATTAAATTAAAATTGTTGAAAAAAATGGCCATCCCTTTTGCACAACCACAATCGACTGGTGCGGTCGTTGACCTATGCCAACACGCCTAGCTAGCTTCCTTGGGATGCACCTTGGGCTTAATGTTGCGAAACTTAATCTTGGATAACTACTACCAAAATTTTCAGGTTAACGTTATTGCCATATGAGGCAACAACATTAATCACTCAAATCGGGTTTGATAACACCCATTCAATTATATATTTTACAGTTATAAGACATTTATAATACATTTATCTTGTGATTAGATGAGTCATGAAAGTAACTAAATTCAATTTGAGTAAGAGAATCCATACAAACGTTTGGGAGTTGAAAGATTGGTTAGGATGCAAGCTAGGTGGATATTTTTTCAAACATTTTCTTAACTTTTTTTTTATTCATTTTTTGAAATGGTCTAACGTGGCTATGTAATTGATTGGTCAAATTCATTCAACCACCAAGAAATTGTATTACAATTGCTTTGTGATTGATCATTCTTCTGAGAATTGCATTCAATTTCAAAATAAGTACATTGTAATTGCTATATAATTACTTTGAGTTCGATCAACCCCGATCTGAATAAGAACTTAACGTGATTCAACGATCGAGTGTACTAATTTGACTTCTTAACCTTCCGCTAGCTGGAATTCCAATTCGAATTCAAATTCACTAATAGTTACTAAAAAGTAGAAACCAATTAATTAATTTTGTGCTATTCTTCTTCAAGTCCAAACAGTAGCACGTAGGATAGGGATAATTAATTTGGAGGCAAATAATGAACCGCTGAGTCAGCCTTGAAAAAAATGGCTAACTCGCATTAAATTTCAAGACACGTCAGATATTCAGTGTCACCTCCTTTATATTTCATGTCCTCCACAAACAAAAATAATTTATCAAAAACAAAGAACACACACACACAAAAGAAAAATCATCATTTTCCGTATTGACTAATTTGAACTCTATCTATTTACCAACTCTTAAGTTTTACAGATATGGGTGAAGTGAGTGCTCTTCTACATCCATTTTTTTCTTCTTATTTGTGATGATATATATATATATATATATATAATTAAGGGTCTCTACTTTTTTTTTTTTTTTTTTGTGTGTGTGTGTGTGATAAAAATCTAATATTATGATTTTGTGTATGTATGTATGTATGAATATGCATGGTTTGATTAAAGGAGAAGAAAGAGGAGGTGAAAAAGGAAGAGGAGAAGAAAGATCTAAAAGTAAAAGAGGAGAAAAAAGAAGAAGAGAAGAAAGAAATCGAAGAGCCGCCTCAACAAATTGTTCTCAAAGTTGACATGCATTGCGAAGCTTGTGCAAGGAAAGTTGCAAGGTCTCTCAAAGGATTTCAAGGTAATTAAATTACCCTTTTCCATTCCATTTATCTTTCTTTCTAATTTTTCTAAGATATATTGTAATTTTTGGTTTTGGTTTTCTAAAGTTATTTCAATAATAGAACTTCTTTACTCTCTTTCGAGGTACGCAAACATGTTAAGTGAAAACCGGAATCACTAGAAATTTAAATTTGAACTTGTCGTCAAAATTAATTATACTTGACCAATTATTCGTTGATATTATTATATATGTATAGTTAGATTGCATAATTTATCTAAACCTCGTATTTGTTTACATATTTTGATTGTTTCATATGGCAAAAGACATAGAAATAATAGGACAGGGCCGACATGATTAGAGAAATTGGAATTTTTACACGTACGTCTATTTACCAAAAAAGATGTATATAATTTGAAATAGGAGTGGAGGACGTAACGGCGGATTGCAAGGCGAGTAAAGTGGTGGTGAAAGGCAAGACAGCAGACCCAATAAAGGTGCGTGAAAGGATTCAAAAGAAAAGTGGCAAAAAAGTTGAACTCATTTCACCATTGCCAAACCCACCAAACCAGGAGCCCAAACAAGAGGAGAAAAAAGAGGAGCCCAAAGAAGAAAAGAAAGAGGAGGTATACATCGATCGTGTCTGTCATTTAATTTTTTTCTACTACTACTACTTTTTAATCATGTTTCAACCTTAAAATTAACGAAGCTATTAAAAAAAAAAAAAAAAACCACCTTAAAATTAACGAATCTATTATAAAAATAAACCTTAAAATATATTAACGATGTATGAGTCTAATTATTTTTCTAAGTCGGTGATGAATTTAAGAAAAGAATTGTTGGTAAGATGGGGCCAGATTAATCATTGTTTATTAAAAGTAAATAAGTAATTGGTTTGGTTGGGCTTTGATGAACCTTTGGTGCATGCATTAAGTATTTGGGCCCATAGCAGTGCAAGTTGTGACTGTTGCTATTTATTTGCTGACATGAAAACCACAGAACAGCTGAAATTATAAAAGGCGACCACCACTTGACACATTTTACAATGGAAATGGAATGGGGTGGGGGTGGTGAATTTGCCATTTTATGGGTGAGGATCGAGGATCATTTGTCACAGTTTGACGTGTATAGATCTATTGACAAGTGTTTTTTCAAAATTTTATGTGGTACATGCATTTGAAGGGTAAATATGTCATTGTAATACCAAAATTCGAACCCCTTGAGGTCTAATCTAATGAATAAAGGCTTAGTCGTCCCCACTGTGATTGAGCACATTGCATGCAGTAAAATTCTTGTTAAATGTGGTCAGCAATTCACGTGATTGATTGATAAAATTAAATAAAACGGTTTCTCCATATGTAGATAAAAACAACCATATCGTGGTCTACTATTTTTGACAAAAAGAAAAAATTAAAATGTACTCTCTCCATCTTGCATAGTTTTATTTTTTTCTTCTTAGTCTCATTTTTCAAGAAAAATATATAATTGTACTGCATGTTTTAAAGTGTAATAGATAGAATACATTACATAACGTAGGATTTGATAATTATTAGTTAATCCACAAACAAGAAAGTTTACCATGATTTGTTAAGTTGTTTGTTTGAACCGGCCCTAAACAAAGACTAAAATACCCATATATATTGTACATCAAAAAAAATAAAGAGCACAAATTAAATAGATATGTAGTTGAATCTTAATTGGTAACAAATTAGAGGAATTGATTTTGTATTCGTTAACTTAATTGTCAAATATAATTGCTTTCTAAATATTTTGATAATTAATTCAATATCTTTTTTTTCTGTTTTCACTCGATCGACAGCCTCCCGCTGTCATAACGGTTGTGTTGAAAGTTCGAATGCATTGTGAAGCATGTGCTCAAGTGCTCCAGAAGAGAATTAGAAAAATTAAAGGTAAACTAAATACAACGCAATTTGAAATTTCGACATATTCATATTTACCTTGTTCATATGATCAATATATATTGGTTATGCATGTAACAATAAAATTGTCTAATGTCTAACAATCATAGTTTTAACAATTTTTGCATGAACAATGAAATTAATGACGATATTATATTTGTTTCGTTGTAGGTGTGGAATCAGTGACGCCAGATATTGCAAATGATCAAGTGATCGTGAAAGGTGTCATCGACCCAGATAAGCTCGTACACGATGTGTACAAGAGAACCGGTAAACAAGCATTGGTTGTGAAGGAGGAAGAAAAGAAGGAAGAGGAGAAGAAAGAGGAGAAGAAAGAGGAAGAGAAAAAAGAAGAAAAACAAGATGAAAAGAAAGAAGAAGAAGAAGAAGAAGATGACAAGAAAACGGAGATGATCAAGAAAAGCGAATATTGGCCTCCTCAAAAATACTACATGGACTATGCAGATCCACCTCAAATGTTTAGTGATGAGAATCCAAATGCTTGTTCTGTTATGTAATCAAATCATTTGGTTATCTTAATTTCGAATGTTTAATGTACTAATATTTGTCAATAATAAATATGCTGGCCCCTCAGCTGCAATTTTCAAATAATCCTTGCATGTTCTTTTGCAAGGGGAAATAATGATGTATGTACGTACATATTTATTTTATTTCAGAAGTGTACGTTACGTATGATGATTGCATGCAATTTGATTTCCATTTCTAAGGCTCAATTTGTATTTTGCATGTGCTGAAAACTTGAAGATGTGTAGCTTCAAATTAATTTTGAGTTAGGGTCGGATCTGAGTTGACCCGCTACATTTCTCTCTTTTAATTTTGTTAACATATTTTTTTAATTAAATATTAAGCATGAACTTTAATTTATTTTGTATAGTTACATGAATCTTAATTATAAGAAATTGAATATAAACCAAAATAATTTAAACTTAATGATCATATAATGAAAATTACAAGAATAAATGTACATGCACATGTTTTGACATGTATATAAAATTTGTATGAAGTCTTATCTGATTAAAATTTACATAATCTTACAAAAGAAAAATATGTCCATTTGGAAACAGGTCGGGTTGAGTCCTAAAATGTGCAGTAGTTCGGATTGTGTGTAATGCTTGTTAATTTCAGTGAATGTATTCCTAATTTGCCCAATTATTGACCGAATTAAATTTAATTTTTGCTAGGGCTGCAAGGGGGCAGATATCAGTCCGAATCCGATTCGTATATGGGCAATTTATTAGAATTTTTGTCAAATTAGAAATACAATGAATCTATCCTATTATGAAGTTTCGTAATCCGAATTACGTGGAACAAATATAAACATGGGTAAATCCGATCCGTCAAATATCTGTATCTAATAATTAAGAAATTAAGAAATTATATATATTATTAACACGAGTAACATTAATAATATTTTACCATCGCTTAAAGAATATATTTGTTGATAATTCATTTATATTTTTATTGTTACATCTATTTTCATATGAAAATATGAATATTAGTTAAGAACGTTTGGATACATGAGTTAAAATAATCAAAATTATAGCGTGAACAAAATTATTTTAGAAAAATAAGATACTAGTATGAATTTTAAAATATGAGATTTTGTTGGATGCAAAGAAGATTTGATATAGATCCATTCGAATTCAGACAAGATTCGATGTGCTCAAAAAAATTAGAGCCAAGCTAATTTAAATCGAATTCAATCCGACATAAGTGAAATCGAATCTTAGTCCGACATAATCTCACCTAAATCCAACCCGTTGACTGCCCTAATTTTCGTCAAACTAAACTTTACTTGACATAAACCCAATCATACTCAATTAAGGCATGTAACCAAAAAAAAAAAAATTTACTCAATCAAGCCCAACAAAAGATGTTGGAATGAATTGGACTTGGCCCATATGTAACTGTTAATAGACTCAATACCCCATATTGTCAGCACGAGTGTTGAATGCAAGTGGACTGTAGTCCACTTTGCTTCAGAACTTAGACGAGTAATTAACTTTTGATTATTTGAAATTGTTAGGCGATCCACGCACGTGATCATCATTAATCTAGGAACAAGTTGGACCTAAATTTTGCTCAGTGCACCAACATATTCCCCCTTTTTTTTTTCTTTTTCTTGAAGTATTATTTTATTATCTTTTATATTTATGTTTCAAACTTGATTTAGTTTTTTTTTTAAAGCGTGTCATACATTTAAAATGAGATTCTAATTCAGGATAGTCATTTTACGAGAATAGTCTCTTTCACTATCAATCATTTGACTTTTATTTAATGTTCTTGATTTTAAATTGTACGTTATTTAATTTCGTCCTAATTGAATTTAAGAAAATTCGTGTGCAGACCTGATTTGATCAAACTCATTCAATCACAACCCGTAAATATGAATATACATCACATTAAAGATAATATTCAATCTCGAATTTCAGAACTTAGTATAAAGTGAAGCAGTTCCTTGGTAATATAAACTGATCATTCACGCTGATAATTCTATGGTACTAAATTTCTACCATCATTATAGAGTAATTTATATGGCCCGAATTTCGATGAATTAAGAAAATCCATTTTCAGTATGGTTCTTGGGGAGCTAATCTTTCTATGCAACTTGATTATAAACTAACATTCTTTGTTTCTCTGGAACTGGTGAAGGTCTCAACTGTCAACTAATGAGGATGCAATTCATGTCTCAAAATAATCAATTTTATTTTTGTGGGAATTAAGTATATAAGACGAGCATCAAGTGCCCGATCGATTAGTCCAAACTCTGCACAATACATTAAATTATTCCAACAACTATCATTTGTTATTGTCAAATTGGGCAACTTTTTATTTTTGGCGATTATATTTTAAAAAAAGTCCTGTATTGTGATACCTTGATAATATACGTTATTTATTGTGTTACCGTCATCAATTTAAGTCCTTATCCGGAAAATTTTAATCATTGTCTGAAATTATGGGTCTATTTGGATGGGTTTTGGCTCGGTTTCGCGAGTCTCGGTTTAAAAAAATTGGTTTGGGTGGTTTCGATGAAACCTTTGAGACTTCATTTGGATGAGTTTTGACTCTTGAATTTTGTGGTTTGAATAAGTTGAAATCCCACTGGGATTGGGTTTGGATGTTGGGGTTTAGGGGAAAAAGTAGGTGATAGGTGTCAAATCAATGTCTTTTTTAGTGAGATTTGGGGGAAAAATAGGTTGGTAGGTGTCAAATCAATGTTTTATAGGTTTGAAGAGTTTGAGTGTAAGTTTTTGAATAGGTTTTTGATGGTTTTATGGGTTTGGCGAAAACTCACTTGAGAGGGTTTTTGCTCGGTCTCGCGAGACCCGCGAGACCGGGCCAAAACCCATCCACACACACCCTATGTCTTCTTTGACCCTTTTTTTTTGTCAAAAATTATCAATTATATCCTATCTGATCGAACAATTTAATTTTCACCAAAAATACATGTGTCGAGTCCGTGATACGTAAAAATAATCACGTAATGAGTCTATAACTTTAATTTTTAATAAAAAAAAGGGTTAACATTTTCCCATAAATCAAATACAAAAACATAAATTGACGATTTTTATGGAACTGAAACTTCCAGACCTGTAAATTCAGAGCATCTAGATCGCGACTTGTTTGCAAGGACATGCGTAATTTGTGCTTACATCAACGCCTAGGCTAATAATTGTTTCAATTGATTTGACATTTTTCAGCATCTTCTACTTGTGCCACGTCATCATCAAAATCACTCCCGAAGGTCATCTCCAACAGCTCTCTTAAATTTCAGCCTCTTATTTTAAAATATAACTAATGAACAGTGTTATACACTTCCACTTTTTACTCAGCACTCCAACAGCTAGTTTATATTTTAAGAGACTACTTTTTAACAATCAATTATTTCACTCCAATAGCTAGTTTATATTTTAACAAATAACTTTAATTATTATTTTATATAAATAATAATGATATATTTATAAAACTAATTGATTTTATTTCATAATAGAAAAAATAGTTTATTAAAAAAATATTAATTTTTAGTATTGGCATTTAGCGATGCCCCAAAATATAATCAAAATATTATCACTAAATCATCGTGACAACGTTAATTATCGCTAATATGTTGCTAAAGAGGTTTCACTATTCGTCAATAGTGACAAATTTTTTATAAAGATATTCAAATTATAAAATTTGAATTTAAATTTTCAATTCGAATTTGCATGCATTTGAATTTAATTAATATGTATTTGAATTTTACAAGCAGTATGGATTTAATTAGTACAAGCTATGTACCAAAAAAAAAAAAAATAGTACAAGCTATGAATTTAAATTTAATATTAATTTAATTAGCAATGCCTCCAATTTATTGTTTTGCATAAAAGTACGAAAGTTTTTTTACTTTCCTACAACCAATTGCATATAGCAATTTGTATTTGGTCATGGGTATTTAGCCATTCAAACTTATAAATTTTAACAATTTTTAAATTATACATGTGCTCTTGGAGAGCACTTTTGATCATAATTTTAACAAAACTCTTAAAATTTAAATTTTACACTTGCTCTTGGAGATGGCCTAATGCTCAACTGTTTTTTGGGTGATTCCATCATGATCTAGATGATTCTGGAATATAGGATCTTTTATTTTGATAATTCTGTCTATACCAACAAGCTTTAACTAGTTTCCACCTATTCATATCAAAGCTTTAACCCTTTTTTTCTTTAGAGAAAGGTGTAATTTTGTCAACTGGCTTTGTTGGAAACAATGCGCAGTGTCTATTCTTCTCATGAGATTCATAAAAAAAAAAAAACGAAAGTTTGACACTATAATGGATTTTCACTATAGTTTGATACTGCAAATTAATATAGGAGAAAATTTTCAAATACAAAAATTAAGATGACCACAATATTAAAAGATATATCAGATTGTAAATTTAATCATACTGTTTAGTTATAGTATAGGATTTTATTTTCATTTCAAAATAAGCAAGTGGATCTTTGTGGGAACTTGTCCCATATTAGAAAAACAAAGTTATTTTGATCTTTTTATTTTATATGTAAAAAGGCAATAGAGTTTTTGAAGAAAGAAAATTTGATTATGCCAGGTTAAAAAGAAATATAATATATATTTAATTGTCTTTGACTTGACACTTTTAATTTCGAATTAAATATATCTTCTTCTTCTCTCCATCATATTGCTTATAACTTTTTTTTACTGCAGAAAAATACTTTATCATATAATTCCGAAATTAAATATATCTTCTTCTTCTCTCCATTAGATCCCAATTTCGTGTGTCAAGTAGTTTCAAAACAAAATTAAACATTAAGTTTCATTGTATCTTAAAGACTAATCGCATATTCCTATTGTACACCATGTGGTCAAAGCCGACCTTACTTTTTGGGGACCTAGGCGAAATTAGAAATGGACCCCTATATCTTAAACAAATTATATTTCTTTAAATTTTTCTATTTTCCCTAGAACAAAAGTATATGTTAAAATTTGATGTTTCATTGTTTGTAATATCTTCTTCCCTATATAAATATATATTTGTGACTCGGTCATTCACGAATATGTTTTCTTAATTTTAGTTTTCATAAACTTTTTTTACCATAGATAATTGTTAAATTATATTGAGAATATTATCTTATAATGAATTCACATTCGTAGCAAATTACTTTTAGTTTAAAATTCATGAATTAATAAGCATATACCATGTTACAAAAATAACATAAATTTCTTCTTAATTGGTTACATATTATACATAATTTATTTATTACTAAAATTTTAACATAAATATTTTTTTATATATAGTTTGGGGTCCCTCTAGACAAGGGACCCTAGACGTTGGCCTAATTTGCCTCATGCTTAAATCGGTCCAGCATGTAGTGGGGGCCTAATAAGAAGGAAATTTGCAACATATCTCGAATCAATTATTACAGTCACGTTACTTATTTTCTATCAAATTTCTAACATTTAGTGATATTTTTCTTTCTTTATATATTGACATTTTTTAATAATGCTACTTTTATAATGATAAAGACATTTAATATTTAGTTACACCGCTACGTACAGTACATTGATAAATATCAATACACAATAAAATGTCACTATAAAATATCATTTTTAGTGGTTTAGCTAAATATTCAATATCACTTTTATGGTTAGAAGTAACATTATAAAATAATACAATAATATAAAAATATTACGAGGGCTGTCAATTGGTGGATTTCAATTCCGAATCCGATCGTATTTATTAGAATTTTTATTCAAAAAGTGATTTGATAGTTCTGATCTGATAATGGACATTTAATCTTGAAATGAAGGACATAAATAGTGCAAATAAAGGGCTATTACGTTGAAAAAATTTAAGACTTAATCACAAGGGGAAACGATTATTGGTAGGGGTGTTCAATAAAATCGTCAAACGGTCCAACCGATCGCCTCAACCCAAACCGACCACAATTCGCGGGTTGAACGATGAATGGGTTGGTCTTGGGTTTCGTGAAAAAAAATCCGCAAATTATGATCGGGTTTGAGTTTATATTTTAAAAAACTGCATAAACTGCACCCAACTGCATGTAAATAAAATAACAAATTGTGTTTTATTATTTAATATGATTTAAGCAAATACATACTTTTAATTTACTGTCTCAACCCCAAAGCCTAATTTGTCCCCTAAAATTACTCGACACAATTTATTAACAATCCAAGTTAAATTCTATCGATTGACAACCACCAATATCAACTTTAATAATTAAATTATTTTCTATTTTTGTTTATTGTTTGAAAAAGTCTTGTTCGATTTTGTATTTGAGTAACAATTATTGATCTTTATATAGCGAATGTAGACTTTAAATAGGTTAACAAATTAAAGCTAAAAATTATGAAAAAATAGTATTGTTCATATGATTATGAAATATTCAAGAAGTTTAATCTTAGATAAAAGTAGAATAACAAAATAGTAAGTGATAATAAATTAAAGTAAAGTCTCAAAAAAAAAAAAACTTCATTAAAATAGGAAAAGCTAAGACCGCAAAAATCGCCCCAACCCGAAGAGACCACAAAGTGCAAACTCTAGACTTATTGGGTTGGGTTTGGTCTAGAGTATAAAAAACCCGCAAATAATGGGTTGGGTTTGGACGAGTATAAAACCGCAATACACCGTACTGCGAACATCCCTAATTATTGGATAAACAAAAATTAAAGGACCTGTTTGTTTGGCGTTTCCCAAAAAAAATTCGTGTTTGGGAAATGTCAAACAAACATGCTTTCTATTTTCTGAAATAAATTTTTCATCTCTAAATTTTCTCAAACTACTTTCTCAAAATCCAAACAAACAACAATTTTCTTTTATCTAAACAAAACATATACAAACTCTATTCTGATTTGACATAAAGTCTTACACATCTTACACTTACAACCTAACTCTTCCAAAAAAAAAACCTACACCTACATTATTTCTCAAATTACTATCTTAAAATCCAAACAAACATCATTCCGCAAATTAAAATTATTTCACAAACCTCCACTGCTACTCTTCCAAACTACTTTCTCAAACAACAAACAAACATGTCCAAAAGTTTTTAAGAATTAATAAATCATCACATCAATTATTGTATCACAAATCTATTTAATCTTTATATCAAAGTACAAAGATAAATAAACTATCAAAGACTAATATTAAACTTGTGAAATACTAATATAGTAAAAGTTGAATTCTAGACCTCTTGCCCTATTGGTCATGAAACATTAATTTTTGCCACTAGACTACGCCCTCGTCAGAAACAAAACTAGGAGTTTAAGACTAAACAACAGTATAAATTACTGGAAACTGTGAGTTCTTTTCATATAATTAAGGGCATTATGGCTTCCAACACCAGCAGTACTACATCCTCCTCCTCCGCCACCGCCACACCGCCTACAGACACATGCTCTGTGGAAGAAGTGGCGCTTGTAGTTGCAGAAACCGACGACCCCACGCTCCCCGTCATGACATTTCGCGCGTGGTTTCTTGGACTCACTTCATGCACAGTTTTGATGTTCCTCAACACTTTCTTCATGTACAGAACGCAGCCCTTGCACATATCCGCCGTACTCATGCAGATACTCATGCTTCCCATCGGCAAGTTCATGGCGGCGACGCTTCCTGAACGAAGTTTCAATGTGTTTGGGCGGTGGAGCTTTAGCCTCAACCCGGGACCGTTTAATATTAAGGAACATGTAATAATCACTGTCATGGCTAACGGCATCGCCACCACGGGTAGTGGTGATGCTTATCCGATGGGAATTATTACTGTCATGAAGGCGTACTATAAGCTCAGGCTGAGTTTCCTTTGTGCTTTTCTCATTGTCATTACAACTCAGGTATATATACATATATTTACTTGAATTTTCTAGGAAATATATGTATCTTTTTCCTTATTTACAATTAAATTAAATTAATAATTGTGAGTTGATCTGAACTAGATTGTGGGATACGGATGGGCTGGATTGTTAAGAAGATACTTGGTTGATCCAGTTGAGATGTGGTGGCCTTCCAATGTCGCTCTAGTTTCTTTGTTCAGGTTTGTCAGTAGTCGACGTTGTTTCCCCTCTTTACATTGGATTGAAAATAAGACGGACGGTCGTCGTTGAAAAATAGTCCCACATGAATTGAATATGAAGATTAACTGATCTTAATACAATCTCGCACTATATATCCTCACATATTCAGCTAGCTATATAGCTTATTTGAGGTGAATTAGGCCTACATGAATTTCTCTAGGTCTAGGAAATTTCTGTAGACCTAGTTTAGCTAAGGAATTTTTTTTTGTGATAAGAGTATTTTTGGGAAATTTCCAATTACGGAAATTTTGTTGCAAAAGAAAGGAGTATGCTGAATTCGACTGGTATGGTTGAATTGGTTTTCTGCAGTGCCTACATTAATTAGACCCTTGTTCTTATAACCATGTAGAGTTCTTTATAACTCTGGATGTTAGAGAGATAACGGAGCCACGTTATTTGTTGTGCTAATTGTAGTGGAAGGGACTAGTCACTATACAAAGTAGCGAACTTAGATTCAAATCCCTGTTGGGAAAGGTTCCCACTTTATGTGTCTAATGCGTCTCGAAAGGGATTAAATCCTTGGGAAATCAAGAAGAAAAATAACTACAAGTTTTATTGCCCTTCATTTGAACAATTAGGGCTTATTTGGTTAGGTTTTGGTTTAGTTTCGCTGGATTTTGGCTTCAAAAAATTGATTTGAGTGATTTCGGTGATACCTTAGAAATTTATATTGAGTTTGAATATTCGGATTTTGAGGAAAAAGGTAGATTGTAAGTGCATAATCAATGCATTTTATATATAGAGAAAAAGTAGATGATATGTATCAAATCCTTTTCTATTATATGTTTGAAATTGAAACCTGAATTTCGTGAAACCTATACTCAGACTTCATTTGATTAGGTTTTGATTTAGTTTCTCGAAACCGCGAGACTAAGCCAGAACCTAGCCAAATAGGGCCTTATTCCTTCTCTTTTTTGCAAGTACTCTTTCTTCCTGTATAGAATTTGACACATAAAATTTATGTAATCATGAATGTTAATGGGATTGATGATGTTTTATTATTACAGGGCACTTCATGATAAGGAACCAAAAACAAATGGGATGTCAAGAATGCAGTTTTTCCTTGTTTTCATGACTGCAAGTTTTGCCTATTACTTGTTCCCTGGCTACCTATTCCCAATTCTTACATTCTTCTCATGGATTTGTTGGATCTTTCCTAAAAACATCACGGCCCACCAAATTGGTTCTGGTTACCATGGACTCGGCCTGGGTGCCTTCACTCTTGACTGGGCTGGGATTTCGGCCTATCACGGAAGCCCTTTGGTCACACCCTTTACCACAGTTTTGAACCTTTGTTGCGGCTTTATCATGTTCATTTACATCATTATCCCCCTCTTCTACTGGAAGTTTGACACATTCAACGCTCGAAAGTTTCCAGTATTCTCAAATCAACTCTTCACTTCTTCAGGGCAAAAATACGATATTGATAAAATCTTGACTCCAAGTTACGAGCTTAATATTGATGCCTATGAAAGCTATAGCAAACTATACCTTAGCCCTTTATTTATCCTCTCGGTTGGATCAGGATTCGCAAGGATTACAGCAACACTAACACATGTTGCATTATTTCATGGCAGGTTAGCTCCTGACTGTACTGATGAATGTTCACTCATCTAAAAGTTTAGCTGTTTATATGCCGTAAAATAACTTCATCAATGAAGACATGATGATTCTTGATCATACCTTTAATTGTATGTGTGTGGTTTTTTATTAATTAATTAGTGATATATGGAAGCAAAGTAAATCTGCAATGAAGAAGGTGAAATTAGCAGACATCCATTCACAATTGATGAGAAGTTACAAGCAAGTTCCTCAATGGTGGTACGTTGTTTTATTAATCGGAAGCGTGCCTCTTCCTATATTGATGTCATTTGTGTGGAAAGAACAAGTTCAACTTCCATGGTGGGGAATGCTCTTTGCATTTGGATTGGCATGGCTTGTTACTCTACCTATTGGAGTCATTCAAGCAACTACCAACCAAGTAAATTAATTACGTTAAGTTATTTCAAAAATTAATTTCGAGAGAGCCTTTTTGTATCTCTCTTGATGGATTTATGTATTGTGCAGCAACTCGGATACGACGTTGTTGGTCAAATTACTATCGGGTATCTCCTTCCAGGAAAACCAATTGCGAACCTGATTTACAAGATTTATGGGCGCAGCAGTGTCATGCATAGCCTTGCTTTCTTAGCTGATCTCAAACTTGGTCACTACATGAAAATTCCACCAAGATGCATGTTCACAGCCCAGGTAAATTTATTTTGATAAAAATTACCAATTTAGTTTGCAATTTTAAGAATTTCGGGCTGAAATTAGTTACAGGAATTAATCATCAGCCTGAATTTCAAAAGGATTGTTTTGCCAGCGAACCTAGTCAGTCAATTTTGCAATTTTCCCTATATATAATAAATAATATGCATGCATACTGATCAAATCTTGTTCTTTGCTCTTCCGATCGGATCCAGTTGGTAGGAACGCTCGTTTCTGGAACTGTCAACCTTATAGTGGGATGGTGGATGCTCGAAAGTATCGAAAATATATGTGATATCAAAACATTGCATCCCGACAGCCCATGGACCTGTCCTAAATTCCGATATGTGTTCGATACTTCTGTCATTTGGGGTCTAATTGGACCTGAAAAGTTGTTTGGACAAGATGGAACCTACAGAAACCTGATTTGGTTATTCCTGGTCGGGGTCGTTTTGCCAGTTCCCGTTTGGATATTAAGCAAAACATTTCCAGACAAGAAATGGATACGTATGATTAACGTTCCAGTTATATGTTATGGCTTTGCTGGAATGCCTCCCGGGACTCCGACAAATATTGCCACCTGGATTGCTATCGGTATTGTGTTCAATTACTTTGTGTTCAAATATAGGAAAGCGTGGTGGAAAAGATACAATTATGTTCTTTCTGCTGCATTAGATGCTGGAACGGCTTTTATGGCTGTTTTGTTGTTTTTTGCTTTGGGAAATGAGGGCATTGTCTTGAAATGGTGGGGATCGGAATTAGATCATTGTTCGTTGGCTTCGTGTCCGACAGCGCCAGGTATTGCGGTTAAAGGGTGCACAGTTTTCAGTTAAAACTAATATGAACACGTGTCATTTGGAAAATACATTCTTGAACTTCAGTTAAGTTCCCTCTTAAAGGTAGTAGGGAAAACAAGTACAGCCAAATGGTCATACTTAAACTTCAGATTATTGTTATGAAAATTAAAGAGAATTCCATTTGTGTACAATAGGAAATTGATTCTTTTCTATGTAAACTATAAAAGTGACATAAGTTAATTTAATGTGGATTTTCTAAAATCATTACATGATCAGATAACATCTGAAGGAGTGACGATAAGAAGACATACCTAATATTCCAAGTTGAGTTCATCAGAAAAGGTTATAAAATGTTACAGATCTATAAAAATAAAAGGGTTTTTTGCACTTTACACCCCCAAAACATGGAAAATAGGCATTTTGCACTCTTAAAACTTAGATTTAGCACTTTGCACCCTCAAAATATGAAAAATACAGCACTTTGCACCCTCTTTTATTTTCAGGCAAAAACTCAAAGGCAAAATAGGTAATTCAATTGTAAATATTTGACGCTTTGCACCCTCAAAACTTGAGAAATTGATACTTTGCACCTCGGAGATAAAATTATCACTTAACACCCTCTAATTTAAAACAAATCAGCCACTTGCACCCCGAAACACTAAATTAACACTTAACACCCTCAAATTAAAAAAAACTCAATCATTTTTTTGGGCAAAATTGACCATCGAGAAAGACAAAATAAATAATTTATTTTTTCCTCTTAAATATTGGGTTTAATAAACTAATTTATATGTAATGTAGGGCACCATTCTCATTTAACTACAGAGGACCACAACTAAATAATTAATATAACCATTTGGGGTTTGAAGTTGAACCACTCTCGAACAGACAAAAGAAATCACAAATGGTCCCAAAATAGATACCAAATTCACATACCCAAACAAGAAATTACTATTAGCAATACAACTAATGATAATGTTGCAATATATAGTACTATTTTAATTAAATAAGTAAATTGAACAAGAATTACTGTAATTTGGAGATTGACGGCCTATAGAAATTTGATTCTGGTTATCGTCATATTCTTGTCTCCAAATCCAACCCATTTCTTAAAAGAAATTATATTAACATAAATTTCTTGAGCAGCCCTTACAAAATAAGATTTGGTTATGAAGAAAATGGGGAGTTGTTTAAGGGAGAGTGAAAAGATTAGGGTTCTACAATTCCCGCTCTTTTTATTGTGTAATTTTTCAATTCAGGCACTAAATTGAATTATCTATTTTGCTCTTGAATTTTTGTAAAATAAAAGAGGGTGCAAAGTGATGCATTTTTCATATTTTGAGGGTACAAAGTGACAATTTTAAGTTTTGGGGATGGAAAGTGCCTATTTCCTATGTTTTTGTGGTGCAAAGTGCAAAAAATCCAAAATAAAATATTAAAACTAATGGTAACTTTTAGTTAATGGCAATTTATCCTCTTTAATTTTCATAATTTCATAATGTTCAGTTTACTCTCTTGTGATTTGAAATAGAGCACTTTACTCCCTCTAATCTAATAAAAGTTTCACACCGCCTTCATGACATTTTTAAACTTAAAAAAATACGAATTGACAATATTACCCCTCTTATATGTGGCACTTTACCCCTGTGTTATGTTGCATTTTGCCCCCTATATTACAAAAATAAATTCATGTTCACTCTCAAATTCGACGAGTGAGTACACTCCACGGCTGAATGAGGTATTGTTTTTTTACTTTCTTAAAAAGGGATAAAATTCTATTTTCATATCACTATTTCACATTTTTTTACTTTCAACTATAACTCCACATCAAAAATAAACGAAAAAGATGACGGAGTAATATTTATTTTATTTAAAATTAATTCTATTGTTATTTACAGATATATTGACCATTCTTGATGGTTCAATTTTAATAATTTGAGATCTTTAAATTTCTTAATTCATCGTGGAATCTTTCAGAGTTTATTTTGTGAGTTCACATATAAATAAATAAGATTGTTTGGTCTTTAAACAAGTTAATGTTGTATGGAAAGTTATAGGAATCCATGTTGTCAGTATTAAGTTAATTAGAGTAGGCGGTAACCGGTAAGTATCAAAATAATAGCGGCAACGGATAAGTGTCCTAGCAATAACTTGTATAGATTTTTTAAGAAATAATAGCGACATTATTGTTATTTTTATTTTTATTAGATTCAGACATGAATCATGATATATACTTGTGTTGCGATACAATTGGAATTTCGGTTCATGTAGAAATTTACTAGAAGTATTTTTTCAGAAAGAATATTTATATATGTATATTGAGCAATTAACCTGGTAGTTGTATTTTGACCTTTATTTTGTGATAACATAAAGAAGTAATTAATTTGAAAGAAGTATCTTTTTGTTTTTTATTTACATAAGGATGAAATGATGGTGATGGTGATTTGTTTCCCCCATTATCTCATCAGATAAGATGGAAAGAATTCATTCGAATAAGATGTTACTATCAAACAAATGTCAAAAAAACAAAAGCCAAACCACTAGCATATGATGTTCCTTGCAAGCCTATTTCAAAATTCAACATTAAGTAATAGTATTTGCCTAACAAGCATTTTCTTTTTTAATAAATACTGTATAATCATTTCAGTTACACCGAAAGATAAGCCTAGCTACTTCTCCATGTGCAATTCGTTTTTTTTACCTACCTCTGTATCGACTTGTAAAGCACCACGGTCACGTATTTGGAAAGGAACCGGTTGGTTGAACCAAGTGCTACAACCGACGGGCGGTTTCTATCTCTATGCATGTAGAGATGGTTTAGCACCACATGTTGAGGTCTTGAGTAAGGAGGCGGAATCTCCATATGCGTTGATGGGGCGTTGAGTAATGTTGAATTTAGATGTGGAGGAACAATAGGTGGTTCCTTTGCAAAGTCCGATTGAACAAGTTGCGTATTGTCGTAGCTAGAATCTGGGGATTGAGGTGGTTCGAAACCAGAAATGCTATCAAGATCTTCTGGAACATAATCCTGCACCAAGCAAGTTAGAAACCGACCAGTGTTTATATCAATTATCAATATTCTATGATAAATATCGAATAACGAATAAATGCTGGAATATAGCATAGTGAAAATATTAAAGTGGGGACAGGAAAGCAAGTTATGCTATTAGATAGACATATATGTATCATACTTTCAGGAATCATATATATGTAGTGCAGTGCTTATTTGTGGACAATCCAATACTTTCAGTTTATTTACCAAGTAAAGAAAAAATGCAGGAATTAAATAGATGAGCATTGTAAGCCAACTGCCATATAAGGTCGATTAATATATATTCACGCATCACATAGAATATTAACCATCAGTCAAGACTGAGTAAATAATTCAAAATGGTTCATAAGATAGGTATTCAACAAAAGATGAAATTAAAATACACCAAAAACTAGTATATTTCTAACGAGGGTACATGTCGACATATCTTAAGGCTTTCATTCTTCCTTCTGATCCCAAGGAATCCATGTCTGATGGTATAATCTTATACTCCTATAAGAGGAGGGTCGGAATTAGGAGTGATTTTTTCCCATGAGATTTCAATTGATCTTTGCTTGATTTAAAATAAATAAATCATAACATCTTTATTTCCCATAGACTATCGTAGCAACACCTACGCGTTCTGTGGTTTAGCACCTCTCACTAGTCATCTTAATAATCACCAGAAAGGTCATTACACTAGGGACGAATCCACATTCAGTCCTCAAACTTACCTAAATTACCAAGTGCCTCCCAACATTTTAGTTGTATCACTTGGAACTCTTGCTTTACACCTGAAAGACTCAATACACAGGGAAGCTTCCAGTGAAGGGGATTGAGGGGGGGACATGGTCCACATAGTTAACAGAATGGATTAAGTATCCCTTACAAGACATAGAAATTATGCATTTTTTTCAAACAAAAGCATAGCACACCATAAGCAACAAATTCTACAGAAGGCACCAGACATATTGATCAATTTTTTTGATCATTTATTGAGAACCCATTGTCTATATAAGAAAAGGTACTATGGTGCAACTTTAGGAAAAAGAAAATGAAAAGCTAGGACCAAATGGTAGAATTTGATCAGCCATGGATCCGATTTAACGGCTTAATATAATCAGTAACTTATTTCAGAACAAACATATAAACAAAAGAAATGAATGATAACGTGAGAAATGAAGAAAGTACTAAAGATGACAACTGAAAGGAGAAAACAAAAGGTGGTGGTACCTGCAAGTCTAAAATGTTATAAGGATTTCCTGATTCATCCTGATCACAGGGTAGATCAGGGGAATACCTCCATTGTCCATCAACAATAAACCTGTATTGATAAACTCCAGAAGGAAGTACTTTCATAATGGTGAAATCTTTCCCCGATCTCTGCAATAGATTCCTACGAAAAAGATTTATCAAAACTTATAATCTTTAAATCTCATAAAGAAATGGACATATAAACTAAAACTTAAAAACAATAACCTTGATTTCCAATCATCCCACGACCCCTCAACAGAAACTTCTTTGCCACCATAGCTCCATGTGATCATAGTCGGTATACCTTGCTCGTTGTATGAGTCTTCATAACCTGAGCTAGTTTGCATCCATGAAGGGTTGGGGACTTGCAAGTCATCAGGTCTTTGTAAAGGCACCACCGGCATCTGCAAATAGAACAAGCATTAGAAGTATACTCAATCTATTGCATAAAGTAGATGCAGGCTAGATATCAAAGGGACCTTGGACACTTCAAGTTACAATTGGTACAAACTATTGGTTTAGATCAACCGGTCACAAGATGTTTAACTTTCCGTCAGCAAAGCTTTGCTAGAAAATTTCACTCAAAGAAAATTATCTATAAGAACAATCCCATATGATCCCTTCCAAACAATACTTTCTGTTCTACCATGAATGAAAGATCTTTGACATTAAAATCCTCCAAAGCCCAATATTTCTTATAAATTTTATTATATACAGTATTTCAAAGAATTAAACCGAAAATGCCAGGGTTGCATCATGCTACTTCACAGAAGCCAAAGATAACACTATCCACCATGAATCCAAACAACAAAGTCTTCAGATCTAGCCTAATTACTCTATGATACAGCAACCTCTGCATGTATAACCCAACCGTCTAGTGCTGCAAATTTCACTTCATTGAAACAAAAGATCTCATTTTGACACATGGGTATCAAACAAAAATGAAATAATTGACCAAGACAGTTTAAATAAACAAAATGGAGTAACAATTTCAAATTCCAAGAAAAATAATTCACGAAATAACCTGAGGTCTGAACATCAGGGGAGATTGAGAAGCCCTAGGACTAGGAGGGGGAGATTGACCCATATCGTGGGCACCGTCCTGATCAGTCATGCTAACCTGCGCACCCCCAGTATCCTCAACCAAAGATGCCTCTTCTCTTCCATTTGCATTTCCCATGTTTAATTCTTCTTCTTGTTGCCAAACACAACAGAAGAACAGAATCCTTTAAGAATATCTATTTTTATAGATTTCTGTTTAATATAGCATGTGTAAACATGCTGGGGGTGAGGAGACAAAAGAGAAAAAGAAAAGTAAACTGGGGGTGTTTGGAAAGATGGGTAGATTAACTGATTGAGGAAAAGGGATCCCTTTTGCCTTATTATTAACACGAATGATGATGAATCTTGTTGTTAATGATGATAATGGAGAGAGAGTGGTGGGTGGGGTAGAGGGGTGGATGTAATCAATGTGATCCTGTGAGTTTGGAACTATGTTGTGATGTAATTTGGTACTGAAGTTTTTGATGTGCTGAATACTGAATAATAATAGTATGTCACTATGTTGTGGGTGGTAGAGAAAAACCGAAAAAGCTCAAAAAGAAGGCCCAAAATTAAGGAGTGGTGGGTTTAAATGCAAGTATGCATTGCAGGTCAAATCATCCCTTTTTTATTTTATTTATTAAGGGCTGGTGTTTATTATTCTTCTTGATCTTTATTGGCTCTTAATGTTGTAAACGGGTCGACTTTGGGTTTGATTAGGTCATATTCGGATTTTGTCCTATTAATATGGGTTAGAACTTAGATCTTTATTGGCTCTTAATGTTGTAAACGGGTCGACTTTGGGTGTGATTTGGTCATGTTCGGATTTTGTCCTATTGATATGGGTTAATATTCAAATTGGGTATGGATCTGTCTCAAATCTTCAGTTTCCAATTTCATAGGGACTTAATTGGTCAACATCAAATTTGTTAATGTAATTTAATTGTTCAACTTAGTTCCCATGTTTAAATAATTTTTAAAATTTTATGTTCTCCAATATAGAAAAGTCGAAATTTTGACACACTTAACCACATGCTTCGGATGATTAAGTTCTTGTTGAAAAATAATGATATTGATATTAATGAATCAAGATTAATATTAACAGTAATTGGTTTAGTAAAATTGACTACTCACTACAAAGTAGTGAATTCATGTTCCAATTCTTATTGAATAGGTTCACACTTAATATTTGACACGCCTCGAAATTAATTAAACCCTTAAAAAATTAAAAATTAAAAAACAAATTGAATAGATATTATCTGACATGAAGTACTAACTCACGTGTCTTTTGAACTGATGGTAGAAAACATTAGTTATGTTAATAGATCATTATCGGATTCGAATATTTAACGTATCGGATCGACTTAGATTCATATTTGCTTTAATTTATTTTGATAACATCTTCTTAATCAGTTCGATATTAATCTTTAATCAAACACATATCCTAATAAATTGAATCGAATTTGGTTAAAAATTCGGTCCAATGGCTGGCCCGCTTATTGCATTTTGTGAATATTGAAAATTTATAGACTGGGATTTTAATTTATAAATATAATAATATTAATCCTTATTTAAACAGTTTGAACAATTTTTAAAAAACTCGTGAAAAGTTTCTTGAAACCCTAACATTATAAATATAATAATATTTTGATATACTCAATATAAAATTGTAATAGTAGTCAAATATATCTGGTTAATCAAATTTATTCTCCTGTAATATTTATAATGTTCAATTTACTTCCTTGTGAAAATTTCAAATGATCAATTTATCTCTTTCCATTGGAGAATGTAAATCGCTCACCTAAAATAGAGTGTGAGAACGAAAAGTGTTATTTAAAAAGACCAAATGTACGTGCTACAGAACGACTCTAATCCACTTATGGTCTTGTCAACATTGTTGGACTCTAATCAACTAACCCAAAATGTTTAAGCCCATGATGACAAGTAGAAGTGGGTCAAGTCTTTATTAACCATACAAACAATTCATCCACAATCAATGTGGAATTGTAGTGTAACAATCTCCTCAACTCAAATATTCGACGTCCTCGTCAAGTCCATGTCAATAGCCCAAGACCGCTCCCATGGATAACACCACGGAGTCGGCTCTGATAAAATTTGTAATGACCGTGATCCACTTTTGGCCCTATCAAGTACATTGTTGGACTCTAATCAATTAGATCAAAATATTTAAGCTCATGTTAACAAGTAGAAGTGGGTCAATTTTTTATTAATCATTCAAACAATTCATCCACAATCAATGTGATATTGGGGTATTACGAGTACATTAATTAATAACACATGAGGTAAAGTGATACATATAAAATATGAGTAATGTATAAGGAGTAAAATGGTCTATATAAAATAACACATGAGAGTAAATTACTTTAATTTTAAGTTGAAAATAAGTATATAATACATAAGGAGACTATTTTGTAAAATAATTTTTTTTAAGGTCTAAAAATATTAGGGGCGTCGTGAATCTCTTATAAGAATATAAAAAAATAAAATACACTTTTTTTAAAATTATAGGAAGAGTATATTAATTGAACATTACAAACACCATATATCTAGAAGTAAATTGCCATAGCCTCCAACTATATTCCTCGGAAAGGAATGAAGATAAAATTTAATGTAATTAGAAAAAAGAAATTAAAATGAATCTCAAACGAAAGCAAAAAAAAAAAAAAAAACTAATTTTATATAGATTCAGTAGATTGTTTAGCACTCCTAGCTGCACGGTAGTAATTGATTCGACTGAATTGATTATTATTAGTGTACTTATCTCCTACCAACCAACCAACCAACCTTTGATTGTACCGATGAATTACTTATTACTTCTATGGCAAACTATATATTCAAATTATTTGTGCACCGACAAAATGAGCAAATTATTGGATTTTGAAGCTAATTAAAAAGTAAAAGAAAAAACAGATTAAATATGTAAGATCGGCCTTGCTAACCGCAGTTCCGCCAGCGGACAGTTCTCCATACATTGACTGCCATGTGGCAAATTTGTAACCTGTTACCGGAATGTTTATTACACTATAAACTATTCAGAAATGACTTCTATACCCCTGTCTTGTTGTTCTTTCCTTCTTCTTCTTCTTCCATTCTTCTTCACGACTAGTTTGATTTTTTTTCATTTCTCAACGGAATTTTGCAAGATTAGTCTCATTCTCTTCGTCTCTTCATCAGGATTACGTTGGTGGTTTCAATTTTTCGTTTCTCTTTGTTTTTCGTTGTTAATTTTCAGATCTATAAAAAATCAAAAAAGAACTTAATTTTTTATTTCTTAACGTTTCGTTGCTTTTACTTCCAGGTTTCTGTTTCTAGAGCTATTTAAACGCATTGGCCGGCTTCAATTTTGTGTTTTCAGCTCGGAATTAGTGGATTTGAAGATCGGGCCACGAAGAACATTTTCGGGCTGTTGCTTTTTTCACGGTTCGTTGCATTTTCTTCCGGATTTCTATTTCTGGAGCTATTTAAACGTATTGATCGGCTTCAATTTTGTGTTTTCAGCTCGGAATTAGTGGATTTGAAGATTCGGGCCATGAAGAACATTTTCGGGCTTTTGCTTTCTTCACGTTTCGGGCTATATTTTAAAATTGATCATCATTGTTTCTGGAATTATATAACCACGTTTCTTTTGTTGAATTGTTTCTGGGATTTGAAGATTAACAATTGATTAATTTTAGAAACATAAATGGATTTGAAGCAGTGTGGATTTGAAGAAATTGCCGTGTATATATATGTATGTATGTATTCTGGTTTGATTAATAATACAATTTTAGCAGGTCACTTAATACAACCACACAGAAATGTATGAAGAAATTGCCTGCTAAATAGCAGCTGTATGGATTATGTATTTGAGCGACAGAAATAGCAGGTCACTTAATAGCTGTATGATTTTGTATTGAAGAAATAGCAGGTCATAGATTTGGTAAAAAGCTGTATGATTATAATCACTTACGTTTAACCAAATCTATGACCTGTATGATTATAATCACTTACGTTTAACCAAATCTATGACCTGCTATTAAGTTACTTAAAAAGCTGTATGATTATAATCAAATTGGATTATGTAAATTGAAGATATTATACGTAAATGAAATAAATGGGATTTTTTGATTTTAATATGTGTTATTAATATACATGGATAATTATGTAAAAGCACAAAATGTGACCTGCTAACAGTGACCGGGTTAGCAGGTCACCATAATAATAATAAAATAATTTTTGTGAGGGGAACTATGGGCAGTTTTCCACAAGTGGAACTGCCCATAGCCATTCCCATGTAAGATACAAGATAAATATATATATATATATATATATACATGTATGTATTTTAGAACAACTCTTGTAAACATATATAGCGAAAAGCAAGGGCGGATCCAGAATTTTTGGTCGGGGGGTTAAACTTATACAAATTTTTTTTTACTAAACAGTTAAACATAAAATTTATATTATTCACGAGAAAATATATAACGCAATACAAAAATGGGGAGGTGAAGTTTGACAAAAATAAACACACGAGATATTTTAATTACATATGATACTTCGTTATAGTCTCAAAAGAACAAAAAATATCTACATATTTACTCTAATAATTAACCACGATGGTTTTTCATCTTTTGAAATCGGTCCATGATATCATCGTTTCAAATACTACTAAATATGTCTCTCTCTATAAAGACAAACTATCATTTAGCCATTGATCAACCATTTGGTTACGAAGTCGATTCCTTACTATCTTTTTAGCTGAAAAAAGCTCTCTCCACTGATGCAGTTGGTAGAATTAATAAGTGTCAATGCCATAAGTTTGTAAATCATCGAGAATGCGACATGTCTTTTAGTTGCAACCATCTTCTTAGCAGAATCATCAATTCCTTTCAATTTAGAAAAATCATCACTTGATCGAACATCCCTAATATAATTTTCAAGTTGATTGGGAAGGGCCGAGAGCTCAAGAAAAAAGAACTCATTTGGAGATGTTGGGAGTAGAGAAAAAATTGGACTTTTCATTGGGGCTTAGAAATGGAGTAGAGTTAGTTATAATTAAACTGAATTGTGTAATTTAGATTATATTTGAACTGAAATTTTCATATTGAACTAATTTATTAATTTGATTTTCATACACCATTATATTAAAAAAAAATCAAAATTTCAAGGGGCTATAGCCCCCCTTGTCCCTGTCTCCGTCCGCCTATGGCGAACAGTTAATTATATGTGGTGAAAAGTAGTGGTGTAATACCAAAGGTTTGTATAGATCATCATAGATACGGTATTATGAAATTAAACATAAACAAAAATAACTGTGCACAGAAACTATAAAGCGTATAAAATATCAAAATTGCAGCAAAGTGTGTATCAAAATGATAGTAGCTGATAAATTTTAGTATGTCCCTAAATAAAAATTATTTTAGGAGAAAGTTTTGAACTATGCAAAATAATTAAGATAATAATATTTTTTAATTAGATACAATTGGGCCAACTTCTATTATTTTTTATTGGTATACCATATATGATTCCAAACTTAATTGGATGACATGTCTAAAATTGCACGACTGGTTGAACGTTGAGTGGTTTGCAATTAAATTGATCACACACTAGCTACTAGATGTGATTGCCATTTAATACGTACAAATTTGAGTCATTAATTATGTCGCATCATTATATAGTTCATGACATCTCAATTTATTATAATTAATTTAGCATGGTGGAAATTTCAAAGACATGCATGTTACATCATCACATAAAATGTTTTTAAGTCGGTGGTAGTATATTTACTTGACTTTTTGCCCATCTGGAAATCAATGGCCTATATAACCATTAACTTAACGAAAATGGAAAATGAAGGTCAAAATTTTCATCAACAGAATCTTGATGTTGTATGTGCAATTTGATAGCGGATTTGATTAAAAAGGTTCCACATTAATTGAATAATAAGACTAAGTTCACCTTATAAATTCTTGAATAATTCTTATATCTTGAGCTAGTTGTTAAGGTGAGTACTTAGGTTGGCAATAGCTCAAATTCATGGGAAATCTAATAAATAATTACAAAATGCGGTTAATTGCTTTTTATTTTAAAGCTACATCGTTGATGGTGATGATTAGATTATGGATGGATCGAACTTCGAGTTGGGTCAATATGGATTTTGGATTCACCACCCATTTAGTTTTAACTACATCAAGATCTGGATCTCTATCTCTTTCAAGAATCGAACTTGGATCTAACTAGGTGACCAACGGGCAGGTCGGGCCGAGATGGCCCTTTAGACTTTATCATCTTTTGTTTTTCTAAAAAAAAAATTCCACAAAAATTCGTTGTAACATGAGTTGAAAATTGAGAGTAGATGATTGGTCTAGTGGAAGGGACTAGTCACTACAATGTGGCGGACTCAGGTTCGAATTCCTGTTGGGAGAGGTACCCACTTAATGTGTCAACCCACCTCGAAAGAGATTAAACCCTTAGGAAACCAAAAAAAAAATTGATGCCGAGATTTGAAAGAATAAAATTAACATGCAAATTAGGATACATTAATTACATGATTTGAAAAATATATATTTTTTATTCTCTTATATCTAAGAAATATAAGGGAATAGAAATATATTGAGCAAAAAGAAATATAAGAAACCCTTTTGAGAGTCGATACCAATATTTTGTTAGTCAAAATGGCCATAAAATTGATATAGGAAAGACGAATGATTTTAAGATATTTTAATAATTTAACTTTTTTTCTCCAAAATAATGAATTAGTAATTAGTAATTACAAAATAAGAAAAGTTGGTTGTAGACCTTCAATTTTATGTTAGCAAATAAGATAAGATAGGATTTCTTTTTGAAATTAAAGATGGTAGCCAACTTGCTTTAAAAAGGGTCCCATTAATTAATTTTCTTTTATTTTTATAAGATCCTACTGACCCACTAGGAGACTTAATTATTAAAGACCCATTAATTATAAGGTTGACCCAAGAACCCAACCCAACAAATATAAAAGTTAAAGGGTGCTATGGACGGGCCTAGACGGGTCACGGGCCTGCCCGTGGATCCAGACCCGTTTTGCCATGCCTAGATCTAACCCACCCAAATATGTTTTGTTTCATGTCCACTCGCAAGGAAGTAAATTACTTCTTTAAAATTTTCACGAGGGAATAAAATGTTTTTTTCCAAATCACAAAAGGCATAATTTGAATATGCATTTTGACATTACCTCCTTAAGTATATTTACTTATTTATGTTTCAAGTACAATAAAATATTCAAAAATAGAAACTTAACAAACTAAGGGGGTGTTTGCAACCTTCTGTTTTTTAATCTTTGTAACATCTGCTTCTACGACCAATACTTAAAATAAGCTGAAATAAGCTATACGCATCTCAGGATGTGCAGTGGGATGACATTTATGTAATTATTTAAAAGTTGTTTTTAATTCATTTGGACATTATTGTCCTTATTAATTTATGTAATTTCATTTGTGCTACAAACTTGATTATTATTTTATTAAAAAAAAGTATTATTTTTTTAATCATTTAATTAAACTAATTATTTAACATTAAATATATCGAATTATTGTATGCCTATAACTCAATTTCTTTAATATTAATAATCATATTATAATATGGAGACAAAAATCAAATTCAAATTAATTTTAGTTTTAGTTTTTTGATAGTATATTTAGCTACAATATTCAACAAAAAAGTTAAAATACTTCCAAAATAATATTTAATGTATTTATTTATATATTAGGCAAGAAATTTTCTCAAACTAAACTATTGAAAAGCTAATAGTTATATTAGAAATCAAGAAAAATAGTCTCAACCACAAGTTCAATCATGTAAGTTAGTACACATTTTAAAATACACACACGCAAAAAAAACCTTGTATTCGACATATTCATTTAGTCAATTATTTTTCGGTAAAATAATCAATCGATTAATATGTGTCCCAGAATGAAAATTCATGAGTGTACTTCATGCATTTATAATCCAAATATTTACCCTCAGAAATTAACCTCAAAATAAAATGTTATTTTTTACATATTTTACATGAATATATTTGTTATTTTTTTTAATTAGGTTAATCGAAAACATACACCCCACTTAAATTGACTAATTATGTGAAGTTAAATAACAACTAAGGGTAAATATGACATTGCATCTAAGATAATCATTGCATTTGCAAATGTTCATAAACTGCTTTAAGTTGTTTTTTCAGGATTTTTGCAAACTCCCTCAACTTTTGTTAAAAAATGATTATCACAAATTTTACTCGTAATCAACAACTTCTACTTTTCCATAAGTTTTTGCAAATACACCCCAATATATGGCAAATATCACTCGAAACTTTAGGGCCTGTTTGTTTGGCTCCCAACAAATTTTCGTGTTTGGGAAATGTCAAACAAACATGTTTTCTATTTTCTGAAATAAAATTTTCATTTCTCAATTTTCTCAAACTACTCTCTCAAAACCCAAACAAACAACAATTTTCTTATCTCTAAACAAAACCTATATAAACTCTAGGGTAAATTACGAATACCCCCTTCAGGTATGGCCTAATTACAAAAATCCCCCTCACGTATTGGGTATTACAAAAATCCCCCTCAGGTTTGTTACCTTCTTACAATTAACCCATTGCTCCTAAAATGTTCCAATTTTACCCTTGGAAGTTATTTGTAATGTTTATAATATGTTATAAATTTTAAATTTTGGGGGTTAATTGTTATATCTTTTAAATTATAAAAATTATAATCATATATTTACCACCGAAATAATTGATATAATTTATAATTGCCCATACATTTCAATAAATATGTCAATTTATAATACAATATAAACTTTAATAATTTAAAACATCTTATTTATAAAAGAATATAAGTTTATTAAAATATACTAATTT